>JASVEL010002442.1:0-590172 GCA_032618575.1 Nicotiana noctiflora | reverse complement strand
GGATCTACACCGTCTGCCATACAATGCCTCATACGGGGCCATCTGAATACTCGACTGATAACCGTTGTTGTAGGCAAACTCAGCAAGTGGTAGGAACTCATCCCACGAACCACCAAAATCAATCACACAAGCTCGCAACATATCCTCCAAGATCTGAATAGTGCGCTCAGACTGCCCATATGTCTGGGGTGAAATGTTGTACTCAACTCAACCCGTGTACCCATCTCTCGCCGAAATGCTCTCCAAAACTGAGAAGTGAACTGAGTACCCCTGTCGGATATGATAGACACTGGAACTCCATGCAACCGAACAATCTCTCGAATAAAGATCAATGCCAACCGCTCCGATGAGTAGGTAGTACTAACTGGAATGAAGTGAGCTGACTTGGTCAGTCTATCCACAATCACCCATACAGAATCAAACTTCCTCGCCGTCCGAGGGAGTCCCGTAACAAAGTCCATAGTGATCCTCTCCCATTTCCACTCAGGAATAACAATGCGCTGAAATACACCATCGGGCCTCTGATGCTCGTACTTAACCTGCTGACAGTTGAGGCACCGTGCTACATGTCTGACAATGTCCATTTTCATCTTTCTCCACCAATAGTGCTGTTTCAAATCTTGATACATCTTCGCGGCTCCTGGATGGATAGAATACCGCGAGCTATGGGCCTCCTCCAGAATCAACTCACGAAGGCTATCAACATTGGGCACGCATATCCGGCCCTGCATCCTCAATACACCGTCACTATCAATGGTGACATTTCTAACATCATCATGCTGAACTCTGTCCCTAAGGACAGCCAAATGTGGATCATCATACCGGCACTCACGAATACGATCATATAGAGATGACCGAGATACAACACAAGCCAATACCCTGCTGCGCTCCGAAATATCTAACCTCACTAGCCGATTGGCTAGCACCTGAACATCATGAGCAAATGGCCTCTCCTCAGCCGGAATATATGCCAAGCTCCCCATACCGACCGCCTTCCGGCTCAAAGCATCGGCCACCACATTGGCCTTCCCCGGATGATATAATATAGTAATGTCATAATCCTTCAACAACTCAAGCCATCTCCGCTGTCTCAAATTAAGGTCTTTCTGTTTGAACAAGTGCTGGAGACTACGATGGTCGGTATACACCTCACAAGACACACCATACAAATAGTGCCTCCCAATCTTCAATGCATGAACAATGGCAGCTAGCTCCAAGTCATGAACAGGATAGTTCTTCTCATTCGGCTTCAACTGCCGAGAAGCATAAGCAATCACCTTACCTTCCTGCACCAACACACAACCTATCCCCACTCTCGAGGCATCACAATAAACGGTATATGAACCTGAAGCTGATGGCAATACTAACACTGGAGCTGTGGTCAAAGCTGTCTTGAGCTTCTGAAAGCTCTCCTCGTACTCATCCGACCACACGAATGGTGCACCCTTCTGGGTCAATTTAGTCAATGAAGAAGCAATGGATGAAAATCCCTGAACAAACCGGCGATAATACCCCGCCAAGCCAAGAAAACTCCCGATCTCTGTAGCTGAGGACGGTCTAGGCCAACTCTGCACCGCCTCTATCTTTTTCTGATCAACCTGAATACCATCACGAGACACCACATGTCCCATAAATGCTACGGACTCGAGCCAAAACTCGCACTTGGAGAATTTAGCATATAGCTTCTCCTCCCTCAATCTCTGCAACACAATACTCAAATGCTGAGCATGCTCCTCCTGACTACGGGAGTAGACTAGAATGTCATCAATGAACACAATCACAAATGAATCCAAATAAGGCCCGAACACACTGTTCATCAGATGCATAAATGCTGCTGGGGCGTTGGTCAGCCCAAAAGACATCACAAGAAACTCATAATGACCATATCGGGTCCTGAATGCAGTCTTCATAATATCTGAGTCCCTGATCTTCAGCTGATGATAGCCTGAACGAAGATCGATCTTAGAAAACACCCTCGCACCCTGTAACTGATCAAACAAATCATCTATGCGCGGTAGAGGGTACTTGTTCTTCACTGTCACTTTGTTCAATTGCCTATAATCAGTACACATTCGCATGGAACCATCTATATTTTTAACAAATATTACCGGCGCACCTCACGGAGACACACTAGGGCGGATGAAACCCTTATCCAGAAGCTCTTGAAGCCGCTCTTTCAGTTCTTTCAACTCGGCTGGTGCCATTCGATAAGGAGGAATGGATATGGGCTGAGTGCCCGACACCAAGTCAATGCCAAAATCAATATCCCTGTCCGGCGGCATGCCCGGCAGGTCTGAGGGGAATACATCTGGGAAGTCCCTCACAACAGGTACAGAATCAATGCTAGGAGACTCAGCTCCCACATCTCTCACAAAAGCTAAGTACGATAAACACCCTTTTTCAACCATCTTCCGAGCTTTTAGGAACGAAATAACACGGCTAGGGACGAAATCGGTCGAACCCCGCCACTCAATCTGAGAAATACCAGGAATGGCCAACGTAACTGTCTTAGCATGACAGTTCAATATAGCATGGTACGGAGACAACCAGTCCATACCCAATATAACATCAAAGTCCACCATCCCCAACAATAACAAATCTGCCGGGGTCTCCAGACCCCCAATAGATATAACACAGGATCTATGGACATGATCCACAACGATCGTATCACCCACGGGGGTGGATACATGAACAGGTAAATCAAGACTACCACGAGTCGCACCCAAATGATGTGCAAAATAAGAGGACACGTAAGAATATGTGGACCCCGGATCAAATAGAACAGAGGCATCTATGTGACAGACAGAAATGATACCTGTAATCACCGCATCGGAGGCAACTCTATCACGCCTGTCAGGAAGTGCATAGAATCGTGCTTGACCTCCACCAGATCTCTCCTCGCCTCTGGGGCGACCACGAGAAGACTGACCTCCACCTCTACTAGCCTTAGATGGTTCTGAAGAGGAGGGCGGATCCCTCTACCGAGTCCTGCCCCTACGTAGTCGAGGGCATTGTCTCCTCATGTGGCCAAACTCACCACACTCATAACATGCACCTGGTGCCGGAGAAGTAGGTGTTGCACTCTGGGCTGGGAGGGCACCAAGCGATGACTGACCCTGCTGAAACCCCTGTCGACCACGACCATAAGAACCTCCGCTCTGCTCTGGGCGGCCTGAATGAGAAGGTCTAGATGAGCGACCTCTGCTCTGCTGGGAATGCCCTCTAGATGGAGCACCACTGAAACTGCCAGAACCACGAGGCCTCTTGGCCTCCCGCTCCTCTCTCTCTCGGCGACGATCCGCCTCAACGGAGCGTGCCATATCAGCAACCTGCTCAAACGATGATGACAGAACTCGCTCGCCGGTCATAAGAATACGGATAGAGTAGTTGAGGCCATCAATGAACCTCCTGATCCTCTCCCTATCAGTGGGGATCATCCATGTGGCATGCCTAGCCAACCGAGTGAATCTAAGCTCATACTGGGTCACAGACATGTCGCCCTGAATCAACCACTCGAACCGGCGACGTAGCTCCTCGCGACGAGACCGAGGTACATATTTCTCTAGAAAGAGAGTAGAGAACTCTGCTGCCATGTGAGAGGTGCTGCTCCTGCATGCCTACGCCTCTCAAACTCTTCCCACCAATCAAATGCGGACCAGTGAACTGAAAGGTAGTAAATGAAACTCCGCCGGACTCAAGAATACCAGCCGTACGCAGCATCTTCTGGACACTTATCCAAGAAACCCCGGGCATCCTCGCCCTCAATGCCACCGAAACGGGGTGGCCGAAGTCTCACCAAATCTCTCAAGACGACGCTCGCTCGTCATCGGGCATAACTCGAACCATATGCTCTGGGAGCTGGAGCCGGTGCAGCCGGAGGAATAACCGGTTCAACCACCCGAGCGGGGACCGCCTCCGGTGTCCGAAGTCCCCGAACAACCGGGTCAGGGTGTGCGAGCCGCAGGGGTCCGCCGACCACCCCCGACCGAGATGTCGCTACCGTAGCGGTAGCCGAAACTACCTCGAGCCAAACCGGAACACACCGATAATATCCGAGCAAGCAGTCTCCTGACGACCGGGAATAGCAATAGATATAGTCCGGCCCCGAACTCGGGCCGCCGGGGTATCAACCACCGGGGCCGCTCCCGAACCGGTACAACGGGCGGCTCGACTCGGCACCGCCTCGCCCGCCCTACCTCTACCTCTAGCACGACCGCGCCCACGGCCTCTAACAGTGGCAACGGAGGTCGTCCACCTCGTCCCGATGCTCGCGTTCTCGCCATCTGCGAGAGAATAGAATATAGAAGTTCGGTTCTCAGAACAACAAGATCGCACGATAGAGTTCAAGAAAGGTGAAGTGTTTCCTAAAGGTTCGCAGCCTCCCGAGGATAAATACAGGCGTCCCCGTACCGATCCACAAGACTCTACTAACCGGCTCAAGACTCATGAGGCCTAGTAAACCTAGGCTCTGATACCAACTTGTCACGACCCCGAATCCGATCGTGATGGCGCCCAGCACATTGCTAAGCCAGCCTGACCAATCAATATAAACGACGGAGCTAGAAGCTCTCTTTAGCCCATTTAAGCATATTAATTCACGAAGCAACAACTATACATATAACAAAAACGGGGAACCAAGTCCCATAATACTTCAACTCCCATAGACCAAGGGTCAAGAGTCATGAGCCTCTACCGAACATGAGTGTATAAAGGTTTACAAGATACCAAGTGCGGAAAGAAAAGTCAATACAAAATCAAGAGACAGTAAGAAGGAATATCGGGTCCTGCGGACTCTGCAGCTACCTCGAATATCCACAAGTGTCGCCTCGCTCAGCTACTAGATCACTGCTGAGAGGTACCTGGATCCGCACACAAGGTGTAGGGAGTAAAATGAGTACTGCCAGACTCAGTGGTAATAAACAAGGGTAAGACAGCGCAGATAAGAAATCCGCAATAAAGCACTATGTAAAGCTATAATCAAATACCCTGTCATAGAATCAATATCAATTGTACCTGTACCAACAAGTACCAGCAAAATAGTATAACAGCTAGCAGATGTAGCTAAATGCAATGCAATGCATGATATGACCGCTACGACGCGTAGCCCGACTCCAATTTTGGGTACCCGTGCTCAGTGTGGGGGTTCAGACTCCGGAGGGGCTCCTACAGCCCAAGCACATCTCATAGAGATATTCCTGCGGCGTGCGGTCCGATCCAACATATATCTCGCTGCGGCGCGCAGCCCGATCCACTACTAGTCAGCTAATATGCAGATACAGCCTCGCAGGCTCAAAAGTAGTTTTTGAAAACTCTTTTATCATTTTTCAGTTGGAAAACAGTAATATCAAGTTCCAGAGATTAGAATTAGCATAATAACAAAATAGATGCGGACTAGTAGTAGACTAGCATGTCTATATGATAAGACAATGATAACAATCCTCGCGGGATCCAATAACTGGCTCACGGCCCACAAGTATACTCAACCGCCCAAGAAGGGGGTTCAACGGCTCGAGAATAGCCAATAATACAGTATCAACAGGTCGGACTAATATATATATATATAGTCTCCAGTTCATGATCGACCCCGCACTCTGAAGAGTGTGCGTGTCTCGCCGCTATACAGCGTCACAAAGTGGTATACCGGGGTTTCGAACCCGCTGGTCATCACCCACATCTATTACTCACCTCAATACAACGCGACGACTATTCCGCAATGCCCTTGCCACGAGAATCGAGCTCCGCACGCGTAGAATCTGATCAAATATAGTAGAAATACAACAAATTAGGCCAATGGGACGACACCCAATCAATATAACTCAATTTACATCAAAATTCCCAAAGTTGTCAAAACCCGACTTTCGGTACGCTTGTCGAAAAATTGCAAAAGTCACATATTCGGAACTCTCATCTCGATACGAGTCTAAGCATATAAATTTTACCAAATTCGGACTCCATTTGGCCATTCAAAACCTTGATTTTCTAAAGTTCAAGCCTAGGGCTAAATCCTCCATAAATTACCCCAAATTCCTCCATTTTCATGATATAATTGCATAATATTACCAATACTAATCATAGATTAAGTCCATAGTTGATTACCTGATGATTTCCCTTGAGTTTCTCTTCAAAATCGCCCAAATCGCCTCTAAAGCCGAGACCCAAATGTGTGAAATGTTCTGAAATTTTTCTAACTTCTGATACACTTAACTCACAGCGATTTTCGCTTCTGCGGATAAAATTCCGCCCCTGCGGAACCGCTTCTGCGACCTTTTGGTCGCTTCTGCGAACCCATGCCCTTTTGGCCATTTCCGCACCAGCGATCAAGGGACCGCCCCTGCGCATCCGCTTCTGCGGAAATTAGTCCGCTTCTGCGGAATGATCCGCTTCTGCGACCAAGAGTCCGCTTCAGCGGACTCGCCTCCGCGATCAATCACTCGCTTCTGCGGACCATGCCCCAATTGCCCTCGTCCGCTTCTGCGATCATTGGGTCGCACCGGCGACCCCGCTTCAGCGGAAAGGCGTCCGCTTCTGCGAAATAGCCGCTCCTGCGCTCCCATATCCGCTTCTGCGGACTCGCTCCTGCGACCAAAATTCCGCAGGAGCGAAAATGACAGAACCAGACTCTTCAACCTGCAATTTCCATGATTTTCTTCCGTTTAACCATCCGAAAACACCCCGAGGCCCCCGGACCTCATCCAAACACACCAACACATCTTAATACCTTATTCGAACTTGCTCCAATCCTCAAAACACGTCTAATAACACCAAAACCCATAATTCACATCAAATTCAAGCCTAAATTCCTTAAAACATTCCGAATTACACATTCAATCAAAAACCCGACCAAACGACGTCCGAATGACCTGAAATTTTGCAGGCACATCCAAAATCACCTAACGGAGCTACTGCAACCGTCGGAATTCCATTCCGACTCCCGGATCAAAATCTCACCTACCGTTCGGATTTCGCCAAAATTCAACCTTAGCCAATTCAAGCCTATTTCTACACCGGGCCTCCAAATTCAATTCCGATCGCTCCCCTAAATCACAAATCACCTCCCGGAACTAACCGAATCATCAAAATCCGATTCCGAGCCCTCTAACCAAATAGTCAACTTCGGGTTGACTTTCCTTATTCAAGTTTCCTTCAAAAAGGCTATATGCCTCATTTTCAATCCAATTCACTCCTAACTCACCCGATAGACTCTAACACTGATATAAAATCATAAAACATGCATTTTCAACATAACGGGGTGGTAATTCCCGCGACGACAGGTCGGGTCGTCATATTTCAGAACTAGCCACTTGGATTTAAGACTTAGAATTTAACAGAGTTGGCCAGTTTCAATACTGACCACTCTATTGTTATTTCAATTATAGCCTTTTTATGTCATTTTCAATTTTAACCTAATTAAACTACTGTTCACGCTTTCAAAGTTAGCCAGTTGTTAATTACTATCTAAAACAGCTATAACTAATATCCCCTAGAGCATAATAGGCTTAATTGTAGTCTAATAACATGAACTCATTACAAATATAACCTTTCATATCAATTTGAACACATAGCCACAAATCAGAATCATTTATCATCTAACCTAAACTGAGAGAGAAATTTGAATATGGTTGAATTTCAATTAAACAACTTCACAACTCAGATTTTTAGGCATATCATAACAGATTTGACATAGAAGATATATTCAGAATATTTTCATGTTAAAAAACTCACAAAAACCCTAAAAAGCTCGAGCATACTTAATCAAGTGTTAATAGACAATTTTATCAGAGAATCTAATAGAGCATGCTTAATAAGAGAAACAAGTTTATATCGAGAAACTATGCGACTAACTTAATCAAAAGAAATTATGGAAAAACAGATTTAACACATGAATCATGCTCAAAACAGAATCAAAAATGGGATAAGGGACTTAGCTTAGCATGATATGTCTCCTGAGCTTCCCCGTTGTTTTCTTTTTGTTCTGTTCTTTTTTTTTTTTTTTCCTTTCTTTTTTCCAGTTTCCTTTTTTCTTTTCTTTTGGATTTTAGACTTCAAGTTTGAAGTCTTTTATTGGGTTTTAGTGAAGGAAATAGGTTTCAGAGACAAGAAAAGGGGGGTATTTTGGTGTAGGGTTGTTTGAGTCTGCCGGAGTTAGGGTTCCGGCGACTTATTTTCAAAGATTCAAAGGGATTGAGGAATATTCGAAGGAAAAATGTTACATGGGGTTAAAGATCGAGATAAGGCGGTTCAGGAGTGTTATTTTGGAAGCCAGTGGCAAAGGTGGTGGTCACCGGAGAAGAACTCCGGTGGCCGGATTTTCAAGAAATTTGGGGCTTTTATGTTTTGTCTAGGTTTTCATGGAGGTTTGGGGTAGAGGAGTAAGAAAAAGGGTGGTTTGGAGACTGGGAGTGGCCTGGGACGGCCATGAAAGGCGGCCAATCTCCATGGCCGGTGTGAGATGAGATGAGAGGAAGAAGAAGAAGGTAGGGCGACTAGGGTTAGGTTAGAGATGATAATGGCCGGTCTCAGAAGACCAAACCTATTTATATCTGTAACGAGTCAATAGATCCTGGCCCTTGGATCAACGTTGATCAACGACCAGGATCTAATACTTTCAAACGACGTCGTTCAATTTAAAATGGAGACTAATTCATCTCCGTTGGATTAGATAGATGGATGGCTCAGATCATTCATCCAAAACTATACCAAATTAATTAAATTCTCTGATTAAAATTCAGCCGTTGGATCATGTAGATGGAGGGCTCAGATCTTTCTTTACATACCCATTTGGACCGGTCTCTTATAATCGACTGGGCCAATGCATCTGGCCTGTGTATTTGGCACAGTTCTGTATTTTATGTATTTTCATGTATTTTTATTATTTTTTATGTATTTTCTTGTTGTATTTTATTCTCTATTTTTATATTCTTTTTCAATTATTCAAATTCTTTTAATTTCCTATTTTCTCCAATTTTTCTGATATCTTTTGACATTTTTTGCTATTTTTCCTTATTTGCTTGTATTTTTGTTAATTTCCTTTTAATTCCTTTATTTTTGTGATATTTTATACTTATCCTATTTTTTTTTTAAATTTTCTTTTCTAATTTCATTCTAATTGTTTAATCACACCAATGCTCTTTATTTCAAACAAATCATGTAATAGCACACCAAAAATATTATTTATTTTAATTTTGGAATTTTTATTGCTTAGGGCAAAAATCACGTTCTCACAAGGCTAATCCCGCGGGCTCTACTTGTATGAATCAAGAACCTTGCGGGTGACCTTTGAGGGGTAATATTGGGCATCACAAGCTTTGAGTAAATATTCATTGTCGGGGGTAGTGGATATGACAGGAGGGCCATTTTGGGGAGAGGTAATTGGAGGAAGAGTGATGGAGATACCGGGGTGGTTGGGAAGTGCCAAAGCTTGGATAAAAGTATCATCTAAGAAGCCAGGTGGTGGAGGGGGTGGTTCCTTCCCATACATCCAGGCCTAATACATGTCTATCCGTGTTGTCTTAACATCCTTGCCTCATAAGCCAAACCAAAGTTCTGTTCAACCAACTGCTTTCTGGCCCCCGTATCAACCAACCCAGTTCTGTTGTTGTCTATCATTGACTTTTGACTTTATAGAGAAACGTTACCACTTCAAAAACCACAAACCAACCACCCTTCTACTATAAAGATGTCAAAAAGGAACAAAATGGAGTCATCCCGTTAGCATTAGGGCATTTAACAATAAAAATATCACATTGCGTGCAATGCACCTAGCAGCAATTAATGGTTCTAGAATGACTTCGAGGGTCGTAAGGTCACTTGACATCATCTCAATTTGTCCATTTGAATCTTCTCTTTTCTTTTCTTTCCTTGCACTTCTTAGCTCGCTCATTTTCTTTCCCCATTTCTTTCTAATTATTGCTCTTTTTCTTCCTTCTCAATTCTCACCTGCCATAATTTTACCATCTTTTCTTTATTTTTCTCTCTTTTCCCTTTTTTCTCTTTCTTTTCTTTTTTATTTTTCTTTTAATAATACAAACATGATTCGATCAAACCCTTTGAAGGTTGCCTACATATCATGACCCCGCATGAACCAGATCTTTGTGTTGTTCTGGAAGATCGGGAATAAAGTAAACGAACTAACGTTCATATTTTTTTCTTTTTCTTTTTTACCTTAATGACTACTATGACGAGATAAGGGAAGTAAAAGAAACAAATCTTTTTTTAAAAAAAATTTTCTAGACTCAATTATCTATAACCTTTTTTAAACTCAAGCTTATTGGATTTTTTTCTTTCCTTTTTTCCTTTTGACACAAATTCTCTATCAAGGATAAATCCTAGAAGAGAAATACTTTTTGACTTTTTTTAGGAAGAAAATCATGTTATTTTCTTTTCTTCTATGTATAGTGTCCTAAAGTTTTAATAAAAGGATTTTTTTATTTTTCATTAGTGTCCTAAAGAAGAAACTCAAAAGAAAATATTTTTGGATTTTTGAAATTAATACTTTAAAGAAAGCTTTTAAAGAGTTACTAAAAGAAAATTTTCTTTTTTTTGTTGAATTTTGGTCATAATACAGTAGAGGAAATATAAAAATAATTTTTTTATATTAATTTCCTAAAGGATAAATAATATCAAAAGAATTATTTTTTTCATTTCTAGAATTATTATTCCAAAGGAAACTTATAACAAAAATATAAAAACGCAAAATTTCTTCTCTTTTTTTTTTTTGGATTTTGACTTGTAAAACATTTCAAAATACAAAATAAGAAATATTATAACGAAAGACTAGGAAAATTTATTACACTATTACAAACTCAAACATCACCTAAAAGACTGAATACTACTATATATGACTAGAAAGTAAAACATGAACAATTGACTCAAAAAATACAAAATGGCTGCTCGAGCAGCTCCTGAATGTAGTGATCCTGGGGTGTCTACCATGCTCAAACTCTGGTAAGTAGATCCACACCTGAATGATAAAATTTTA
Source organism: Nicotiana noctiflora (assembly GCA_032618575.1). NCBI lineage: Eukaryota > Viridiplantae > Streptophyta > Magnoliopsida > Solanales > Solanaceae > Nicotiana > Nicotiana noctiflora. The sequence continues at coordinate 579,194 of JASVEL010002442.1, read as the reverse complement.
AACCTACACTATGTGAGATACTAATACTCCCTATAAGACACATGCAAGACACGATTTATTTTTGCAAAATGGCTTATTTGGCCAAAAGGCGGCTAGAAGTGCAAAATTTGGCTAAGACCCCGCAAAGCCAAGAACCTAGCATTTACTAGGAAGACCAGACCCTATGTGATTTTCCTATATATCACGTTCCGAAAGACGAGATTCAGGTATGCGTAGTTCGGGTAGATTGGATACGGGAAAAAAAAATAACTAACATATATTATTTTTGTGTTTTCCATGAAAACTCTTTTTTGGATTTCCTTTTTTTTTTATTCTTCGGAAAATGATAAAAAGTGCAAAATGTTTTTTTTGTTTTTTTCTTAAGAAAACAAAAGTAACAAAAACATAACTAACCTTCCCTTTTTTTTAATCTTTTTTTTTTCATTTTTCATTTTCCCTTAACTATCATTGATCCGTCAAATGGCCCTTTTACCCTTAAATAAATGCAACTTATAGAATATAGGATGCATCAAGATCATCTTTTATTTTAGGTACACCTATCCTAGACGGACCCAACCTCTGTGTTGAGTCCCCTAAATCAAATGTACATGATGCAAACAAGCGTTCCTTCTAGGGATCTGGTATGTGGCTGAGTTATTATAAGTATAAAGTCCAGGTATACTATTCTAGACTTGTACACCCGAGTGGACTACTCGAGGCGATGATGGGGCTACGTACCGGGAACCAAAAGGCCATTCGACTTAGTAACTTGTCCGAGCCTCTTTCTTATTTCAAGGTATCCCTCTGAAAATACACCAGAACCCTGCTGAAGGTTCAGGAGGCCTCTCTGGCTGCGGTTCTGCCGCGACCGCGGTAGAATCGTGGCAGACAACGATCCCTCTGAAAAGGCACCTTTTCCATACACCTCTTCTGATAATTGCCTATGAATTCTGACGCATGGCTCCATTTTTTACACATGAAAAACACTCCAGAACTTCCTTCTTTCTGAATATACTGCATCCTGATTCGTAGTCTCTCTCTCTCTCTCTCTCTCTCTCAAATTTGTAAGTGTTATTTTTCTCCGTTCTTTGAGTTCGTTAGTATTCTACAGTTTGTATTGCCACGTTCGCAGGAAAGTTTATTCCGTTTTATCATGGGAGGATTTAATCCATTACCTTGGCAACGTGTAAGGGGATTAAAATTTATTAAGGACATACGAAAAACACGTGGACTCGGAATGTTTCTAATTCTCTACTATTTTCCAGATTTCTTTAATTTTCCTAACAGTTTTTTCTGATTCTTGGTTTAACACAGTAATGCAAACAATCACAAATTGGAACAAGAAATTCCTTCTGAATACAGCCTTAATAAAAATTGAAGAACAAGCCACCAACTCGAGACTTCATTCATAGCATTAGGAAGACAGATCTTACAATTGTAGAGCAAGTGAGGTTTAGGATTGGACCTTTTATAGCTGCAATATATTTTTGAAGCAATGCACAAGAAAAATCCGGCCGGAGCTAACTATTGACGACCTCGACGCACCAGACCTCGACGAACAATGACGACATCAAACTAAAATATGGAAAATACATAAACTAAATTTTTTTTTGTAATTTTCATTTTTCTTGTAATAAAATAAAGTAAAAGAGTTAAAATTAATTGAAATAGCCATATTAGGCCTAACTTAAACATTTACATGCTAAAGTATCAAAAATCTCGGGGAGGATAAAAAATCACATGTCTACAGAAGGCCTTGGAGGAAACTCATTCATGTGGACATAAATTCAATCCATCAACTACATGATAAGGAAGGGGACGAGGGTGAATAACCAGCGTTGGTGACCCAAACCAGGAAATCAATTTAGAATGTCAAGTCCTCGAAACCAAAAACCCTGCCTCATGAAAATGAGGTTGCAAAGAAAAATGCGGGAAGGGCCCTTAAATCACCTAAGATTGAAATTATTCCCCCGCCTTCAACAAGTACATCAATGAGGGCAAGTACTGAGACCCCGAGGCTGAACAGAGACCTCAATCTCAGTGAATGCCCGATCCTGAAGAGACCTCAATGATGCATCTATACTTCTTCTAATTACTATTTTTTTATTTATTTTACCTAAAACTATGATTTGAGAATTTTTCCTTACTCGTATGGTACTGATACTTTCCTTATTTCTAGTCAACTACAATGTTTCTATTATTGCTTGCCTTATTTGCTGTGAGACTGACTGTTATTTGATACTGGCTACCCTTTTTTAGAACCACATAATGGCTTGGCAAGAATGGTAAGCAAATCTAGAAAAAGTCAAATCAAATCTCGTCCGAATGGAATAACGTGTTGTTCATCTGTTTTTATCTTTGAAAGTACAAACCTTTTCGTATCTCTCACTAATTCGACTTAACCTTAGGGTTAGGGATTTAGACGCTCTATAATTGAACTAAATCTGATTCAATTTTATGTTTCTTCTGAATGACTTCATGTCGATGTTCATTCTATCAAAATATATGACTCTTTGCCTTTATTTTTTTATCGATTTTACGGTTTACCTAAAATAAGGGCCTAGTTCTTTCTAGATCTAATCTGGTTCTTGATTTTTTTAAAATTATTTTTTCCTTAATGTTTCCTTCTATATATCTCTGTGCATCTTATTATAACTCTTTTCGTTAATTTCTTACTAATTTTCACTTACCCTAATATAGGGATTTTTTATTATGCAAAATTAAACCAAATCTGTTTGTCTGTTTAATTATTGGTTAAAATCTCTGTCTATGTGCATATATGCATCTATTTTCTTGTTATTACTATCAGTTTTATATATTTTACCTAAAACTAAGATTTGAGACTTTTTTCTTTCTTGTATGGTACCGATACTTTCCTTGTTTCTAGTCAAACTACCATCTTCTATCATTGCTTGCTTTATTTTGCTGTAGACTAAATGTTAATTGATACTGGCTACCCATTTTTAGTATCACATAGTGACTTGCCTAGAATGGCAAGAAAATCTAGCAAAAAATGTCACAACCCAATTTCCACTCTGTTTGGTTTCATGATGGCACAAAGTCTTAAGGACTAGGTAAGCCTAATAATTTGCGAAAGAATAAAAATAAATAATAATGTCTAAAATTCATCTGAAATAAATCCTTTATTAAGTGAACATATTCCCAAAACCCGGTGGTACAAGTCATAAGCTCTATAGAGTTTCCTACCATTTCTAAACATAACCGTAGCGAAATAAGTACAACAATGAGCATATAAAAGAGAAAGGTGACTCCGAAGCCTGTAAATGCAATAGGAATGCTACATTAAGTCTCCTTAGCAACAATCCACACAACTACTAGCAAACCATACCTGGATCTACACACAAAAAATATGCATAAGTATAGTATGAGCATACCACAACGGTGCCTAGTAAGTATCTGTCACGACCTAGATTTCCCACCCTCGATAGTCGTGATGGTGCCTACAACTAGGAGCTAGGCAAGCCAAAATTATTCACTTCTTTAATAATAATCGCTTATTTAATAAAACCAAAACAATATAATAAAGCGGAAGTATCGATACATGATTAACTAAAAGAGAAATGCGGAAGCTTAACAGAATCCACTACCCAAGAACTGAAGTCACAAACTTACGAATATCTAGAAAATGCTAAATACATCGTCTGAATAAAAATACAATATTGTTTGTTTCGGTACAAAGGAAAACAAACTGAAGTAAGGATATGAGAGACTCCGGGCCATGTAGACGTCAGCAAGGTTACATCGAGATCCCTGGACTAAAGTCAGTTCCAAATGCTCCTACTACTGTTCAAAAGCTACTGCTCAAATACTGTGATCTATGCAAAAAGATGCATAGAGTCTAGCATCAGCACAATCGACCCCATGTGCTGGTAAATGTATATCCTAACCCCGGCGAAGTAGTGACGAGGCTAGACCAGATTACCAGATAAACCTGTGTACATATATATACAAGTACTAAAAAATAATATTGGAAAGTAAACATTTAAAGCTGGGAGGGGGAAACATACTTATGGGGTAGCAGATAAAACAAAATATTAGGAATAACAAAGAATCTACATCTGATTTCTTCTAACACAAAATAAGGGGAAAACAAACCACTTTCAACTGTTTCAATTTCCTCTCGTTGCAGGCATGCAACACGATCCCATTTCCTCATCTCAAATGGTAGGTATACCACTCAATCCCATTTCATAATATCACATGGTAGGCGTACCACTCGATCCCATTTCATAATATCACATGGTAGGCGTACCACTAAATCCTATTTCATAATATCACGTGGTAGGCGTAACACCTGATCCCATTTAATAATATCACGTGTTAAGCGTACCACTCGATCCCATTTTATAATATCACGTGGTAGGTGTACCACTCGCTCCCTTTCCATAATATCTCGTGGTCGGCATGCCACACGATCCCATTTCTTAATATCTCGTGGTCGGTGCACCGCACGGTCCCAATTTATATTATTTTGTGGTCGACGTGCCACACAATCCCTTTTCATAATATCTCATGGTCGGCGCGCCACACAATCCCATTTTTTTCAACACAATACACAAAATGATCCCGGTGTAATGACCCGACCTGTCGTCATGAGAGTTACCGCCCCGTTTTCCCCATATTATGTTGCTCTATGTTTCAACATTAGCATTTGAGTCGATCGGGTAGAATTGGACTGGTTCTAGTTAGAAATAAGGTAAATAGTCTTTTAAGGAGGATCTTGTTTTGGAAAAAGTCAACCGCATGGTTATTTATGAGTTAGCGGGCTCGGATGTGGATTATGGTGAATCAGTTAGCTTCGGGGTATGATTTGTGACTTATGAGTGCTATAGGAATGGAATTTGGAGGTCCGATGTAGAATTAGGCTTGAATTGCCGAAGTTAGTGTTTTCGCGAATTCCGGTTGGTAGGTAAGATTTTGATCCGATGGTCGGGATGGAATTCCAAGAGTTGCAGTAGCTCTATTAGGTAATTTTGGATGTGCGGGTAAAATTTTGGGTTATATGGAGGTGTTTTGGCTGGGTTTTTGTTTGAATGTGTGTTTCAGAAGTTTTGAAGAAACTTAGGTTTGAATCCGTGGTGAATTGATGATTTCGGTGTTGTTTGGTGTGTTTTGATGATTGGAACAAGTTAGTATGATGTTTTGGGTTATGTTGGCACCTTTTCTTGAGGTCCCAAGGGCCTCGGGATGAATTCGGATGGTCAAACGGACCAAATTTTGTTATTATAAGTTGCAGGCTGTAGCAGTTATTGCAGTAGACAAATTGTCCTATGTGATCGCATTCATTGAGTCACGATCGCATAGCATTGGGTAGTAAAGCATCGCGATCACATGGTATATTCTGCGTTCGCATAAGAGGAATTTAGGGGCAGCATGATTTTGTACTATGAATACGCATATGACTTGGACGTGTTCGCATAGGTTTGTGGAACTGTTAATCGTGCTCACATAGCACCTAGTGCGTTCACATAGAACGTTTTTGAATTTCTGGGAATTTGTTCATCGCGATTGCATGCCTAGTGCTGCGATCGCATAGAGGAAAAATTGGGCAAACAAAAGGGTTTATTAAGTTATTCATCCGTGAACCAAGCTTATTTTCATCCATTGTTAAGTGACCGTGGGAGCTTTTGATTCAATTTTAGGAGGGTTTTGACTGGGAATTGATTGGAGGTAAGTCTTGTGACCAAGAAATGCTATTTTATTGAAGAATCAACCTTTAATTCTTGGAAAATTGGGTGAAAAATTAAAGAACTAGGGCTTGGGTTTTGAAAGGAAAATTTGGGATTTGAGGGGGCATTTGAACTTCGATTTTGATGAATTTGATATGTACGGTTAATAACTTACACATCCAGAAGATGCAAGTAGTAGAGATGAGGATGCTGAGGTGGATGTGCGGGTAAATAAGGATGGATAAGATTAGGAATGTAGAGATTCGACAGTTGTTGGGCGTGGCCCCTATAGAGGACAAGATGCGGGAAGCAAGACTAAGGTGGTTTCGGCACATTCAGAGGATGAGCCCTGATGCACATGTGAGAAGGCATGATCGATTGGCAGTGGTTGGCTCTAGAAAAGGTAGAGGGAGACCTAAGAAGTATTGGAGAGAGATGATCAGGCAAGACATGATGTGACTTAGGATTACTGAGGACATGGCCCTAGATAGGGAATTGTGGAGGTAGAGCATTAAGGTTGTAGGCTAGGGGAAGGTGTGAAATTTTTTACTACGCACTAGAGTGAGATATGCCAGTTAAGTGGTAGACTTAGGGGTCTATTGATCAGCTTATGATGTAGGGCTTTATATGTTGGTTATTAGTTTACCTCCCATCTTTATCATATTTCCTATATTTTCCCATATTGCTGTTATTTTTCTATATTAGGTTATTTCATGTTATGCTGTCTATTTACTGTTATTTTATAATGAGTATATCCATAGAACTAATATATCCTCACTTGGTGCTTTCTTGAGCTGAGGGTCTCCTGGAAATAGCCTCTCTGCCCCTTAGGGTAGGGGTAAGGTCTGCGTACATCCTACCCTTCCCAGATCCCACATGTAGGATTATACTGGGTTGTTGTTGTTGTTGTTTTTGTTCTTGTTGTTGTTGATATGTCTATAATCGTGGCGAGACGAGGAATCCATTAATGTAAATTTTGTAAGTTTTTGAGAACTGGGGCTGGGACTCGGGTTTTGCCAACTTCATGTTTTTTGCTATTTTTCGAGTCTTTGCAATTGGGTTTGATTCATTAGCCTATTGTGGTGCATTACTTGTGGTTTTGGTCAGATTCTATGCATGAGGAGGTCGATTTGCAAGGGAATCGCAAGGCGAGCTAGGATTTCGGCCAGCTTGAGGTGAGTAATTGTTATAAATGATGTTCTAAGGGTTTGAAACCCCATGTTTGAACTATGTAGTGCTATGTTGAGATGAGATACGCACTGTATGATGAGCGTAGTGACGTTACTGCTGGGGATTCGGACTCGGTCCATCCCGATTGATGACTCTACTATACTTTTGACTGGGACTGAGTTATTATCAGTATATTTTGGGCTAGTTGCCATATTTGGGGCCTTGTGTTGATCTGTAGAACCCTTAGGGGGTATGTTGAGCTAGTTCACCTTACTTTACCTGTTGAAATCATACTCTCAATCATATTCTTAACTGTAAGACATAATATGAACCAGCCTTAGCAATTTTCACTCTAATTGAGGAATACATAGGGTTGGAAACCTTGTCTTAACTGAGTGGGGCCGAGAGGCCTAGTCTATATTGACCGGGTCATAACTACACTAGTCCATAGTGAGGGCATTTAATATACACCGCATCGGGGTACACACCGCATTAGTATATACATATATATATATATGGATCAGACTGCAAGCCTCAGTGATATGTTATATGGATCGGACTACACGCCACAATAGTATAGCGCTTGGGTTGTAGGAGCCCCTCCAGAATTTGCACATCCCTACTGCCGCAGTCGACTATTATTATTGGATCGGGCTGTACGTTGTAGTAGTATATACCATTATTGGATCGGGCTGCACGCAACAGCAGTATTTTGTGCGGATCGTGTTGCGCGCCGCAGCATTGTTGATAAATTGCTGGACTTTGAGAGATATTCACCTATTTTTCCATGCTAGATGTTATTAACTGTCTTTACTGTTTGTTGTAGAACTATGTAGTATTTTTAGGAGAATTCTTACTTTCAGTTGTTATTTATTGCTATTACTCACTGAGTCGGAGTACTCACTTCGCTCCATGCACCTTGTGTGCAAATACAGGGATCCCGGAGGCATAGCTGAGTTTGTTGCTGCGGCCTAGTTTATTTATCAGAGTCATCGAGGTAGCTGCCCCGCGTCCGCAGTACCCGATTACTCCTCTTGCCTCTTTTTACTTTTGCACCTAGACTATTATATGTATAGGAAGGTTGGTCAGTTGTATGTAGAGTCTCTGACTCGTGACGCCAAATCTGATAGGGGTCGTATTGGCATTATTATGGTTTCCACATTACTTTTATTTAGTATCGCAGGTTGAAATTTTGCTTAACTGATGATTTAAACTCTAATAGCTGCTAAGGAGTTTCGTATTTGGGGCAGAGAGTGTTTGAAAGGTCGGGCTTGCCTAATAAGGTGTTGGGCGCCATCACGACTGGGGTTTGGGTCGTGACACCCCGTAATGGAGAAAGATGTTATACTATACTATCCCCGCAAGGGAACATCTAGCTATAACTAGACTCATTCAATTTCCACTTAACACAATTAAATCAATACTCAGTGTCACACCTCCTTTTTAACTACTTGGGAGATTTATGGTGTCCCAAGTCATTGATTTGTAATCCCGAATCGAGGAAAACAATGAATTTGTTTAACAGTTCACGAACAAGAAATTCGGGTAAGGAATTCTGTTAACCCGGGAGAAGGTGTTAGGCATTCTCGAGTTTTGCGGTTCTAGCATGGTCGCTCAACTATTATATTTGGTTTAATTATCTGATTGTAAAAAATTATGAACCTATGTGCATCTTTTTAACTTATGACCTGTATGGCCCCGTAAAGTTTTTGTGCTTAAAACATAGTAGCCGTGGTGTCATAGTCCAAATAAGGTGTTAGGAATGCGTAAAATTCTTCGCGGGGAGAAAGCTCGTCGCGGTTCGGACCCTTGGTAGTGATTTAGGTTTCAAAAATTGAAAGAATATTTCCAGAAAATGTCGATTCTGCGGTCAGGAATGCGATCGCAGATCTGCTATGCGGACCGCATTCGTACCGCAGAGTTTAACAGAATGTTTTCCAAAAATTTTGTTGAAAATGCGATCAAATATGCGATCGCAGAATGGAAATGCGGACCGCAGATCCATCGCATAATTTCTTGAGAATTTTTTAGTGTCAATACTGCGGTGCATTCTGCGACCACAGAACACGAATGCGGACCGCATTCTAGTCACATATCGTAACAGAACAAGAGAATTTTTGTGATAATTTTGCGGTCCATTATGCGGACCGCATGTTGATTCTGCGATCGCAGATGCGACCGCAGAATTGACTCGGCCTAGATTTTTATAAAATTTTGACCCGACCCCTTCTTTAATAAAACACCTCCAACCTTCATTTTTCTCATACTTTCTTAACAAAACTAGAGAGAGGAAAGAGGGATTCTAGAGAGAGAAGTCTACCCATCTTCAAAGAGTATTTCTAATCATTTGGTCGGGACGTTCCTAGGGAAGTGTCACCTTCCCCAATCTTTACAAGGTAAAAATCCTAACCATCTTCTTTGATTTTCAATTTTAAAATGGGTAAAGAAAGATATGCATACAATAGCTTTTGAAAATAGAATGTGACACTCATGCATGCTATTTGAACTTGAATTTTAGTAAAAAGGAAGTGGGTAGGAGTAAGAGTTTGCAAACAACGGAAGTTGGTGACTTAGGATAACTTGGGTGAGCTTAAATAAGAGATTAAAAGAAGTAAATTCAACTCCATGTATGTATGGCTAACTTTGATTCTTGTGAAATCGCCCTTATGTGTACAATTCGTTGGTATATGATAATTTTGAGGAATCGTTGTGAAATTCTTTGATTTGGTTGTTGGGTATTCAATTGATGTCGAACTATGTGTGGTGTGGTATGGAATATGAACCGAAAGATAAAAAGGGAGTTGAGATTGGTAAAGAATTGTGATAAATTGTTGAACATAATGGTTTGGGTACTCTTGAATAAGGAAACATTGTAACTTGGTAGTGATACCGGTTTGAAAAGTATTTGAAAGCATGAACCAATTTGTAAATTGCTTATTTTCACTTGTTGTGATCTTTTGTAGTGCCTTGTTTGCTATTTGTGATTGTTGTGATTGAGATAGTACGGTGGGATCGGGTTGCGCGCCGCAACATGAAGTAATAAGGTGTGGGTTGGGGTGATAAGGGTGGCCGAGGTAATAAGGGTGCCCGAGGTAATAAGTGTGGAAAGCGATCAAAATCGCCATTGAAATTGATATGAAAATCATTGATGTGAATTTGTGAAAGGAGACTACAGGAGACTTTGCAACCTGTGGGGCACTGATTTCCCCTTTGTTTTACTTGATTGTGTTTTCCGTGGTTGTTTGGTTGTTGCCTTCCTTGTTGATCTTTAATTGTTCTTTGAGCTGAGCACTATTTGAAACAGAGTAAATGTGGGAACATAATTGGCTGGCTTTATTATTTCTTGGTGTAATCATTTGTTGTCTTATCATCGTGATGTGCTTGTTTAATGGCCTGAGTTTACTTGGGACAAATTTTGTCCATACATACAAGTACAATTTTAGTGTACTGACGTCCCTTTTGCCGGGGATGCTACATTTGTGTTATGATTGTAGGTGGATCAGTAGCAGGTTCTTCAGCTCATCGGCAGTAGCATCCTTCATCTTCCACTGCCCGTTTTGGTGAGCCCCTTTCCTTCTTGGGCCCATGCGTGGCTCATGGCACTTCTGTTAGACTTTATTTTGATGTTGTTTAAGGTATAGCCAGAGCCTTGTTAACGGCAAGTATTGTATCATCCCTTGTATCCTAGAGGCTCCGTAGCCAGTAAACTCTGGGACTATGGCCTATGCATGTATATATATATGTTGGACGTTATAAATTGTAAACTTGTTAGTAATGATAATAGTGTGGTTATGTTTGAAAAATGTGAATTCAGTTATAATTGGTAAGATCTTTGGCTTATAAGTAATAAACAACACAGGGGTAACGCGCGGTTTAGGAAAGGAACCCAGGTCCGCTTGACTAGGGCTACCAAATCAGGCGCCGGTCATGTCCCTCGAATTGGGGCGTGACAAACTTGGTATCGGAGCCTAAGGTTTTTAAAGTGTCATAGGATGTCTCAGAGCCGTGTCTAGTAGCGCCCTTCTTATCGGTGTGTTATCGACCACATCTATTAGTTGGGGGCTGCACGGATATTTAGGAATTTATCCATTTCTTTGTTATTCTGTATCGTGCGGTAAAGTGCAAAGTGGAAGTATTTATGTCTAATTCACGCCTTGTTCTAAAATTTTTAGAATATGACGCCTAAGAAGAAAGCTAGACTCGTCCTTGGGGCTAATGCCAGCCCAAGTGTGGCTGCAAATCATGTGCCCGATGCCATTGGCGATAATGACCCACTAGTCTTGAATTGCCCTGGACCGTTTATTCCAAACCCAAGTGTCCATGTTTCGGCTGCGGCAGAGGGTGCCACCATCCCTCCTGCCAGTGTTCCCGACTCTGATACGGTTCCAGCTTCTGGTTCCGGCATCTCTAATGAGGATCTTAGAGGGTCCATTTACATGTTGACACAGTTAGAGGCCGCCCAGGCCCAGAGATCCCATGATGCCCCTGCGTCCTCCAGCAGATAGGGAGATTCCTCCGACTCTAGAGTCTTCCAGTTTCTGCGATTGACCCCTGCAGAATTCTCAGGCATAGACCCAAAGGCCGATCCACAGTATTTCCTTGATGAAATATACAAGACTCTCGAGTGATGAAGGCAACAAATATAGATGTGGTAGAGTTAGCCCCATACAGGCCGAAGGGAGTGGCGTGTTCATGGTTTGAGATGAGGGAGGAGTCCCGTGAGGAGGGGAGCCCTCCGGCCAGATGGGATGAGTTCGTAGATAATTTCATGGACCACTTCTTGCCTGCTGAGAGAATGGCAGCCCGTGCCACGGAGTTCGAGGTCCTCAATCAGGGCAGTATGAGCGTTTGGGAGTACCATATGGAATTCGTGAGACTGTCCAAGTATGCTCCTTAGCTAGTGTCGACCATGGATGCCTAGGTTCGACGGTTTGTTCAGGGCCTTAACCTTTTTGTAGTGAATGAGGGCGCCACAGTATCTTTGCACTCGGACATGAACTATGGGAGGATTATGGGGTTTTCTCAAGCCACGGAGGCTAGAAAGTTGAAGATTCGTGCGGAGAGAGAGAGTAGTAGCAGGACCCAGTCAATGGGTCATTCAGGGAGATCACTTCTAGGTAGAGGGTCATCAGGGCCATCCCAGTCATATGCCCAGTCCTCAGCGAGTGCACCACCATCTATGCATAGTCATCAGCTGGGTAGTCACTCGATAGCAGGTTCAGACAGTAGGAGGTCTCGCCAGTCTAGTCATCCTAGAGTGAGCTCCTAGCAGCAGGGGAGACCTACATGCCCCAAGTGTGGGAGATTTCATACAAAGACCTGCTACCTCGATATCCCGATATGCTTCAGGTGCGGGGTGAGAGGTCACATTCAGCAGGACTGCCATGCACCTAGTCAGGGTATGGGTAGGGGATCTACTCAGCTGTCTGGTTCTTTGGCTGCTACATTATCAGCGCATCCTCCAGCATCAGCAGGGCGTGTTGCAGCTTTGGGTGGAGCTCATGGTAGGGATAGACCTAGCCGATTCTATGTGTTGAGTTACCGCCAGAGTGCTGAGGCTTCTCCAGATGTTGTTACAGGTATCTTGTTTGTCCAGACTATAGATTGCTATGCTCTTATTGATCTGGGGTCCTCCTTGTCTTATATCACCCCGTTCATTGCTTCAAGTTTTGGGATAGAACCCGAATAGCTTCATGAGACGTTGTTTGTATCGACTCCGGTTAGTGATTCTATTATAGCCTCATGAGTCTATAGGAATTGTATTATTACGGTGAGTGGTCATGTGACCACATCCGATCTTATTGAGCTTGGGATGGTAGATTATGATGTAATTATGGGGATGGATTGGCTTTATTCGTGCTTTGCCAAGCTTGACTGTCGGACGAGAGTCATGAGACTCGAGTTCCCTAACGAGCCAGTTATTGAACGGAGAGGAAATGGTGTGGTGCCAAGGGGTAGGTTTATTTCCTACCTTAAGGCTTGGAAGATGATTAGGAAGGGGTGTATCTATCATTTGGTCCGGTTAACGGACACCACCTCAGATGTTCCTACCCTCGAGTCCGTGCCAATTGTCAATGAATTTCCCGAGGTGTTTACGGATGAGCTTCTAGGCATCCCGCCAGATAGGGAGATTGATTTCGGGATTGATGTATTGGCAGATACTCAGCCAATATCCATTACACCAAACAAAATGGCTCTAGTAGAGTTAAGGGAGTTAAAGGAGCAGCTGAGGGATTTATTAGAGAAAGGGTTCATACGACTGAGTATATCGCCGTGGGGTGCTCCGGTTCTCTTTGTCAGAAAGAAGGATGGGTCACTTCGAATGTGCATTGATTATCGGCACCTCAACAACGTCACCATCAAGAATACATATCCTTTGCCTTGGGTGGATGATTTATTTGACCAATTGCAAAGAGCAAAGTTTTTCTCTAAAATTGATCTACGGTCCGGGTACCACCACTTGAAGATTAGAGAGCAAGATATTCCTAAGACCGCCTTTAGAACTCGTTATGGTCACTTCGAGTTTTTGGTCATGTCTTTTTGACTAACCAATTCCCCAGCAGCTTTCATGGACCTTATTAATCGGGTTTTCAAGCCATTCCTAGATTCCTTTGTGATTGTATTCATTGACGACATCCTCATTTACTCTCGGAGCAGGGAGGATCATGCCATTCACCTCAGAGCAACATTGCATACCCTTCATCAGCACCAATTGTACGCTAAGTTCTCGAAATGTGAGTTTTGGTTGGAGTCCGTAGCCTTTCTAGGACATGTTATTTCTAGTGAAGGGATTCAGGTGGATCCTCAGAAGATCGCAGCAGTGAAGGATTGGACTAGACCCACGACCCCGCCATAGATTCATAGCTTCTTGGGTTTGGCAGGGTACTATCGGAGGTTTGTGGAGGGATTCTCAACCCTCGCCTCCCCGTTGACTAAATTGACGCAAAAGGCAGTTAAGTTCCAGTAGTCCGATGCATGTGAGAAAAGTTTCCAGGAATTGAAGTCAAGGTTGACCTCGGCACCTGTATTGGCCTTGCCAGAAGGCACAATGGTTTATTGTGATGCCTCCAGGGTTGGTTTGGGGTGTGTATTGATGCAGCGCGGGAAAGTCATAGTTTATGCTTCCAGGCAATTCAATAATCACGAGAAGAATTACCCGACGCATGATTTGGAGCTTGCAGCAGTTGTGTTTGATTTGAAAATATGGCGGCACTATCTTTATGGAGTTCATGTAGATGTGTTCTCAGACAAAAAGAGCCTCCAGTATTTGTTCAAATAGGAGGAGCTGAATCTGAGACAGCGGCGGTGGTTAGAATTGCTCAAGGACTATGATATAAACATATTATACCATCCAGGGAAGACAAATGTGGTGGCCGACGCTCTTAGCCGAAAATCCATGGGTAGTTTGGCTCATTAGGGTGTGGATCAGAGGCCCCTGGCTCGGGAGGTTTACCAATTATCCAGTTTGGGGGTTCGCATCTCGACGTCAGACGAGGGGAATATTATGGTGCATACTGGAGCAGAATCATCATTGGTTGCAGAAATCAATGAAAAGCAATTTGTGGATCCAACATTGGTTCGGATGAAGGAAGTAGTTGTGAATAACAAGACTTCAGCATTTGTACTCAGCAGCGAGGATGGTGTATTGCGGTGTCAAGGTAGGCTATGTGTCCCGGACGTGGACGAGCTTCGAAAGAGAGTGATGGCAGAGGCTCATATTTCCTGGTATTCCGTATACCCAGGTTCTACAAAAATGTATCATGATCTCAAGGAGATTTATTGGTGGAGCACTATGAAACGGGTTGTGGCGAGCTTTGTATCTAAATGCCCGAACTGTCAGCAAGTGAAGGCCGAGCATCAAAGGCCTGGTGGATTAATTCAGCTTATAGAAATACCAAGGTGGAAATGAGAGATGATCAATATGGATTTCGTGGTGGGGTTACCTCACACTCAGCGTAAGTTCAACTTAATATGGGTGATAGTGGATCGACTCACCAAATCAGCTTACTTCCTACCAATCAAGTCCACTGATACTGCGGAGCAATATGCTAAATTGTACATCAAGGAAATAGTAAGGCTTCATGGCACTCCACTTTCTATTATGTCGGATCGCGGGGCTCAGTTCACAGCTAATTTTTGGAAGAAGTTTCAGCAAGGTTTGGGAACTCAGGTAAATCTCAGCACAACCTTCCATCCGCAGACCGACGGTCAGGCCGAGCGGACTATTCGGACGCTTGAAGATATGTTGTGGGCTTGTGTCCTGGATTTCAAAGGTAATTAGGATGAACACTTACCACTGATAGAATTTGCTTATAATAACAGCTTTCATCCTAGCATTCAGATGGCACCATTTGAGGCATTGTACGGGAGAAGGTGTAGGTCGCCAATTGGATGGTTTGAGGTAGGTGAAGCGGAATCGCTAGGGACATATCTGGTGTACCAAGCTATGGAAAAGGTTAAGGTTATTCAGGAGAGGATGAAAACTGCACAGGGTCGCCAAAAATCCTATGCAGACGTTCGCCGAAGAGATTTGGAGTTTAAAGTCAATGATTGGGTGTTCTTGAGGGTATCTCCTACGAAGGGAGTCATGCGATTTAGAAAGAAAGGGAAATTGAGTCCTAGGTATGTTGAGCCATATCAGATCATTCAAAGGATTGGGCAAGTTGCTTAAAGGCTGGAGGTACCTCCTGAAATGTCATTAGTGCATCCGGTGTTCCATGTGTCCATGTTGAAGAAAGTCATTGGAGATCCATCCACCATCATGCCGGTCAAGGCTATTGAGGTTAATGATGATTTGTCATATGAAGAAGTTCCGGTTGCCATTCTTGATAGGCAAGTTCGTAAATTGAGAAATAAGGAAGTTGCCTCTGTCAAAGTATTGTGGTGAAGTCAACATGTTGAGAAGGCCACGTGGGAACCAGAAAAAGAGATGAAGGAAGAGTACCCCCATTTGTTTGATCAAGCTTAGAAGGAATTAGGCGACACTTCTACTTTTTAATAAATATTGTCTTGTCCAAATTGTTTCCCTCTTAGTATTAGTAAAGTTTCTTTCATTTTGCAAGGGGTTATATGTGTTGTTACCTTGGGTCACTTAAACCTTCCTTGATAAATAAAAGCCTTATAAAGACTCATGTGTTAAATAAACAACTAATAGAAAGTGTAAATTGATCATTGTTTGTTTATGTGTATATGGTGTATTGTGATGGTTAAATAAGGTAAGGACTCATTGAAGTGACTAGTTTATGTCCAAATGTAACAATGTGATAGAATATGTGCAATCGTTGAGGTAAGGAAGTGTGTGCAAGCTGTGAAAATTGTTGTAAATATGTGTTGTTGTTTGGTAATGTGTTTCGGGGGCTCTCCGACAGGTGGATATGTCCATAATACAAAGAAAACACTGGCAAAATTTTTATAAAATATAGAAGTTAGTGAAAATTTTGACAATTTGCATATCATGTCTTTCAAAACCAACTGATTTTCAAAATCCTCATTCGAGGACGAATGATATTAAGGGGGGGGGAGGATGTAAGGCCCCGTAACATTTTTATGTTTGAACCCTAGTAGCCGTGGTGTCATGGTCCGAATAAGATGTTAGGAATGCATAAAATTCTTCGTGGCTCGCAAGCTCGCTGCAGTTCGGACCCTTGGTAGTGATTAAAGTTTCAAAAATTGAAAGAATAAATTTTCCAAAAAAATGTCAATTTTGCGGTGAGGAATGCGATCGCAGATCTGCTATGCGGACATCATTCCTACCGTAGAGTTTAACAGAATATTTTCCAAAAAATGTGTTGAAAATGCGGTCAAATATGCGATCGTATAATGGAAATGCGGACCGCAGATTCATCCCATAATTTCTTGATAATTTTTGAGTGTCAATTTTGCGGTGCATTCTACGACCGCAGAACACAAATGCGAACCGTATTCTGGTCGCACATCGTAACAGTACAAGAGAATTTTTGGGGCAATTCTGCAGTCCATTATGCAGACCGCATGTTGATTCTGCGATCGCAGATGTGACCGCACAATTGACTCGGCCTAGATTTTTATAAAATTTTGAGCCGACCCCTTCTTTAATAAAACATCTCCAACCTTCATTTTTCTCATACTTTCTTAACAAAACTAGAGAGGGGAAAGAGGGATTCTAGAGAGAGAAGTCTACCCATCTTCAAAGAGTATTTCTAATCGTTTCGTCGGGAGGTTCCTAGGGAAGTGTCACCTTCCCCGATCTTTACAAGGTAAAAACCCTAACCATCTTCTTTGATTTTCAGTTTTAAAATGGGTAAAGAAAGATATGCATACAATAGCTTTTGAAAATAGAATGTGACACTCATTCATGCTATTTGAACTTGAATTTTAGTAAAAGGAAGTGGGTAGGAGTAAGAGTTTGCAAAAAACGGAAGTTGGCGACTTAGGATCACTTGGGTGAGCTTAAATAAGAGATTAAAAGAAGTAAATTCGACTCCAGGTATGTATGACTAACTTTGATTCTTGTGAAATCGCCCTTATGTGTACAATTCGTTGGTATATGATAATTTTGAGGAATCGTTGTGAAATTCTTTGATTTGGTTGTTAGGTATTCAATTGATGTCGAACTATGTTTGGTGTGGTATGGAATATGAACCGAAAGATAAAAAGGGAGTTGAGATTGGTAAAGAATTGTGATAAATTATTGAACATAATGGTTTGGGTACTCTCGAATAAGGAAACATTGTAACTTGGTTGTGATACCGGTTTGAAAAGTATTTGAAAGCATGAACCAATTTGTAAATTGCTTATTTGCACTTGTTGTGATCTTGTGTAGTGCCTTGTTTGCTGTTTGTGATTGGTTTGATTGAAACTGTACGGTGGGATCGGGTTGCGCGCTGCAACACGAAGTAATAAGGTGTGGGTTAGGGTGATAAGGGTGGCCGAGGTAATAAGGGTGGCTGAGGTAATAAGGGTGGAAAGCGATCGAAATTGCCATTGAAATTTATATGAAAAAATCATTGATGTGAATTTATGAAAGGAGACAGCAGGAGAGTTTGAAACTTGTGGGGCACTGATTGCCCCTTTGTTTGACTTGATTGTGTTTTCCGTGGTTGTTTGGTTGTTGCCTTCCTTGTAGATCTTTAACTGTGCTTTGAGCTGAGAACTATTTGAAACGAAGTAAATGTGGGAACATAATTAGCTGGCTTTATTATTTCTTGGTGTAATCATTTGTTGTCATATCATCGTGATGTGCTTGTTTAATGGCTTGAGTTTACTTGGGACAAAGCTTGTCCATACATACTAGTACAATTCCAGTGTACTGATGTTCCTTTTGCCGGGGACGCTACATTCGTGTTATGATTGTAGGTGGATCAGTAGCAGGTACTTCAGCTCATCGGCAGTAGCATCCTTCATCTTCTACTGCCCGTTCTGGTGAGCCCCTTTCCTTCTCGGGGCATTGCGTGCCTCATGCCACTTCTGTTAGACTTTATTTTGCTTTTGTTTAAGGTATATCCGGAGCCTTGTTACCGGCAAGTATTGTATCATCCCTTGTATCCTAGAGGTTCCGTAGACAGTAAACTGTGGGACTATGGCCTATGTATGTATATATATATGTCGGGCAATGTAAATTCTAAACTTGTTAGCAATGTTAATAGTGTGGTTATGTTTGAAAAATGTGAATTCAGTTATAATTGGTAAGGTCTATGGCTTATAAGTAATAAACAACACAGGGGTAACGCGCGGGTTAGGAAAGGCACCCAGGTCCGCTTGACTGGGGCTACCCGGTCAGGCGCCGGTCATGTCCCTCGAATTGGGGCGTGAAATGACCGCTTTTATTTGATTATTTAAAGAAGGTTGCAACGTCGTTAAAGTATGTCTCGAACCACGTTACATAAATGCACCTATGATGTTTTTGCATATTTTAACTTCGTTGGGTTTGGATTTGGGTCACATAAGTGTGCACCCGGGTTTAAGTAGGTAAATTTACTAAACACGTGTCTAAAGAATCTACGCATTTGGACTTTGTGAGGGCCAGAAAAATTCATTAAATGGCACGCCTCGATTTCTAAGGGTAAACAAGATTAATAAAATGAGGGCCATGCATTTATAATTTTTGTTTAGCATGTCCCTACCCTCCATTTCATTAAATTAAAAGCATCCAACTAAAGTGAACTGCAAATATCCATATTTAACTAATTAAGTTACAAGAAAGTAAAATTGATACTAATCCCTCATTAGACCGCAAAGTCGACGATTACCTTAGTCTCGTGATCATGTCCTATTATAATACTAACCACGTCCTATAGCTAAGTGACATCCAATTTATAGTAGTTTTCAATTCCGGCTTCACGTATAACTCATTCCAACATGAGATAATCTTACTAATTTTAAGTTTGCGAGTTGGCAGACTTCCATATTTAGCATAACTATAAACATAAACTAAACTGGGGACAATAGTTATTTCCTTTTGCACATAGATCTTTTGCTATTACATCTATCTACTTTAACAAAACCAACACCATAAGTAGAATAAAAATGAATAAGCTTAAAATCACTTAAAGAGTAAAGTAAGAATTCATACCTATGTTACCAAATGCTCTTAAATTGCAAGGAAGTCATTCAATTAAACAATTTTAAAAGCAAAGTAATGCCAAGATTGATTCCCCATTTTTAAACTTCTAAATCTTAACAACTCAACTTCATCTTAACATGGATTTTACACTAACTGCTTAACAACTTGAACTCAGACATGCTTTTCTCAAAAATAATGAATAAAGAAACTAGTATGCTGATAATAGGTGAATTTGACTATAATTATACCCTAAATAATCACACTTTATTATAAGAACAATGTTGTTAAGAGGACAAAATGCTTTGATTAGTGTTTGATTGTGTTTTACAGGTACATGTGATGCATTGGATGCTTTAAAAAGCCATTTTGAAGCCATAAGTTGATGAAAAGGCCAAGAGAAGAGCTAAAGTGAAGAGGGCTGGACGAAGCAGTGAAGAAACAGAAGCACTGTTCATCCGCGGTCCACTCGCGGTCGCGGATGAACCGCGAAAAACGAAGCCCTCTGAATCTTGAATGTTCGCGGTCCGCTCGCGGCCGCGAACGAACCGCGGAGGTCCCAGCGGCAGTTATCCTAATTGGACTCTAATTTGTTTTCTTAGCCCTAAAACCTCTATATAAACCCCTAGTTTGCCCCATAGAGGCATGTACTTTATTTCTTCAATACTTTTGCAAGGTTTTAGTAGGAGAGATTCCTCTCAAAACTCTTTCTATTATTTTATATCAAGCAATTCTTTATGATTTCAATTATTATTCTTGTTTCTTCAAGCATGAGTAGCTAAATTCTTTTCTAAGGTTTTGATGGAACTTATTGATAGATGAACTTATCGTTTATGTGATTACAAATTGTGACTTAGATTTCTATTTGTTCAACTTCATTCTTATTGTAGTTAATTGGTAGACGTCCCAATTAGCGGTGCCTATTTAGTGTGCATAACTTGGAAAAGAGTGCATATTTAGGTTTATTGTTGAACAACACCACACCTAGGTTATTAGAGGAATCTATAATTTTAGGCGTAAAGACGGGATTAGGAATAACGAAGTCTTGGGTGCAATCTAAAGTGAACTATTCAAATTAAAGCTAGCTAGGGTAGCTCGGGAGAGTGCACTAGTAAATTATTGTAATTGCTCGGGAGAGGGTTACGATACACATAGCGTTCATGATTGATAGAATATATTAACAATTTGTATGAGCATAACGATAAGGGATTCCATCAATAGGGGAAATCAATACCTTAGTCTTTCTCTATATTATTTTATTCAACATTCAATTCTTTCTTTTAAAGCATTCTTTAATTCTTGCAAACTAGCTATTCGAATATCATACACAAAGATACTCAAACTTTTGGGAACTTGATTCGTAAGTACTCTTGGGTTGTGAAAGTTGTGATTGATAGGTTAATTCTCTGTGGGATCGATCTTGGACTTATTAAACCAAGTTATATTGACTACGACCGTTGCTTGGACGTGAATCAATTTTGGCGCCGTTGCTGGGGAATTAACGGAATTATCAATTGCCATTGCCAGAACTTCAAGATTCTTGTGTATTCAGGTTCTTTCTACACTCTACATTGAATATTTTGACGTTTGTTGATTTGGGTATTCAGGTGCATGCCTAGAAAATCTGCAAGGACTGGAGAACTAATCGAAGGACTCTCGGACCCCGAGCAAACTTTCCGGGCACGTAACAAAGCCATCAAACAAATTCAACAATCTCAACAACCAATCAAACTAGACTTCGACATGGGTGACATGAACGCTCAAAACCAACAAGCCGGGCTAAACATGCAAGAGGCACAGGAGGCACAAGAAGGTGCATTGTTCGACCGGGCACAACCCACAGCGGATAATTTGGCAACTGCCATCGTTGTGCCAGCAATTCAAGCTGAGTCTTTCCAGATTACTAACAACATGCTTCACTTGTTGCAAAATAAGGGATTATTCTCTGGGTCTCAGGTTGAAGATCCACAGCAGCACCTCAAAAACTTTCTATCAATATGCAAAACACAAAGGCAACCGAATGTAACTCCGAAAGCTATCAGATTACTACTTTTTCCATTCTCAGTTACAGGAGCAGCACAGATATGGCTAAACTCACTCCCAATAAACTCCATTGCAACTTGGGATGAGTTAGTCAAACAATTCCACAACAAGTTTCATCCACCTAACAAAACAGCTCAACAAATTGATGAGATTGTGAGCTTCAAACAAAAACCATTGGAAACACTACATGAAACTTGGGGGAGATTCAAAGGCATGCTTGTTATGTGTCCTCACCATGGGATTCCTGAACAAATGTTGGGTCAAAGGTTCTACATGGGACTTTCAGACAGTATGAAGAACATTGTAGATGCTTCAGCAGGTGGGGCTTTTCTGAGCAAGACTTGGAGAGAAGGCCAAAATTTGCTAGACAAGATGGCTCAAAATTCCGGGTGGACGTCCAGGAATGCTCCTATCACACCAGTAGTACACTCTGTACCTCTGGATCCATCCAACACTCTGGAGGAGAACGTGGCAACTTTATTGACACAAATGAGCATCCTGACAAAGAAGGTGGAAGAATCAGGGGTTAAGCAACAAGTTCACATTGTAGATACTACCAATGGTGGTTTATGCACATCTTGCATTAGCCAACCCATAGGTAATCCATGGGCTGCGGACCAAGAACATCATCATCAGCATGAAGATATGAACTATGTGGCTAACTATGGAGGACAGCGACAAGGTAATCAAAACTGGGGCCAACAGGCTCCAATGCAATACAGACCTCCCCAGCCACAATTCAATGCAGCAGGTATGAGGCCACCACACAACATGGCTCCATATCCTAGACCTCAGAATTTTGGCAATCAGCAGCAGGGATATCATCCACCCCCACCACCACATGGGGGCAGGCATGACGATGGGTTTGCAAGGTTGGAAGCTATGATGCAGCAGGTAATTGGGTCAAACGCTAAGACCAATGAAAGAATAGATGCACATGATGCAGCGATCAAAAATATGGAAGTGCAGATGGGTCAAATTGCTATGTCTCTCAACAACCGTCCTCAAGGGACATTACCTGCAGATACACAAACGAACCCAAAGGACCAAATCCCAAAGCAAATAATGGCAGTGACTCTGAGAAGCGGTAGAGATCTTGATGCTGAGAATGGAAGTGAAAATATTGACAGACAGGCTGAGACAACTACTCCATTGCCCATTGAACTAGATGAATCCACAGGATTGACAGAAGTCACAGTCCAGCCAATTGCTGAAAATAAAGAAGCAAAACAGGGAACGGAGAAAGTAGCTGAACAGGTAGAGCAGCAGATTGATGAGAAAGTGATAGAAAAAGAAAAATCCCAAGTCATCGGGAAGAAGAGGCCTCCACCACCATTCCCCCAAAGGTTGGCCAAACACCAGAAAGAGGAGCAATACAAAAAGTTCTTCGAGATGCTCAAGCAAATCCAGGTAAACATTCCATTAATTGAAGCTTTAAAAGAAATGCCTGGTTATGCTAAGATGATGAAGGATTTGATGTCGCGGAAATTTGATTTCCAAGACTTGGCCACAGTTACACTTACACAGACTTGTAGTGCAGTAGTCTCCAGACCCATTGCTGAGAAGCTATCTGATCCAGGTACCTTCACCATCCCATGCACTATAGGGAATTATGCCTTCACTAAGGCTTTATGTGATTTGGGGGCAAGCATTAATCTCATGCCCTTAGTTATCTATAAGAGGTTAGGTATTGGGAGAGCCAGACCCACCTCTATGCTTTTACAGCTTGCTGACAGGACGGTGAAGCGTCCATTTGGTATTATAGATGATGTGCTAATCCGGGTTGGGAAGTTCGTGTTTCCCGCCGATTTTGTTATTCTTGATTGCAGGGTCGACGAAGAAATTCCCCTAATCCTGGGAAGACCATTCCTAGCTACTGGAAGAGCTATAATTGACTGTGAAACCGGGGAACTCAAGATGAGGTTGAACGATGAGGAGATCATCTTCAATGTGCAAAAATCCATGAGGCGCCCTAGCGAGTTCGCAAATTGCTCTCTAGTTGATGCGGTTGACGTAATAGTGGAAACCGACGATGCAGAATTGACTATCGAAGACCCACTGCAAGCATGCCTGATGAACATGGAAGAAGTAAATGGTGAATGTCTGGCCGAGTGGGTATTATCCTTGGAAGGCAAGGGATTTTGGAAGCGAGAGATCGAATTCGAACCCCTACACCTAGAAAAAAGAGAAAACCCACCAGCAAAGCCATCCATAGAAGAGCCACCGAAGCTTGAACTTAAACCACTACCATCACATCTCGGATATGAGTATTTAGGCCCTAACTCCACATTACCTGTTATTATCTCATCTAGTTTGTTAGATGTGCAGGCTCAAAAGCTTATACAGGTACTCAAGGAATGCAAGACTGCCATCGGGTGGACCATGGCAGACATAAAAGGGATCAGCCCAGCCTATTGCATGCATAAAATCCTCCTGGAAGAGGGACATAAACCTTCCAGGGAACATCAAAGAAGGCTGAACCCCAACATGAAGGAAGTGGTGAAGAAGGAGGTAATAAAGTGGCTAGATGCGGGAATAATCTTCCCAATCTCAGACAGCAGCTGGGTGAGTCCGGTCCAATGTGTACCCAAGAAAGGAGGCATGACGGTGGTGAAAAACGACAACAATGAACTGATCTCAACAAGAACCGTCACCGGATGGAGAATATGCATGGACTACAGGAAACTGAATCTAGCCACTCGCAAGGATCACTTCCCACTTCCCTTCATTGATCAAATGCTTGACAGGTTGGCAGGGAGATCTCACTTTTGTTTTCTGGATGGATACTCGGGGTACAATCAAATCTCCATAGCCCCCGAAGATAGAGAGAAGACCTCCTTCACATGCCCTTATGGCATCTTCGCCTTCAGGAGGATGCCATTCGGACTATGCAATGCACCTGCCACTTTTCAAAGGTGCATGATGGCTATTTTCACCGACATGGTGGAAGACATTATGGAAGTATTCATGGATGATTTCTCAGTGGTTGGAAATTCATTCGACGAATGCCTGGCCAATCTGAATAGAGTATTACAAAGATGCATGGAAACAAACTTAGTACTAAACGAGGAGAAGTGCCACTTTATGGTTCAAGAAGGTATAGTACTTGGGCACGGGGTTTCAAGCAAAGGCATTGAGGTGGACCGTGCTAAAGTCGACATCATTGCAAAGTTGCCTCCACCAACATCCGTCGGGGCCATAAGAAGCTTTCTTGGACACGCCGGTTTTTACCGGAGGTTCATTAAAGACTTCTCCAAAATATCAAACCCTCTCTGTAAGTTACTGGAGAAAGACCATTCTTTTGTTTTTACTGACGAATGTAGGATTGCTTTTGAGGAATTGAAAAAGAGGCTGGTCACAGCACCCATCATCATTGCCCCAGACTGGGATCAACCGTTTGAGTTAATGTGCGATGCAAGTGATTATGCAGTGGGGGCAGTGCTGGGCCAGAGGAAAGATAAACTGATGCATCCAATATACTATGCAAGCAGAACTCTGAATGGAGCACAGCTAAACTACATAGTGACGGAAAAGGAGATGCTAGCGGTTGTATTTGCATTCGACAAATTTCGGTCCAATCTCATAGGATCAAAGGTAATCGTCTACACAGACCATGCAGCTTTAAGATATCTAATTGATAAAAAGGACTCTAAGCCACGCTTAATTCGTTGGGTGTTGCTTCTCCAAGAGTTTGACCTCGAAATCAGAGATAGAAAAGGTACTGAGAATCAAGTAGCTGACCATTTGTCAAGACTTGAAGGAGCTGAACTTGTCAAAGAGAGTGGGGAAATTCTGGAAACTTTTCCAGACGAGCAATTGCTCACAACTACTCTCATGAAAGCTCCATGGTATGCTGACTACGCTAATTATCTGGCCAGTGGCATTGTTCCTTATGACCTATCATCGGTCCAGAGGAAAAGATTTTTTCGTGAAAGTCGGCATTATTATTGGGATGAACCATACTTGTTTAGGATATGTCTTGATAACATGATCCGGAGATGCGTCCCCGAGATAGAACAATCTTCTGTTTTGCAGGCATGTCACGCTTCAGCATACGGCGGGCACTTTGGAGGAATTCGTACAACTGCCAAAATACTCGAGGCCGGTTTCTATTGGCCGACAGTATTTAAGGATGCACACTTGTGGGTGAAAGGTTGCAACGAATGTCAACGCACCGGAAACATCTCTCGGCGTCATGAGATGCCAATGAATCCAATCCAGCAGGTGGAAGTATTCGATGTCTGGGGAATAGATTTCATGGGGCCCTTCATTAGCTCATACGGAAATAAGTACATACGTGTTGCTGTTGATTACGTGTCCAAATGGGTGGAAGCTGCAGCACTACCTACCAATGATGCTAAGGTGGTAGTGGGATTTTTGAAGAAGAATATTTTCACCCGGTTTGGGACTCCAAGGGCCATCATTAGTGACGGGGGCACACACTTTTGCAACCGAGCCTTTGAGAAATTATTGGCCAAATATGATGTTAAACACAAGGTGGCCACTCCATATCACCCGCAAACTAGCGGACAAGTTGAGGTCTCCAACAGGGAGATTAAAAGTGTACTGACCAAAACAGTGAACGCTACAAGAACCGACTGGTCCAGGAAGCTCGATGACGCACTATGGGCATATAGAACAGCATTCAAAACACCCATTGGCATGTCTCCTTATAAATTGGTGTTCGGAAAAGCTTGTCACTTACCGGTTGAATTAGAACATAAAGCGTGGTGGGCACTGAAACAATTGAATCTCAACTTGGAGGAAGCAGGTAAAGCAAGGTTGACCGGATTACATGAGTTGGAAGAATTTCGGTATCTAGCATTTGAAAATACAAGATTGTATAAAGAGAGGATGAAGCGGATCCATGATCAAAATATAGTTGAGCGTACCTTCAAAAATGGGGACAAGGTACTACTATACAATTCAAGATTACGGCTGTTCCCAGGTAAATTGAAATCAAGGTGGTCAGGACCCTTCAAGGTAATTGAGGCATTTGAGTCCGGAGCTGTGGAAATTCAAACTATGGATGGATCACGTACCTTTAAGGTAAACGGACAGAGGTTGAAACAATACATAGGCCTGGATGACATGGAGGACAAGATAGAATTGCATTTGAATGAACCTCAAAGGTCCAGCGAGCCGTAAAATGCGCTAAGCTGAGTCGTGCCGCGACGTTAACTCAGGCGCTACGTGGGAGGTAACCCACGAACATGTTGTAAGTAATTTAATATTAGTAGTAAGTAATAAGGATTAAAAGAAAAAAACAAATAAAAATCTTTTGCTGAAACAGTCGAATTTTTTTTATAACGGAGCACTGTCCGCGGTCCACTCGCGGACCGCGGCTGAACCACGGAAAAATACCCTCTCTGAACTTCTCTGTTCGCGGTCCATCCGCGGTCGCGAGCCAACCGCGAAAAAATGCCTCCTCTGAATCTCGACTGTTCGCGGTCCATCCGCGGCCGCGAACGAACCGCGAACAGTCGCGGTCAGTTCCGCGGTCGGCAAAATTTCAAGTTTTTTTTTTAATTTTTTCCCTCCCCCCTTTTCTAAACCCTAAATAACTTAACCCCCCTTCCCCATAACCCAAAACAGCCGCCCCTCCCCTCTCAAATCTCTCTCTCTCTAAATTCAAAACCTCTCCCTTCTCTCTAAAAAAACCCCATCCCTTTCTTCTACAAATCATCCCTTTCTTCCACCCCACTTCTCCATTACTATAACTTGTAAGTTTCTCTACTTCTCTCTTTTATTTTGCTCCATCTTTTTAGCTTTTGATTGTTTAGTTTGTATAAATATTTAGTTAGTATTAGTTAGGGTCTATTCATGAATGTTGCTTGATTTATCATTGTGCTTTTGATCTTGCCATGAAATTGCTCTAAGGAACATTGTTCTACGATTGATGTTTGGTGAAGAATGGGTGTTGGGTTTTCAATTATGTTGATTTTATGATTTGGAAACCCTAATAGTAGTTCTACCATATATATGTGTTGGTTGGTAAGTTAGGGCACATTACATTGAGCGTAATAGACAAATGGTAATTAGGAGACATAATGCCAACTCTTACAATGGTTATTGAATACTTTTTGGGATGGACTAAGTAAATAGGATGTGTGCCAAGAACTAAGTGTGGGGTTCGCAATTGGGCATGTAGGGAATAGCTAGATAAAAAAAATTTTTGCGGGAATTACACATAGTTGATGGTCAATTGTGAATTATCAAGGATGGCGAAGTCTGAGTAGCCCTCCACTAACTAACAATTTATACACTTTTTGGCTATCTTAATTGTACAGGATCATGGCTCCAAAAAGACCACGACATGGTGCTAGCTCATCCAGGCAACCAACTTATGATGAATCTCGGTTTGCCGATGAAGGGGCGGAAAATGCATTTAACATCAAAGCGAACAAAAAGTGGCTGCAAGAGGTTGAAGTGGACAGAATAGCCATCCGCTCAGAAAAGCCGGAAATGTATGATGAGATCCGACGGCGAGAGATGGAGTTCCTTTTTGAAACACCCACTACAGTAAACAAGATGCTGGTCAGAGAATTCTATGCCAACGCCCGTACTCCTCGGTGAGACGAGTTTTCGTCAGAGGTAAGCATGTAAATGCTCATATTCCCACCATTCGGCAGGTACTTCGCCTACCACTACACACGAGTAATATTGATTATTACCATGATAGGCCCGGTGTCACATGGGACATGTTAATTGAGGCCTTATGTGTAGATGGTGTTCCCGTATGGATTCGAAACCAAACTCTGCATTCTAACTGTTTCACTCACATTGCCAAATGTTGGTTTTCTATAATTTGCAACCGCATTCTGCCCTCAAGTAACACTACAGATGTTACCTTTAATAGGGCTCTGTTGACTTGGTGTTTGGTAACACACCGGGATGTTGATATTGCCCGGGTTATTAGTGACGAGATGGTACTGAGGGGATCCCTCACTGCCAAGGGTTTCTATTACCCATCTCTTGTCACTTCCTTGTGTCTCCTCAACCACACCCCAGTTCATGAGACTGACGGTGAGTTACTACCAAAAGCTCCATTTAGAGCTGCTACTATTCGGGTTGGACGAGACACCACACCCATTGACTTAGATGATGATGATGATCCTGTACCGGAGGCCCGGGCCAGCCACTCCATGGATTCAGCTGGACCCTCCAGACCTGCTCCTCGCGGAGCAAGCATGTCTAGATCCGACTCCACACGACCTATGCTTAGGTCAATGGAGGAGGAAGTGGCTGCTCTACGCACTTCAGGTTGACGGTCTACACACACGACTAGATGCCATGTCAACTAGGCAAGCCCGGTCGGAGAACAAATTTATGGCATGGTTCAGAGCACTTGGGAGAGCATGCCATGTCGACCCATCCACTGTTTCCGACTCCGAGTGAGTCACAGGTAAGTTTTCTTAAACCCCATTGTGCTTTCATATTGTTTATACCATGAGGACATGGCATATTTTTAAGTGTGGGGTGGGAAACTTATCTTGTACATGATGTATATATTAGTGTAGTAAGTAATATAAAATAATAAAAATACAAAAAAATCAGAAAATTTTAAAAATCCAAAAATATGAGTAGAGGACTCTTCCTGATGACGGACTATTTAGGACAAGTACTCTTGAGGGAAGTAGTCCACGTAGGAATTTTTCTTTCCTTTATATTTTTTTTTTTTTTTAGGTAGTGTATCATCTCACCCTTGGTTTTTCTTTTGACCACGGTTCTTTTCCAAGGGTTTTTATTTGAACCGGGTTAGGTAGATTTTTTTCTCTTAGGAGTAGAGGTAAAAGGGCAACATGTAACTCCAAATATGCACATTAGCAAAAGCATAAATTGAACTTGAGAATGTATCATCTAAACTTGATTGTAGAATCTCAATATGCCTTAAATTGCACAATAATGCTTGCTTGAACATTGATAGGATTTTGTAGATAAACCGGATTCCAAATGAGTTGCATGCCATGTGTGTGTGAGGTTTTTACTTACATTGTATGTTGTACATGATTCCTAGAACTTGCCCTGTGTGTTTGCAAAGCGAAATAGAAGTTGTTTGGTTGTAGAGAGGATAGAGGCATTTCTTTGTGTAACCCCATATATCAATAGACATGAATTCACCCGTACATTATATCTTAGTTAACCCCTTTGAGCTTCAAGCCTATTTCTTTGATAACCCTTGAATGTTCTTCAAATTATTATATTTGTTCTACTTTACCTCCTAGAAGCACTTGTATTGTAATGAATATGCAAAAGTTTAAGTGTGGGGTGAAGGGAAATTGAAAAGGGAAAATCAAGAATAAATGATAGAAAATAGTAAACTGGCCAAAACAATATAAATGTGTTGCAAAGCAATGAGGAAAAGAGCGATATCAATGTATATATGAAAATTACAAAGGCCAGTTACACCAACAAAAGAAAAATGGGGATTAAAAGCCAATAAAGGTGAATAAATGTTTTCGGGAGACATAAGGGAGAAAACTAAAAGGGAAAGTGGTGAAAGAGAAAAGAAAAGTGCTTAGGGAGGTTAGTCACTACACCCAAAAGTATCCTACCCGTCCCATAGCCTACATTACAACCCTTAAAGACCTCTTGATCTATGATTGGATAACTCGATTAGTGGAGTATTACACTAGGGGCAAGCTTATGGTGTGTCTGTATTCATATAAATGTTCTTTGTTGAGAGTGAGTGAATTTTTCTGATATCTATAAGTTCCATGTATTTGAATTGTTAATGTGTGGGAACTTCTCTCAATAACTTTTGTAAGGGCATGTAATTCAAGAGGAAGAAGGTAAATTTGCAAGATTTTGGTAATAAGTAGAGTAAGTAATAACGTGCGGGCATGAGAATTTACAGAATTTACAGTTAAGTAAAGATTATGCATATCTTAGGTTGTTCATGTATAATAGCTTTTGTGACATATTTTGGGGGAGACAAAAATTTTTAATAAAAAAAAATTTTATTGGCCTAAGGTGTGATTAAAGGTTGCTCGAGGACGAGCAAAGGTTTAAGTGTGGGGTATTGATAATAGGTGAATTTGACTATAATTATACCCTAAATAATCACACTTTATTATAAGAACAATGTTGTTAAGAGGACAAAATGCTTTGATTAGTGTTTGATTGTGTTTTACAGGTACATGTGATGCATTGGATACTTTAAAGAGCCATTTTGAAGCCATAAGTTGATGAAAAGGCCAAGAGAAGAGCTAAAGTGAAGAGGGCTGGACGAAGCAGTGAAGAAACAGAAGCACTGTTCATCCGTGGTCCACTCGCGGTCGCGGATGAACCGCGAGAAACGAAGCCCTCTGAATCTTGACTGTTCGCGGTCCGCTCGCGGCCGCGAACGAACCGCGGAGGTCCCAGCGGCAGTTATCCTAATTGGACTCTAATTTGTTTTCTTAGCCCTAAAACCTCTATATAAACCCCTAGTTTGCCCCATAGAGGCATGTACTTTATTTCTTCAATACTTTTGCAAGGTTTTAGTAGGAGAGATTCCTCTCAAAACTCTTTCTATTATTTTATATCAAGCAATTCTTTATGATTTCAATTATTATTCTTGTTTCTTCAAGCATGAGTAGCTAAATTCTTTTCTAAGGTTTTGATGGAACTTATTGATAGATGAACTTATCGTTTATGTGATTACAAATTGTGACTTAGATTTCTATTTGTTCAACTTCATTCTTATTGTAGTTAATTGGTAGACATCCCAATTAGCGGTGCCTATTTAGTGTGCATAACTTGGAAAAGAGTGCATATTTAGGTTTATTGTTGAACAACACCACACCTAGGTTATTAGAGGAATCTATAATTTTAGGCGTAAAGACGGGATTAGGAATAACGAAGTCTTGGGTGCAATCTAAAGTGAACTATTCAAATTAAAGCTAGCTAGGGTAGCTCGGGAGAGTGCACTAGTAAATTATTGTAATTGCTCGGGAGAGGGTTACGATACACATAGCGTTCATGATTGATAGAATATATTAACAATTTGTATGAGCATAACGATAAGGGATTCCATCAATAGGGAAATCAATACCTTAGTCTTTCTCTATATTATTTTATTCAACATTCAATTCTTTCTTTTAAAGCATTCTTTAATTCTTGCAAACTAGCTATTCGAAAATCATACACAAAGATACTCAAACTTTTGGGAACTTGATTCGTAAGTACTCTTGGGTTGTGAAAGTTGTGATTGATAGGTTAATTCTCTATGGGATCGATCTTGGACTTATTAAACCAAGTTATATTGACTACGACCGTTGCTTGGACGTGAATCATATGCTATACTAATATTGTCTGATTTCAATTATAACAATCTTTCGACTAACACACTAATTAATTTTCATAGTTACGTAACGATCATGAAATTCAAGGGACAAGAGGTCCATTTTACAAATAATTTTATATCTTATGTCATCTTCAACTCATTCTTCTGTTTATACATTAAGTGATACCCAAAGAGGGCTGAGACATACTTGGAATAGCAAAAAGATGAATAAAAGTGAGGTCAGCAATCCGCAGTAGCAAGGGCAAGAACAAGAAGCAATGACAATCCAGGAATGACCCAAATTAAGCTAGAAGAGATTCAAATCAACACAAACTTTGATCTCTATACCAACTCTTAACATCTCGAAATTTGAGTTGTTACACCCAAAACAAACCAAAAATTCCCCCAGGAATTGGAAAGTGAAGGGACCTTAGGGAAATTCAATAAAAAACAGTACAAGCAATTGTATTTTTAGAATCTTTCCTGTTAACGCTCTCAAGCTCTCAGTGTGTGTTCCCAAATTTTTGTATCAGTGTCCATTAGAATGTGTATCCTTGATCCCTTTCCTTTCAATGCTCTCCAGTATCACTCTCTTAACTTAGTTTTCTCTAATACTCTCTGTCTCTATTTTTGTATAGCAGAATGTATATTCTGTGTGTAGCTATGTTTAATCTATATTTTTCTATCTCTCTCCATATATTTCATAATCTCTTATGCTTTCTTAAACCCAATGCTCTGTCAGAATATATATTCTCCCCAATGTATATCAGTGTATTAGTCACTCTCTGTTTTTCAGAATGTTTAAGCTCTCTTCTTGTGTGTGTATGGTAGAATCTCTATCCCTCAGCTCTCTTCAAACTCCTCTTATATATCCATTAGTATTCTCCCTTTAGCTAGTGTACTTTTACCCTTTCTTAATTATGCTCCCACTCTTTCCATGTTGTCTATTCCCTTTTGACTTTATTTTTTGACCTTTTATTATTACCCCCCATATTTTTTACTTTCCAGATCCTAATAATCTTTTAACCAATGTGAATCCACTAGTAATCCCCTTTTCTATTCCAATATTTCTCTTTTTAGTTGTATATTCCCTTACTATGTGTATCTCTTTAACATTTTATTATTACCTGTATTGTTTCTGATTTCCAGTTTAGTAAAAGCACTCAGACAACCCAACAGTCCCCTCTTTTCCTTTGTTAATTGCTAACTTGGGTTAGCTTAAACTCAGATCCAAATAAATTAAATGCCTTAATCACAAGTCAGTGGTGACCATTGTTATCAATAGGGGTTTGACTACTCATACAAGATTAAACGAGACAATAGGCAAGAGAAATTTTATAACAGGAGAGCAAACTTCAATCACTCCTAATTTTAAGCTTGAAAAATCTTTTAATTATTCGACTCAGAATTCAACCCTTTACTATAACTTAACAATCAAAGAAATAACGAAACAAATGAAAGTAAACAAATAAGTAATGGAAATACTACAGTGTAAAACACATCAATGGAAAAATATGAGAAGGGAAAAATCAAGGACATAAACATAAACAGAAACAATAATAGACAAATAAAATCAATACACAAATACTAATAATGAAGAAGAAATGAACACGAACTGAGTTCAGTCAACAGGCAAACCAATCAACAACACACAGAACAAACGAAGAGTAAGAAATGATACCAACACTAAAATGAACATAAAAACTTAAGGAAACTTACCGTTTGGACTTGAAACTGCGATTCGACCTTCTCAATTACACGCAAGATGATGTCACTCATTTGTTCTTTGTCAAGAACGGGTGAAGGACATCATTTTGCAATGTAATTGACCTTAAAACTTCATGAGGTTGAGTCCTTGACCCTGCCTGTGTAGTTTCTATTTTAGGCTCTTAGGGTTTAAACCTTTGATTCAATATTTGAATCGTTCGAAAGATGTTTGAAGGAATATAATTCGAGATTTGGGGTGAGGAGGTGATGCTGGTTGTGGGGTATAATTTTGGGGCTGATTGGGTAGTTTTAGGGTTCGATACCGACTTTCTATCGAAGATTTGAAAAGCCTGCTGGGATTCGAGTGAAGTGGTTTGTAGATTCAGAAAGAGGGGAGTGAGGGGAGTTTGAGGTGTAAAATTGGTGGGATTTGGCGACTAACAGCCACCGTGGGCGTTTTCTAGTTGGCGGTCAGTGGCTGAGCAAAGTCTGGTCACCTTGAGAGAGATAAAGGGGGGGGGGTGTTCTAAGAGGGGCTGAGTCTTTGGGAAAAATATATACCGGGGTGGGGATTTAATCCAGACCGTTAGATCAATTGTTCAATACAAATGGCATAGGTTCTTTAAGTGGGAGATCGGGTCGGTTTTGGAACGGGTCAAAGTCGGGTTGTGAGAATCTCAGTGGACCATTTGATCAGGATTGATGAACGGTTGAGATCAATCAACTCAAAAACATCGTCGTTTCATCTATGCTGAAGACGAACTGAACCGTTCGATCTTATGAGATCGACGATTTAGATTGATTGTGACATAAACTACGCTGTTTGGAAGGTTGAAATGTTCTGATAATTTTGGACCAGATGGAGGTGGGGTGGGTGGGTGGGGGGAATATGGGCTATATAAGGGTATTTGGGATTGGGTAGATTAAGAATTGGCCTAAATGGTTTCCTTTTAATTATTTTCCTTCTTTTATTTCTAATTATTTCTAATATTTCCTAAAATTAAAATATAAACCCTAATCAACATAAAATACTACTTTTTTCTAATTAATAATTACCATACACAATTAAATACCAATTTAAAAAAAAAATCACACAATTTGACATTAAATGCTAAAAATGTAAAGTACATTATTTATTGATATTTTCATTCTTGTAAGACAATTATTTTTGAATTAATTCCAAAAATGTATAATTAAATCCTAAATGCAAAATGCGACCTATTTTTTTTTATTTTCTTATTAATTAATCAGATAAACATGCACACACTCAAATACAAACAAATAACTGACGATACAACAAAATCCACAAATTAGCAAACGACACAAAAATTATTTTTTGGGAGTAATTCACATAGGGTAAAAATCACGTGCTCACAGCTGCCCCTCTTCGCTCGTAAACACGAAGAGTTTTCGTGTAAAGATAAAGTGATTGCATACTATAATGACCCGACCGGTCGTTTATGGAATTTACGCCCCAATCCCCCATTAACTGCTTTCGCTAAGTTTGTTTCTGCTATTCTAGTATGCTGGGATATTCGGTTCTAGGATTTGGAGTGTTTTGGGACACTTAGTCCCTAAATGAGAGCTTTAGAGTTGAAAAATGGTCCATATTCGAAACAATGTGAAAACGACCTCAAAATAAAAATTTGATGATCCCATTAGCTCCGCTAGGTGATTTCGGGGTTGGGTGCATGTTCAGAATGTAATTTGGAAGTATGTTGCTCATTTAGGCTTGAAATGCCGAAGTTTAAAATTTTTGAAGTTCTGGTCTAATAGTGAATTATTGATCTGTGGGTGGGTTTGGGATTCTGGAAGTTGCTATAGCTTTTTCATGTCAATTTGGATGTGTGTGCAAAATTACAAGTCAATCGGACGTGTTTTGGTTAGGTTTTGAAGTGAAAGTGAGTTTGGTTAATTTTTGAAGTTTTTAAGTTCTAATCATTGAGTATTTCATGTTTTGGGCGTTGTTTTAGGTGATTTAAGGATTTGAACAAGTTTGAATGATGTTATAAGATATGTCTGTAGGTTTGGTTGAGGTCCCCGGGGCCTCGGATGTGTTTCGGATGCCCAACGGGGCATTTTGTGTTGAAAAATAGTTGCACATATCTGATGTTGATATTGCAGACTTTTACTCTTTGCGATAGTGGAATTTCAGAGGTGGCCATTTTACTTCAACACGATCACGTGATCCCCTTCTGCGATCGCGTAGTTTCTAATTTTCCTGCAACGCGATCGCGTGATCACCTCCTGCGATCGAGTAGTTTCTAATTGTCCTTCTCCGCGATTGCAATGCCTATAGTGCTATCGCATAGCTTTGCTTCCTTAACTTACGCGATCGCAGGCCCATTCCTGTGTTCACATAAATCATTTTCCAGGCCTTCAAATTTTACTCTACGCGGTCGCAATCCTTCTTACACGATCGCACTAAAGAAAATACTTGGGCAGCATATAACATTTAAAAAATGAGGGTTCTGAAAATGTAAAAATAATTCGATTTTAAGACGTTGGCTAGAGGGGTATTTTCGTCATTTTACTAATTTTTGCTTCTTAAATTTAATTTTTAACAGTGTAATTAGTTAGCGATGTTATTTACAATTGCTAGAGGGGCATTTTCATCATTTTACCAATTTTTGCTTCTTAAATTTAATTTTTAATAGTGTAATTAGTTAGCGATGTTATTTACAATATCCAATTGGTTTGAACAGATTTGGGCCATTCGGAGTTGGATACACGTGGCAAGGGCATTGTTTCTTAGCGGTTTTGTACCGGTTCGAGGTAAGTGGCTTGTCTAACCTTGTGTGGGGGACCTCTTCCCTTAGGATATCTTATGTGTTGTTTCAAATGCCTTGTGCGCGAGGTGACGAGCATGTACTTGTGCAAATTGTTGAAAATCCTCTTTACTTGAATTGCTCAAACTGTATTTTCTCTGTTATTTGACTGAATTAAATGCATGATTTATCGTGTTTTAGTTAGAGGAGTATGACTAGATGGAATTAACTGTCTAATTGCTTAACTGCCTTAATTGAAATCATGTTGAACATGTTGGTTTAGAACTTAACTGTTATTGGTAGTTGTGTTTTCTATTCTCTGAGTATTTTTACATGTTTTTGGTTGTGTTTGTATTGTGGACTGCGGATTCGATTCTCGGAGATCCTTGTTACCGAGATGAGTGGTGTGACGACCCAAAGGGTCATCACTTGTTTTATTAATCATTTCGAGCTTCTGAGGCCTTGAAAACCTCATTCTATGTTGCATCGATTTACGTGCACGATCCGAGCATGTACTTGGAAAGATTTTGTGATAGAAAATATAAATTCTAAGAGAAATTTGGATAAAAATGATATTAATATTGATATAGTTGACTTCGGTCAACATTTTTGATAAACGGACCCGGACCCGAGATTGGATGGTCCCGAAAGGTCCGTAGGAAAATATGGGACTTGGACATGCGTCCGGAGTCGAATTCTGAGGCATAGAGCCCAAGTTATGAATTTTTCTATGAAATTGTTTTTGATGTGATTATTAAAGGAAAATGAATTAATTGACCTTGGTATCGGGCTCGTACTTTGGTTCCGACGCCCGGTACAAGTCTTAAATATCATATATGTGCTTTCTGCAAAGTTTGGCAACATTTGGATGTCGTTTGATATGTTTTGGACCTTGAGTTCCAAGTTTGAAAGTTTTGAAAACCAAAAGTATGAAAATCATGAACTTGAGGCTTGATTTGATGAAAACGATGTGATATTGGCGATGTGTTCCCACGAACAAGTTTGTAATGTATTTTTGATGTTATGTACATGTTTGGTTTGGAGCCCGGGGGCTCGGGTAAAGATTTGATAGGCCGTTGGATCAATTTCTGAATTTTTGCACTGCTGGTTTTTCACCCAGCTGTTGGCTTCGCATTTGCGACGAATTTCTCGCAAATGCAAAGGTGACAGGTCAAGGCTGGGTTCGCAAATGCAAACCCTTGATCGCAAATGCGAAGGGGTGTCCAGGACTGCTTGGTTCGCAATTGCGAACAAAACCTCGCAATTGCGAGGCCCTCGCTTAACCGCTTGGCTTCGTAAATGCGAAGCTCCTGTCGCAAATGCGAACACCCCTTGAATCCAGCCTTGTTCGCAAATGCGAACAAAAGTTCGCAAATGCGAACTCCCCAGATTTGCCTTGGCTTCGCAAATGCGAACAAAAGTTCGCAAATGCAAACTTCCCATACTTAGCTTATTTTTCAAACTCCAGAATTTGGTCAGGGTTCTCAATTGCGATTTCCAGCTTCATTTTTCACATTTCACAACCCTAAAACGTCCCTTGACGATTTTTCACAAACTCCCTCTTCTTCAAAGCAATTGTAAGTCACTTTTTACTTAATTCTTTCAATTCCTAACAACATTAAACATGTTTTTCAATAGAAATCAAAGGTTTTCATGGTAGAAATTCTTGTTTTTGGTAGAATATAGGGTTTTTCATGAATTGGGTAATTGGACCTCGAATTGAAGTCCGATTTTGAAACAAATCATATACTTGAACTCATGGGGGGATGGGTAACCGGATTTTGGTCCGAACCCCTAGTTTCGACCATGTGGGCACGGGGTCGATATTCACTATTCGGGCAGAATGTTGTAAAAGTTGTAATTGGCCTTATGAATTAGTTTGTTGAGTAGTATTGATGATATTAAATCAATTGTGTATAGATACGATTGGATTGGAGCCAAATTTGAAAGGAAAAGGCATTGCTACGGATTGAATTGTTCGTAAACATTCGAGGTTAGTGTTTGTTCTATCCTAGCTTGAGGGAATATGATTATGTGCTATGTGCTATGTGGTCGAGTGCGGTGTATGGGCTGTGGTGACGAGCATCCATACACTGGCGTCTAGCATGACCGTGAGTCGTTGTTAATACTTGTTGTGAGACATATTTGAAGATAAATTGTTGAACCCTTGCCGGGTTGTAGAATTGCTATTGATTGCCCTTGCCGGGACTTTGTTGAAATGATTATTGTGTCCCTTGCAGGGACGGTTCATGATTTATTGTTTTCATTCCTTGCCCTTAACTGTGATTGTTATTTGGGTGAGGAAGAGTGATAATGCACGAAGGGTGATGCCGTGCCTTGATTTATTGTTTATGCACGAAGGTTAATGCCGTGCCTTGATTTATTGTTTATGCACGAAGGTTAATGCCGTGCCTTGTTATTGATTATGCACGAAGGTTAATGCCGTGCCATGTTATTGATTATGCATGAAGGATCATGTCGTGCCTTGTTATTGAACCATGTACGAAGGATCATGCCGTACCATGGATGTGAGGATGAGAGTAGAAGCACGAAAGGTGATGCCGTGCACTTTATTTGCTATTTGGTGATGATGAGAGTAAAAGCATGAAGGGTGATGCCGTGCACTTCAATTGTTGTTTCAATAACTTGACATTACCTGTTTTCATTATACTTGTCTTTCCTTGTTGATTTAATGACTATTGTTAACTGTTGAGTTATTCTGTGATATTTCTTATTGCGTTGTTACTTGGTTATTTCTTGTTATCTTGTGGTATACATATATATAGAACTGCACAGGTTTATGTGGGTGTCTGGTCCTAGGCTTGTCACAACTTCACCGGGATAGGCCAGGCACTTACCAGCACATGGGGTCGGTTGTGCTGATACTGCACTTCTGTGCGTTTTTGCACAGGTCCAGGTTTCGATCAGGAGCAGCAGCGGTAGATCTTTCGCGTGGAAGTTGATCATATTTGAGACCGAGGTAGCTTGCAGGCGTCCGCAGGCCCGGCGTCTCTTCTTTTTCTTATATTACTAGCTGTAGTCTCTTTGTTCCGAGACAAACAGATTATGTTATATTTCTTTCAGACTTTTATGTGTAGTATTCAGTAGTAGTTCGTGAGTTGGTGACTCCACGTCTTGGGTAGAGGATTTCAGTATCTGTTACCTTGAAACTTCTTATTTTTATTTTTATTAAGTCTTCCGCACTTGTTTGAATAAGATTATGTTTTGATTGTTAAATTGAGTATGAAATATTATTAGAAACAGGATAGTGTGAGTAAAGTGGCTTACCAAGCTACCACGAGTAGGGGCCATCACGATCCCGATGTTGGGGGAAAAATCCGGGTCGTGACAAGTATCAGAGCTCTAGATTACATAGGTCTCACCACTCACGAACAAGCTTAGTAGAGTTTGAGAGGTAGGTACGGAGACGTCTGTACTTGTCCTCCAGAGTCTATTGAGTTAGGAAAGAGTCTCTCATTTGTTCTTTCTTGTCGTGCGACTTGTTCCTCAAGTACTGATTGAACTTCTATTCTGTCCTTTCGCAGATGGTGAGGACACGCGCTTCTTCATCCGCTGATCAGCAGCTTAAGCCCCAGGCTGCTCCCGCGGGGGGTAGGGGCCGAGGCCGTGTCGGAGACTGTAGTAGGGGCAGAGCTCAGCCCCAAACAGCGGTTCCAGAGGTGAAGCCTCATGTTGAAATTGGTGAGGAGGTTCCAGTCCCAGCAGCTCCAGTGGGCCCAGCTCAGGTCCCAGGTGAGGTCTTATTTACCCCGGATCTTCAGGAGGCTCTGTTTAGAATAGCGGGTTTTATGGACAGTGTCGCCAGAGAGGGCTTACTACCAGTTGCACCAGCAACTTCTCGGGCTTGAGGAGGGGTCCAGACTCCCATTGCACGTACTTCGCAGTCAGTGGCTCCCCAGGCTCATGAATTCTGATGCTCTATGGAGACTTGATCGGTTCTCCAAGCTTTTTACCAGATGGAGCGGCTATGACTTTTGATTCTTTATGGAGACTTGATCGGTTCTCCAAGCTGTTTACCACTACCTTCAGCGGTGCCACATCAGAGGATCCTCAGGATTTCTTATTCAGTTGCCATGAGATTCTCAAGACTTTGGGGATCGTGGAGTCCAATGGAGTTGACTTCTGTACATTCAGGCTTTCAGGATCCGTCAAGACTTGGTGGAGGGATTATTGTTTGACTCGACCAGTAGGGTCCCCGGCTTTATCATGGGATCAGTTTGCAGAGCTATTTCTGGAGAAGTTTCTCCCTGCTACTCAGCGGGATGCACTTCGGAGGCAGTTTGAGCGCCTCCAGCAGGGCACTATGACGGTCACTCAGTATGAGACGAGATTTGTTGATTTGGCACGTCATGCAGTGGTGATACTTCCCAAAGAGTGGGAGAGGGTCCGCAGGTTCATAGATAGGCTTAATTAGCCAATTAGACTTCGGATGGCTATGGGAGTGGGGAGTGATATATCATTTCAGGAGGCAACTAATGCAGCGCGTAGAGTTGAGATGGCTCTCTCCCGGGGAGGTGGTTATTTATTCTTCAAACAAGAGGCCTCGTCATTCAGGCAGGTTTAGTGGTTCTTCTTTTGGTGGCAAAGAATCTTTGGACAGAGGCTAGTCTTCCAGGCCTTTCCATTTCGCCCTTCAGGCTTCAAAGGGTGGACCAGGTGATCGTGGGTTCCGTGGGCAATATTCAGATTAGCCTCCTATTAATGCTCCGCCTCTTCAGAGTGTTCGTGGAGGCAATTCAGGTTGTTAGGGCTAGGAGCCCCATCAGCCTAGGAGTTGCTACGGATGTGGTGACCCAGGTCATTTTGTCAGGTTCTGCCCTCGAGCGACGAGCAACACTCAGCAGCGGGGCCCTCGTCTCATGATTCAGGGCCCAGCCGACCCTCAACCTGCCCAGCCAGCCAGAGGCATGGGTAGAGATTATAGAGGTGGAGGTCGAGACCGTAGAGGTAGAGACCGTCCAGCCAGAGGTAGAGGTCAGCCAGTTGATGGCCGTCCTAGAGACGTAGCTCAGAGGGGAGGTGCAGATCCTCGATTCTATGCTTTACCAGCCAGGCCAGAGGCAGAGGCATCAGATGCCGTGATTACAGGTTCCATTCTTGTGTGTGGCAGAGGTGCTTCAGTAATATTTGACCCTGGATTTACATATTCATATGTGTCTTCCTACTTTGCACCTTATTTGGCCGTGCCTAGCTATGCTCTGGATATTCCAGTTTATATGTCTACACCAGTGGGTGACTCCATTGTAGTCGACTGGGTGCATCGTTCGTGCGTAGTTATCTTTGGGGGTCTTGAGACCCGTGTTGATCTGTTGCTTTTGGACATGGTGGATTTTGATGTCATATTGGGGATGGACTGGTTGTCCCCATACCATGCTATTCTAGATTGTCATGCTAAGACTGTGACCTTGGCCTTGCCAGAATCACCCCGACTAGAGTGGAAAGGTACCTCAAGCCACTCCGTTCGCACTGTTATTTCCTATGTTAAGGCTCGACGCATGGTCGAGAAGGGGTGTTTAGCTTATCTGGCTTATGTTCGTGATTCCAGCGGAGGTTCCTTCTATTGATTCTATCCCCATTGTACGAGAGTTTCCTGAGGTTTTCCCTTCAGACCTGCCAGGCATCCCACCCGATAGGGATATTGATTTCTGCATTGATCTAGCACCAGGCACTCAGCCCATCTGTATTCCACCCTATCGTATGGCCCCGCCGGAGTTAAAAGAATTGAAAGATAAGTTGCAAGACCTTCTTGAGAAGGGCTTTATCAGGCCCATTGTTTCCCCCTGGGGAGCACCGGTATTGTTTGTAAAAAAGAAAGATGGCTCGATGCGGATGTGTATTGATTACCGGTAATTGAACAAAGTGACAATAAAGAATAAGTATCCACTGCCGAGGATTGATGATTTGTTTGACCATCTCCAGGGAGCGAGGATATTCTCAAAGATAGACTTGAGGTCAGGCTACCATCAGCTGAAGATCAGGGCGGCTCACATTCCTAAGACAACCTTTCACACGAGATATGGGCATTATGAGTTCTTGGTCATGTCCTTCGGGTTGACCAATGCCCCAACAACATTCATGGAGTTGATGAATTGGGTACTCCGGCCTTACTTAGATCTGTTCGTGATAGTCTTTATA
The DNA here is from genome assembly GCA_032618575.1 of Nicotiana noctiflora. Classification (NCBI taxonomy): domain Eukaryota; kingdom Viridiplantae; phylum Streptophyta; class Magnoliopsida; order Solanales; family Solanaceae; genus Nicotiana; species Nicotiana noctiflora. The sequence continues at coordinate 536,876 of JASVEL010002442.1, read as the reverse complement.
GATGACATCCTAGTATTCTCCCGCAGCCAGGAAGAGCACGAGCAGCACCTCAGAGTGGTTCTTCAAACTCTGAAGGATAATCAGCTATATGCCAAATTGTTGAAATGTGAGTTCTGGTTGAGTTCAGTAGCATTTCTGGGTCATATTGTATCAATGGAAGGTATTCAGGTAGACCCAAGGAAGATTGAGGCAGTCCAGAATTGGCCTCGACCAGCTTCAATGACTGAGATCCGGAGTTTCTTGGGGTTAGCCGGTTACTACCGTCGATTTGTAGAGGGGTTTTCTTCTATTGCAGCCCCGATGACCAGGCTGACCCAGAAGGGTGTCCAGTTCCAGTGGTCGGAGGAGTGTGAGGCGAGCTTTGAAAAGCTCAAGATAGCCTTGACCACCGCGCTATTATTGATACTACTTACGGGTGCAGGGCCTTATACAGTTTATTGTGACGCATCTCGTACAGGGCTTGGAGCGGTATTGATGCATGATGGTAAGGTTATCGCTTATGCTTCGAGGCAATTAAAGATACATGAGAAGAATTATCCAGTTCATGATCTTGAGTTAGCAGCAGTGGTTCATGCCTTGAAGATCTGGAGGCATTATCTATATGGTGTGACGTGTGAGGTATACACTGATCACAAAAGCCTACAATACTTGTTCAAGCAAAAGGAGTTGAATCTACGATAGCGGAGATGGTTAGAGTTGCTAAAAGACTATGATGTTACTATCCTATATCACCCAGGTAAGGCCAATGTGGTGGCCGATGCATTGAGTAGAAAGTCCGCCGGCATGGGTAGTCTTGCCTTTATCCCGGTTAGTCAGAGACCATTTGCTCTAGATGTCTAGGCCTTAGTCAACCAGTTCGTGAGACTAGACATTTCTGAGCCTAGCAGGGTGTTAGCCTGCACGGTCGCTCGTTCTTCTCTATTAGAGCGTATCCGTGAGAGGAAATTTGATGATCCTCATTTGCATGATTTGAGAGATACAGTACAGCGGGGAGGTGCGACAAAAGTAAATCTAGATGATGATGGGGTATTGAGATTGCAGGGTCGAGTTTGTGTGTCCAATGTCGAAGGGATTCAAGAGTTGATCTTAGCGGAGGCCCACAGTTTGCGATATTCTATTCACCCGGGCGCCGCGAAGATGTACCAGGACTTACGGTAGCACTATTGGTGGCGTAGAATGAAGAAAGATATCATTGCGTATGTCGCTCGGTGTCTAAATTGTCTGCAGGTGAAATATGAGTACCAGAGACCTGGTGGTGTGTTCCAGAGGATTGAGATTCCCAAGTGGAAATGGGAACGGATCACTGTGGACTTCGTTACTGGACTTCCTTTGACTCGGAGGAAATTTGATGCTATATGGGTCATTATTGATAGGCTGACCAAGTCAGCACACTTTATTCCAGTATCTGTCTCCTACTCCTCGGAGAGGTTAGCAGAGATTTACATCAGGGAGATTGTTCGACTTCATGGGGTGCCAGTATCTATTATTTCTGATCGGGGTACGCAGTTTACCTCGCGGTTCTGGAGAGCGGTCCAGCAGGAGTTAGGCACCCAGGTTCAGCTGAGTACATCTTTTCATCCTCAAAAGGATGGCCAGTCCGAGAGGACTATTCAGATTCTAGAAGACATGCTTCGAGGCTGTGTTATTGATTTCGGAGGATCGTGGGACCAGTTTCTGCCATTAGTAGAGTTCGCCTACAACAACAGCTATCAGTCCAGCATCCAGATGGCCACGTATGAGGTGTTGTATCGTAGGCGATGTCGATCTCCAGTTGGATGGTTTGAACCGGGAGAGGCTCGGTTGTTGGGTACAGATTTAGTTCAGGAGGCCTTGGATAAGGTCAAGACTATCCAGGAGAGATTGCGTTCAGCTCAGTCCAGACAGAAGACTTATGCGGATCGTAAGGTTCGAGATGTAGCTTTCATGGTTGGTGAGCGAGTATTGCTCCGAGTGTCGCCTATGAAGGGTGTGATGAGGTTCGGGAAGAAGAGCAAGCCCAACCCTAGGTATATTGGTCCATTTGAGATTCTAGACCGAGTGGGAGGGGTGGCTTACAGACTAGCTTTGCCACCTAGCTTATCAGCCGTGCATCCAGTTTTTCATGTATCTATGCTCCGGAGATACCACGACGGTCCCACACATGTGTTAGACTACAGTACTGTCCAATTGGACAATGAACTATCTTACGAGGAGGAGCCGGTGGCCATTCTAGACCGGCGATCCCACACATGTGTTTTCCTTCTGTGCGTGTTCAGTGGAAAGGTCAGCCTCCTGAGGCATCGACCTGGGAGTCCGAGTCTGATATGCGGAGCCGCTACCCACATTTGTTCCCTAACTCAGGTACTTCTTTCTTTTGTCCATTCGAGGACGAACAATTGTTTTAGAGGTGGAGAATGTGATGACCCAAAGGGCCATCACTTGTTTTATTAATCATTTCGAGCTTCTGAGGCCTTGAAAACCTCATTCTATGTTGCCTCCATTTACGTGCATGATCCGAGCATGTAGCCGGAAAGATTTTGTGTTAAAAAATATGAATTCAATGAGAAATGTGGATAAAAATGATATTAATATTGATATAGTTGACTTCGGTCAACATTTTTGGTAACGGACCCGGAACCGAGATTGGATGGTCCGGGAAGGTCCGTAGGAAAATATGGGACTTGGACATGCGTCCGGAGTCGAATTCTGAGGCCTAGAGCCCAAGCTTTGAATTTTTTGTGAAATTGTTTTTGATATGATTATTAAAGGAAAATGAATTAATTGACCTTGGTATCGGGCTCGTACTTTGGTTCCGACGCCCGGTACAAGTCTTAAATATCATATATGTGCTTTCTGCAAAGTTTGGCGACATTCGAATGTCGTTTAATATGTTTTGGACCTTGAGTTCCAAGGTTGAAAGTTTTGAAAACCAAAAGTATGAATATCATGAACTTGAGGCTTGATTTGATGAAAACGATGTATTGGCGATGTGATCGCACGAACAAGTTTGTAATGTGTTTTTGATGTTGTGTACATGTTTGGTTTGGAGCCCGGGGGGCTCGGATAAAGATTTGATAGGCCGTTGGATCAATTTGTGAATTTTTGCACTGCTGGTTTTTCACCCAGCTGTTAGGTTCGCATTTGCGAAGAATTTCTCGCAAATGCGAAGGTGACAGGTCAAGGCTGGGTTCGCAAATGCGAACCCTTGATAGCAAATGCGAAGTGGTGTCCAGGACTGCTTGGTTCACAATTGCGAACAAAACCTCGCAATTGCGAGGCCCTCCATTAATCGCCTGGCTTCGTAAATGCGAAGCTCCTGTTCGCAAATGGGAACATCCCTTGATCCAGCCTTGTGCGCAAATGCGAACAAAAGTTTGCAAATGCAAACTCCCCAGATTTGCCTTGGCTTCGCAAATGCGAACTTCCCATCCTTAGCTTATTTTTCAAACTCCAGAATTTGGTCGGGGTTGGCAATTGCGAACCCCTGTTCGCAAATGCGACGTCAGAGACCTGTATATCACGATTTCCAGCTTCATTTTTCACATTTCACAACCCAAAAGCATCCCTTGGCGATTTTTCACGAACTCCCTCTTCTTCAAAGCAATTGTAAGTCACTTTTTACTTAATTCTTTCAATGCCTAACAACATTAAACATGTTTTTCAATATAAATCAAAGGTTTTCATGGTAGAAATTCTTGTTTTTGGTAGAATATAGGATTTTTCATGAATTGGGTAATTGGACCTCGAATTGAGGTCCGATTTTGAAACAAATCATATACTTGAACTCGTGGGTGGATGGGTAACCGGATTTTGGTCCGAACCCCGAGTTCCGACCATGTGGGCCCGGGGTCGATATTCATTATTCCGGGCAGAATGTTGTAAAAGTTGTAATTGGCCTTATGAATTAGTTTGTTGAGTAGTATTGATGATATTAAATCAATTGTGTATAGATACGATTGGATTGGAGCCAAATTTGAAAGGAAAAGGCATTTCTACGGATTGAATTGTTCGTAAACATTCGAGGTAAGTGTTTGTTCTATCCTAGCTTGAGGTAATAGGATTATGTGCTATGTGCTATGTGGTCGAGTGCGGTGTATGGGCTGTGGTGACGAGCATCCATACACTGGCATCTAGCATGACCGTGAGTCGTTGTTAATACTTGTTGTGAGACATATTTGAAGATAAATTGTTGAACCCTTGCCGGGTTGTAGAATTGCTATTGATTGCCCTTACCGGGGCTTTATTGAAATGATTATTGTGTCCCTTGCAGGGATGGTTCATGATTTACTGTTTTCTTTCTCTACCCTTAACTGTGATTGTTATTTGGGTGAGGAAGAGTGATAATGCACGAAGGGTGATGTCGTGCCTTGATTTATTGTTTATGCACGAAGGTTAATGTCGTGCCTTGATTTATTGTTTATGCACGAAGGTTAATGCCGTGCCTTGTTATTGATTATGCACGAAGGTTAATGCCGTGCCATGTTATTGATTATGCACGAAGGATTATGCCGTGCCTTGTTATTGAACCATGTACGAAGGATCATGCCGTACCATGGATGTGAGGATGAGAGTAGAAGCACGAAGGGTGATGCTGTGCACTTTATTTGCTTTTTGGTGAGGATGGGAGTAAAAGCATGAAGGATGATGCCGTGCACTTTAATTGCTGTTTTATTGACTTGACATTACCTGTTTTCATTATACTTGTCTTTCCTTGTTGATTTAATGACTATTGTTAACTGTTGAGTTATTCTGTGATATTCCTTATTGCGTTGTTACTTGGTTATTTCTCGTTATCTTGTGGTATACATATATATAGAACTGCACAGGTTTATGTGGGTGTCTGGTCCTAGGATTGTCACTACTTCGCCATGATAGGCCAGGCACTTACCAGCACATGGGGTCGGTTGTGATGATACTGCAGTTCTGTGCGTTTTTGCACAGGTCCAGGTTTCGATCAGGAGCAGCAGCAGTAGATCTTTCGCGTGGAGGTTGATCATATTTGAGATCGAGGTAGCTTGCAGGCGTCCGTAGGCCCGGCGTCTCTTCTTTTACTTATGTTACTAGTTGTAGTCTCTTTGTTCCGAGACAAACAGATTATGTTATATTTCTTTCAGACTTTTATGTGTAGTATTCAGTAGTAGTTCGTGAGTTGGTGACTCCACGTCTTGGGTAGAGGATTTCAGTATCAATTACCTTGAAACTTCTTATTTTTATTTTTATAAAGTCTTCCGCACTTGTTTAACTAAGATTATGATTTTGATTGTTAAATTGAGTATGAAATATTATTAGAAACGGGATAGTGTGAGTAAAGTGGCTTGCCTAGCTATCACGAGTAGGCGCCATCACGATCCCGATGTTGGGGGAAAAATTCGGGTCGTGACAAGTGGACTGCGGGTTCAATTCCCAGAGATCCTTATTACTGAGATGAGTTGACTGCGGGTTCAATTCCCGGAGATCATCTTGGATTGCGGGTTCAATTCTTGGAGATCCTTGTTACTAAGATAAGTGGACTGCGGGTTCAATTTCCGGAGATCCCTGTTATTGAGATGAGTGGACTGCAGGTTGGATTCTCAGAGATCCTTGTTACTAAGATGAGTGGGCTATGGGTTCAATTCCCAGGAGATCCACGGACAGTTGAGGGATACTTGTTATGTTATTTTCTTGCTAGTTTAATTGCTAATGACTTGTAGTTTCTATTCAGTTTTTTTTATTTTTTCTATCATTTCAGATTATTTACTGTTTTACACTTTTCGATACTTTTATTATATTATTCTCGGTAGGGCCCTGACCTTCCTCGTCACTACTCCATCAAGGTTAGGCTTGGCACTTAATGAGTACCGTTGTGGTGTACTCACGCTACTCTTCTGCACACTGTTGTCATGAAGATCCAGGTACTTCTGATCGAGCGCATTATCGGTGATTGCAGAGTTGCATTTGGAGACTTGAGGTATGCATCTTCCACGTCTGACGAAGAGTCTCCTTCTACTCTTCCTCATAGATAGTAGTTTCATTTTATTTATTCGGTTATATAAACACTTATGGATGATAGAGCCATAGTTTATGTTCTTTAGCCTGTGTTTTCCCGTGAGTTTTCGGGTCTTGGGAGTTGTTTCTGTATTTTGGGTTGAAGTGTATGTGCCAGTCGGCACTTTATATATTTTACATATGTTATTAGTATTAGTTTTATTGTTTCGGAAATGTTGTAAATTTCTGCACTGTATTAGGCTTACCTAGTGGCGAAGATTGGGTGCCGTCATGACAGGTTCACGATTGGTGAACTAGGGTCGTGACAAGTTGGTATCGGAGCTCTAGGTTCATAGGAGTCATGGGACATACACCAGTTTACTAGAGTCTCTCTGATCGGTACGGAGACGTCTGTATTTATCTACGAAGGGCTATGTAACTATTTAGGAAAAATCTTTATTTCTTTTGAATTCCTTGTCGTGCGATGTTTTTACACCAATTCTAAACTTCTGTCTTCTATTCTCTCACAAATGGTGAGGACACTTGCTACACGCAAGGACCAGGCACCCGCCCCTACTGCCGCCACTAGAGGCCGGGGTCAGGGTAAAGGTCGAGGACACTCCCGAGGTGCAGCCACATCACCCGCGCGTGCTGCAACTAAGGCACCACCGGTGGATCAGGTCGGAGCACAGGCATATGGTACACCTACTACAGCTGCTACGACTCCATCACTCAAGGAGACTCTAGCTCAGTTTATGAGAATGTACACTACTTTGGCTCAGGCGGGGTTGCTTCCCCTCGCTGCAGCCACATCTCAGGCTGAGGGAGGGGCCCAAACTCCCGCAGCCCGTACTCCCGAGGAGCGAGTGTCGATCGAGTAGGTCCTAAAGGTTATTCTTATACCTCCTGTAGCACCAGTACAACCCGAAGATATGTCAGCTGCCTTAGAGGACGAGCAACACAGATTGGAGAGGTTCAAGAAATATGATCCCCTAGTGTTCAGTGGCATAGCTTCAAATGACACCTTAGGATTTTTGGAGGAGTGTCATCGAATTCTCTATACTATAGGCATAGTGGAGTCCAATGGGGTTGCTTTTACTGCTTTTCAGCTTCGAGGAGCCGCTTATGATTACGCTAGTGCACTATGACAGTATCTGAGTATGCAATTCGTTACACCCGGTTGGCCAGACATGCATCGGCTTTGGTCACCACGGTCCGGGAAAGAGTGTGAAGGTTTATTGAGGGTCTTATTCTGCTTATCCGATCCAGCATGGCTAGAAAGCTAGAGATGCATGTACCTTATCAGCAGGTGGTGAGTATTGCCAGACGTATTAAGGGTATGCTCGCTACGGAGCGAGGAGAGAGGGAGGCCAAGAGGTCTCGTGAGTCGGGTAATTTCTCTGCTGTCCGTACTACAACAATCGGTATGTATGGTAGGGGTTATTCTAGTTATCCAATTCATTCAGCCTTGCTAGCAGCCGGTGGTACTCCAGCTTGCCCAGCACCTCAGGAGCCTTATTATGCTCCCCCAATTTCCAGCGTGCCTTCTGCGCGGGGTACCTCCAAGGGTAAGTCTAGTAGGAGTGGGTCCGGTTAGTCACAGCCATTGCACCCTCCCAGAGCTTGTTTTGAGTGCATGGATACTCGCCACCTAGTTAGGGAGTGCCCTAGACGCGGGAGGGGTGTGCCTTCTCAGACTTCACAGCCTCAGCATGCTCCATAGGGTCAGCAAGCCATCATTCCAGCTCTAGCAGCCACCCCACCTACCCAGCCAGCCAGGGGCAAGGATAAGGAGGATAGAGGCCACCTTCGAGAGAGGGGTCGGGCTAGATTTTATTCTATTCCTTATCGTGCCGCGGCAGTCACATCTGATTTTGTTATCATAGGTATTATATTGGTTAGTCACAGAGAGGCGTTGGTTCTATTCGATCCTGGTTCAACTTTTTCATATGTGTCCTCTTATTTTGTTTCATTTCTGGGTGTGCCTCGTGATTTTTTGAGTGCCCCCGTTTATGTTTCTACTCCTGCGGGAGATTCCCTCGTTGTGGACCATGTGTATCGTTCATGTTTGGTCACTATTTGTGGTTTTGAGACCAGGGCTAATCTTTTGTTGCTCGATATGGTTAACTTCGATATTATTCTACGCATGAACTGGTTTTCACCCCATCATGCTATTCTTGATTGTCAGGCCGAGACCGTGACGCCGGCTATGCCAGGCATTCCATGTATTGAGTGGAGAGGTACTCTAGATCACACCCCCAACCGGGTTATTTCTTTCCGTAAATTCTCAACATATGGTTGAGAAGGGGTGTCCTTCTTATCTTGTTTATGTGATGGATGTCAGTGTTGACACCCCTTCTGTTGATTCAGTCCTAGTGGTTCGAGATCTCCCCGATGTGTTTTTTGGCTGATCTTCCGGGCATGCCACCCGATAGAGATATCGACTTTGGTATTGATTTGTTGCCGTGCACTCAGCCTATTCCATTCCCCCATATCGCATGGCTCCTCCTAAGTTGAAGGAGTTGAAGGATCAGTTACAGGAGTTGTTGGGTAAGGGTTTCATTCGACCCAGTGTTTTGTCTTGGGATTCTCCTCTATTATTTGTGAAGAAGAAGGACGGTTCTATACGTGTGTGCATTGACTATCGCCAGTTGAACAAAGTTACAATGGAGAACCGGTATCCTTTACCTCGTATTGATGACTTGTTTGATCAGCTTCAGGGTGCACAATTATTCTCCAAGATTGATTTGCGCTGCAGTTACCATCAGTTGGAGATTCGGGAGATAGATATCTCGAAGACTGCCTTCAGGACTCGGTATGGTCATTACGAGTTCCTCGTTATGTCTTTCGGGCTGACTAATGCCTCAGTAGCTTTCATGCACTTGATGTACAACGTATTCAGGCCATATCTTGATACATTTGTGGTTTTTTTATTGATGATATTTTGGTATATTCCCGGAGTTGGGAAGAGCATGAGCACCACCTAAAGGTAGTGGTTCAGAGTCTAAGGAAGAATAGGTTGTATGCAAAGTTCTCTAAATGGCTGAGTTCTGTGGCATTCCTAGGCCACATGGTGTCGAGTAAGGGCATTAGAGAGGATCCGAGGGAGGTGGAGGACGTGCAGCATTGGTCCAGGCCCTCCTCAGCTACTGAGATTTGTATTTTCCTTGGTTTGGCGAGTTTTTACAATTGCTTTGTGGAGGGGTTCTCTTCGATCGTAGAACCTATGACTAGATTGACCCAAAAGGGTGCCCCTTTCAGTGGACAGAGGAGTGTGAGGCTTGCTTCCAAAAGCTCAAGACAGCTTTGACATAGGCCCCAATCTTGATGTTACCTACTGGTTTGGGTTCCTATATAGTTTATTGTGATGCCTCATGGCTTGGACTTGGAGCGGTGTTGATGCAGGACAATAAGGTGATTGCCTACGCATCCCGACAACTGAAGGTACACAAAAAGAACTACCCTGTCCATGATCTTAGTTAGCTGCCATTGTTCACGCCTTGAAAATTTGGTGTCATTATTTGTATGGGGTTCCTTGTGAGATTTATACTGATCATCGGAGTTTGCAGCACTTGCTTAAGCAGAAGGACCTGAATATGCGTCAGATGAGATGGTTAGAGTTGTTAAAGGATTATGATATTACTATTCTTTATCACCCGGGAAAGGCCAATGTGGTTGCCGATGCCTTGAGTCACCGGGCAGAGAGTTTGGGGAGTTTGGCATATCTACCAGCCTCAGAGAGACCTACGGCGATAGATGTTCAGGCCTTGGCCAAGCAGTTCATTAGATTGGACCTTATACAGCCCAGTCGGGTTCTGACATGTGTGGTTTCTCAGTCTTCTCTATTTGATCGCATCAGGGAGCGGCAGTTTTATGACCCTTATTTGCTTGTTCTTCAGAATAGAGTTCGGTGAGGTGATGCTTGAGATGTTACCATTGGGGATGATGGAGTGATGAGCATGGAGGGGCAGATTTATGTGCCCAATGTGGACGATCTTTGAGAGTTGATTCTAGCTGAGGCCCATAGCTCGGGGTATTCCATCTATCCGGGTGCCGCGAAGATGTATCAGGACTTGAGGCAGCACTATTGGTGGAGGCGGATAAAGAAGGATATAGTTGACTATGTGTCTAGATGCCTCAACTGCCAGCAGGTGAAGTACGAGCATCAGCGTCCGGGTGGGTTGTTACAGTAGATTGAGATCCCAAAGTGGAAGTGGGAGTGTATCACTATGGACTTCGTATCTAGACTTCCACAGACTGTGAGGAAGTTTGATTCTATTTGGATCATTGTGGATTGGCTGACCAAGTCCGCCCATTTCGTACCCGTGTGCACTACTTATTCATCAGAGCGGTTGGCAGAGATCTATATTAGGGAGATAGTCTAGTTGCAGGGTATTCCAATTTCTATCATTTCAGATAGAGGCATTCACTTTACTTCACGGTTCTAGAGAGTCGTGCAGTAGGAGTTAGGCACTCGGGTGGAGCTGAGCACAGCATTTCACCCCCATATAAATGGAAAATCTGAGTGCACTATTCAAATTTTGGAGGATATGCTCCGTGCGTGCGTGATTGAGTTTGGAGGGTCATGGGATCACTCTTTTCCACTGCCAGAGTTTGCTTATAACAACAGCTATCAATCCAGCATTCAGATGGCGCCGTATGAGGCCTTATATGGTAGGATATGTAGATACTCAGTGGGTTGGTTTAAGCTGAGCGAGGCCAGGTTATTAGTTACAGAGATGGTCCAGGACGCGATGGAAAAGGTTAAGGTGATTCAGGATAGACTCCGTACAGCCCAGTCCAAACACAAGAGTTATGCGGACAAAAAGGTTCTCTATGTGGCATTTATGGTCGGCGAGCGGGTTCTACTTTGGGTCTCGCCCATGAAGGGAGTCATGAGATTTGGGAAGAAAGGGAAGCCGAGTTAGAGAATTATTGGGCCTTTTGAGATTTTTGGGCGAGTTGGGGATGTTGCATATGATCTTGCCTTACCTCTCAGCCTAGCCGGAGTTCCTCCGGTATTTCATGTTTCTATGCTCCAGAGATACCATGGTGACCCATAGCACGTATTGGATTCCAGTTCATTCCAGCTGGACGAAGATCTATCTTATATTGAGGAGTCAGTGGCCATTTTGGACAGACAAATCAGAAAGTTGAGGTCAAAGAACATCACTTCGCTGAAGGTCCAGTAGCAGGGTCCGCCATCTGAGGAGGCAGCTTAGGAGACAGGGCAGGATATGCGCCGCCAATACCCTCATATTTTTGCTACTTCAGGTATGACTTCTATGCTCGTTCGAGGATGAACGATTGTTTAAGTGTAGGAAGATGTAACGATCCGGCCGGTCATTTTTATAATTTACGCCCCGATCCCCCATTAACTGCTTTCCGTTAGTTCATTTTTGTTATTCGATTTTGTCGGGATGTTCAGTTCTAGGATTCGGAGTTTTTTGGGACACTTAGTCCCTAAATGAGAGCTTAAAAGTTAAAAAATGGCCCGTATTCGAAATAGTGAGAAAACGACCTCAGAATGGAAATTTGACGGTTCCGTTATCTCCGTTAGGTGATTTCTAGTTTGGGGGCATCTTCGGATTGTAATTTGGAGGTTCGTAGCTCATTTAGGCTTGAAATGCCGAAGTTTGAAATATTTGAAGTTCCGGTCCGATAGTGAATTTTTGATACGAGGTCAGTTTGGTATTCCGGAAGTTGCTGTAGCTTTGTCAGGTCAATTTGGATGTGAGTGCAAAATTTTAGGTCAATCGAACGTATTTTGGTTAGGTTTTGAAGCGGCAGAGAGTTTGGTTAAGTTTTGAAGTTTATAAGTTCTAATCATTGACTAATTCGTGTTTCCGGCATTGTTTTAGGTGATTTAAGGATTTGAACAAGTTTGAATGATGTTATAAGATATGTCCATAGGTTTGGTTGAGGTCCCGGGGGTCACGCATGTGTTTCGGATGGCCAACGGGGCATTTTTTCTTGAAAAATAGTTGCAGATTTCTGCTATTGATGTTGTAAACTTTTGCTCTCTACGATCCCATCCTCATGCATGTGATCGCGTAGTGGAATTTAAGAGGTGGCCATTTTCCTTCAACGCGATCACGTGATCCCCTTCTGCGATCACATAGCCTCTAATTTTCCTTCAACGCGATCACGTGATCCCCTCCTGCGATCGCGTAGTTTCTGATTCTCCTTCTCCGTGATCGCAATGCTTATAGTGTGATTGCGTAGCTTGCCTTCCTTACCTTACGCGATCGCAGGCCCATTCAGGCATTCATATTGACCATTTTCCAGGCCTTTAAATTTTACTCTACGCGATCGCAATCCTTCTTACGCGATTGCACTGAAGAAAATACCTAGGCAAAATATAACATTTCAAAAATGAGGGTTTTGAAAATGTAAAAATAATTCGATTCCGAGATATTGGCTGGAGGGGCATTTTGGTTATTTTGCCCATTTTTGCGCCTTAGCTTTAATTTTTAACAGTGTAATTACTTACTTGCGATTTTATTTACAATATGGAATTGATTAGAATATATTTGGGCCATTCGGAGTCGGATACACGTGGCAAGGGCGTTGTTTCTTAGCAGTTTTGTACCGGTTTGAGGTAAGTGGCTAGTCGTACCTTGTGTGGGGGACCTCTTCCCTTAGGATAGCTTATATGTTGATTTAAATGCATTGTATGCGAGGTGACGAGCGTGTACTTGTGCAAATTGTTGAAAATCCGCTTTACTTGAATTGCTCAAACTGTGTTTTCTCTGCTATTTGACTAAATTAAATACAAGATTTATCCTGTGTTAGTTAGAGGAGTATGGCTAGATAGAATTAACTGTCTAATTGCTTAATTGCCTTAATTAAAATTATGTGGAACATATTGGGTTAGAACTTAACTATTAGTGGTAGTTGTGTTTTTCCATTTTCTGATTATTTTTCCATGTTTTTGGTCGTCTTTGCATTGTGGACTGCAGGTTAAATTCTCGGAGATCCTTGTTACTAAGATGAGTGGGCTGCGTGTTCAATTCCTAGAGAACCTTGTTACTGAGATGAGTGGACTGCGGGTCCAATTCCCGGAGATCCTTGTTACTGAGATGAGTGGACTGCAGGTTCGATTATCGGAGATCCTTGTTACTAAGATGAGTGGACTACAGGTTCAATTCCTAGGAGTTCCACGGACAGCTGAGGGACACTTGTTATGTTATTTCCTTGTTAATTTAATTGCTAATGACTTGTAGTTTCTACTCCATTTTTGTTGTCATTTCAAAATATTTATTGTTTTACACTGTTCGATACTGTTATTATATTGTTCTCAGTAGGGCCCTGACCTTCCTCGTCACTACTCCATCGAGGTTAGGCTTGACACTTACTGAGTACCGCTGTGGTGTACTAATTCTACTCTTCTGCACACTTTTGTTGTGCCGATCCAGGTACTTCTGATTGAGCGCATTATCGGTGATTGCAGAGCTGCATTAAAAGACTTGAGGTATGCATCTGCTGCGTCCGCAGATTCGAAGAGTCTCCTTCTACTCTTCCTCATAGATAGTAGTTTCATTTAATATATTCGGTTGTATAGACACTTCTGGCTGATAGAGCCACAATTTATGTTCTTTAGCCTGTGTTTGCCCGTGAGTTTCCGGGTCTTGGGAGTTGTTTCAGTATTTTGGGTTGAAGTGTATGTGCCAGCGGCACTTTAAACATTTTACTTATGTTATTCACTATTAGTTTTATTGTTTCGTAAAGGTTGTTAAATTTCCGCAATGTGTTAGTCTTACCTAGTCGCGAAGAATGATTGCCGTCATGGCAGGTTCACGATTGGTGAACTAGGGTCGTGACAGATACGAGCAATTTCTGCCCGTTTGAATACTCCATGTGAAGTATTTTTGAAAAGTTTAGCAATTTAGGACTCACCGTCATGCTCATCACCAGTGTATAGATACTCGTCAATATACCTATACACCATACTTGACAAATAGCAATTAAAAAATAAGACTCTACTCCTATTCCCTCAAGCCAAATTTAGAACAAACTTACCTCGAATGCTCCAAACTCAACTCAAGCCTCTAGTATAGCTTTACCCCTCGAATTTACCACCAAAACGCTCGAATCTAATCATAAATTACTTGAATGTATCAACAAATGCTAATTGAATCAATTTGAATGCATGAAAATGAATTTCCCAAAGTTTTACTCAAAAATTCCCAAAAAGCTCCCAGGTCCACATGGTCAAAACCCGAGGTTTGAAATCAAACCTGATTACCCATTCCCCCATGAACTCAAATATATAAGTTATTTTGGAAATCGGACCTCGAATTGAGGTCCAATACCCTCACTTTTAGAAAACCTAGTTCTACCCTAAATACCCAAATTTCCCCATTAAAATCTTTGTTTTGAAGTTGAAACTATGTTTGAATATCTTAAGGAGTAAAGAAAATAAGTTAGAAATCATTTACCAATTGTTTTGAAGAAGAATATTCATTTGGAAAATCGCCTCTTATGTTATGGGTTTTGAAAGAGTGAAAAATGACTGAAAATCTTGACCTTTTATACCATACTGGACGCTCAGCGCGGACCGCGTAAAAGTTCACTGCGGCAGCACTGAGGAACAAGAGAAAAAATGATCCTCTCTAATACTATCTAGCGTGGACTGCACTGATTTGGTGCGCGGCCGCGCTGAAGGAATTGACCCAACATCTACTCTCTGAATCTCCCAGTGCGGACCAAACTGATTTGGTGGGTGGCCGCACTGGTCGACTTTGACCCATGGCCCTCTAAACCCAAGCCACGCAGACTGCACATGTCACAACCCAATCTCCATACCTAGTCGTAATGGTGCCTCTCGTGAAGACAAGGTCAGCCAACTAACCCCAATCATTTCTTTAACACTCATTAAAACATAAATAAATGGAAATTTGAACTTAAAGAACATTTATTTAACAACATAATAGCCTAACTCGGCCCGACCAGGGTGCCACAACTGACGAGCATCTAGGAGGATTTTTACTGCAATTTCAAAGTCTATAATACATAGAGTATAATTCGAAAATCAAGAAGAAGAAACTCGGTGCCGCAAATGTTGGCAATCAACTTACTTAGCTACGATAGCAATAGTTCCAATCCGCTATTAACTCGCTACCAGGTGATCCATACCTACAACTGTACGCAAGATGCAGGGAGTAAAGTGAGTACTTCCAACTCAGTGGTAATAAGAGAGAATAATATCTGAGTGATAAGAAAACACGTATGAGCACACCAAAATGCTATAAAAGACAGTACAACCCTTTGAGAAAAAAAGGTAATACTATGAAAATCCTTTAGAAAGTCTCAAGATCAGTTAAAAAGCTCTTTTACAAATATCCTTTTTCTTTCCAACCATCAAGCATATGAATGCTATACCAGATAGAGCAAGTCGGCTCATAAGTAGGCCCCTTGGGCACATCACTCCTTAACATATAACACTAGGGTATCTGGTCAAAAATACAAGTAACAACATGTATGCCAATGATAAATGAGTGCTAAATTTCATGCCACGTAGTACAAACAGGAGTAAATGCGTGAATGCAATGCAGTGCACATGACCTGTAAGACTCATTACCTCGAACACATACAAAGAACTAATCATATCCTTATCATACCGATTCAGTTTATTATCAAGCTATTCCATTTATCCAATTTCCTTCTCGATTCCTCATTAATTTAATATTCTCCCTTGTTATAACACCACAATAACTCAACTTGGGTTTACCACATGAGACTCGTACATAAGACCACACTGTCTATGACCCATAGGCCACCGAATACTCTCACAAACGTTTCCCAGAAATACCACATTCCAGAATACTTTACTTGAAGAACTTCTTGCGAATCTGAATTCGTTATCGTTACTTTCCAGATACGGTTATGTAGAATCCAATAATTACATACATTACCACAAGTCTTTTCTAAATGAAAACACAGTCCCTAGCCTCACACACAACCTTAAGACACCTAATTATTACATGTACAATCTTGAACACAGTAAAACCATTCTCGAGAGTCATTCACTCTTAAACAACTATAAATTATCTGACTTAACGAACATAACTACTTGTGTCTTATCAGCACTCTCACACCGGATAACATGATCTCATACCGATTCAAACAACCATCTTCCTTCTCTATACACTGAGCATTCTTTACCAGCAACATCTCAAGACATCATATTATTTTCACACATCTACGAAGCATCGTATGAACTTTATCAAAATTTCTTCTTCACACGTGCCATCCTTGACGCAATTTCTGTAACCAGAACTGATCCGTTATAATACCTCGAAACGGAACCAACATAGCGCATAACAGTGCAATCAGCTGACCAACAGCAACCTCCCCAACTTGGCTCGTAGCCATATATCAAGGCACTCTTAACAACTCATAGCACTTTTTACTGTAATAGTGCCACAATGCCATAGTAAGATCAAACTCAAATAGATTACATGTTTTGTGACTACACATATCATCTAGCATTGACATTCTCTGCAAGCCTCGCATTAATTTCCACATTTGCTGAGTCTACTTTCTTAAGCGTCCCAAGTTCTCAAATTTCAACACATACCCTTCAATTACACGTGAGATCTTCTAAAATACACATAAGGATCGTACCACTCAAAAACACTTCGCAAGAGACAACCCACATGCTTCGCCTCATTTCAACATACCTTAAACCATCATATACGTTATGCAATCAATTAGTCTTTCTGAGTCTAAACTCATACCACCACATGAAATGTACTTTAATTTCCAACTAAGAGACATGAATATATTCTTCACGCGACCATAACTTGGGGCTACACAACAGGTTGCAACAGGAAACAAACACTTAAAAGCTCATCTATTATCCAACAGAGTTCTTCATCACTACCGAAATCACATAGATACACCTCGCAATACTAACATACTCATCGCATGGAGATCCATCCGCCAACCCGGCTAATAAGGACATTACTGAACATATAAGTTCAAAACGCCTGCTCACACAATCAGCACCTCAGTGCTCAAGCCATAGGCAAAAATCCGGCCTCAAATCCTCCAGAATGGCCCAACATGAACTCACGGATATTATCTCTCGCCCCTTGATAGGAGAATTGCAAGTCATTAAGGCACATATACTATTGAGCGATCACGTGTTCATACAGACGTGTGGAAGGAATTTCAAGAGTTATATCTCAAGCTGAATCAAGTACACACGATAAGAATTCCAAGAACGGGAAGTTTTCCTAAAGGTTCTATAGCCTCTCGAGGATAAATACAGACGTCTCCGTACCAATTCGCGAGACTCTACTCACCCTGCTCATGACTCGTGAGACCGAGTAACCTAGACTCTGATACCAACTTGTCACGACCCAATCTCCATACCTAGTCGTGATGGCACCTCTCGTGAAGACAAGGCCAGGCAACTAACCCCAATCGTTTCTTTAACACTCAATAAACATAAATAGATGGAAATTTTAACTTAAAGAACATTTATTTAACAACATAATTGCCTAACTCGCCCCGATTGGGGTATCATAAGTCACGAGCATCTAGGAGGATTTTTACTAAAATTTCAAAGTCTATATACATAGAGTATAATCCGTAAATCAAAGAAGAAGAAACTTGGTGTCATGAACGCTGGCAGTCACATTGCTTAGCTATGATAGCAATACCTTCAATCCGCTATTAACCCGCTACTAGTTGATCCATAATTGCAACTGAACGCAAGATGCAGGGAATAAAGTGACGACTTCCAACTTAATGGTAATAAGAGAGAATAATATCAGATCCGACTCTCCAGTGTACGATGGGTGGGTATCCACAACGAGGACGTTGTGTCCTTGTTGGTGGGGTAAGTGTAGTGGTAACATAGTTCCATTATAGCTTGCAGGAGTCCCACATCGGAAATGAGAAGGGGAGTCCTCGGCTATCTTAGTAGGGCTTGGACCTATATGTGTAGACACATTTTGGGGGTACTTAGTTCCCTGAAAACAAATCCGTGTGGGCTAGGCCCAAAGTAGACAATATATACACAGTGTTGGGCCGGGTCGTTACAATACAAAAATGTACTGTGGCCGTGCAGCTTCCAACGCTGACCATGCGGATTACCCATAATTTCCTACGGACCCTTCAGGACTATCGAATCACGAGTTTAGCTCCGGTTGCCCAAAACATTGACCGAAGTCAAAAGTAATAAATTTAATATCAAAGTTAATTCTTTTTCTCACAAGTTCATATTTAAATTTTTTGGCTATGCGCTCGGACTGCACACATAAATCGAGGCAAGTAAAGAAATGAGGTTTCTGAGGCCTCGAAAGTGCAGGAAAGAGAGAAAACAGGTGATGACCCTTTGGGTCGCTACAATTTAAATCTCAGTGAAGAACACTTACCCAATTGATTTGTGTGAAAACCCCTCAAAGAATCGCTCAAAATCGAGTTCGACAAGTCAAAATGCGATAAAAATGGTGAAACCCTCGATTTAGAAATTATATTCTATCAGCCCAGATTTTGTACATCGTGAACGCGGAAGGACAATCACGTTCGGAAGAAGAGAAACTGAAGCTGCCAATAAATGCCTACCTAAATGTGATATATGGGAAGTGAATGCATAGAGTAAAGAGTAGAGGCTTACGTGAACATGGAGTCTATGACATGAACACGAAGAAGAATTAGCCACCAGCCCCCAAGTTCCTAATTTTGCTATTCGAACACAAGGGATCAGACGTGAACGCGAAGAAGGAGAAAGGAAAACCTTCGCTCATGCAAGAGGTTACCCGCGAACACAGTGAACAATAAATTCGTCCTCGAAGATTACCCTTCTTGAAAATGGAGAAGCAAAAATAGAAGGAAAAAGACTCGTTGCCCACCTGGAACACACATGAGGCCCTTGGGACCTCAAGCAAAAATTCCAACATATCCATTAACACAATCCAAACTTGTTCCAATCTTTGGAACGCTCAAAACATCCTCAAAACACCAATTTAACATCGGATTCAAGCCTAAGAACTCCAAAAATACTCAATTTATGTTTTCGATCGAAAAGTCAACCAAACCTCGTTCGAATGGCTTGAAACTTTGCACACACGTCATATTCAATACTAAAAAGCTACTCCAACTTCCAAAATTCCATTACAACCCTCAGATTATTAATTTATTATCAAACCGAAAACTTCAAAAATTCAACATTCGGCATTTCAAGACTACTACGTACCTACAATACACAATACTAACATGCGCCTACGTCCAAAATGACCATACAAAGTTGTTGGAATCATCAAAAATTCATTCCGTTACCGTTTACTCAAAAGTCCAATTCAGGTCAAAGTCTCACCACTTAAACTCCCAAAACTAGATTCCTTTCTCCAATTTTACTTTGAATCTTCCATTAACTGAATTCAACCATGCACGCAAGTAGATACTCATATTCTGAAACTATTCCATACCTTACGCCGCTGAATGAAGCTTAAATTCTCAAAATGACCAGCCATATTGTTACAAAAAATCAAATCAAATCAGGTCCAAAATGGAAGAACTTGTTGCTTATTCCATCTGTGTTCATCATTTTTATCTGTGAAAATACGAATCTTTCTGTATCTCTCACTAATTAAATTTAACCCTAGGTTTGGATTTTAGACCCACTTTAATTGAACCAAACTTGGTTCGATTTTATGTTTCTTCTGAGTAACCTCATGTCTATGTTTATTCTATTAAAATATATGCCCTTTTGCCTTTATTATTTTTTATCGATTTTATGGTTTACCTAAAATAAGGGCTCAGATATTTCAAGATTTAATCTGGTTCCTGATTTTTTAAAATTATTTTTCTCGTAATCTTTCCGTCTATATGTCTCTATGCATCTCATTATAAACTCTCTTCCTTAATTTTTAACTAATTTCCACTTACCCTGATTTAGGGATTTTTGATTATGCATAATCAAACACCATATGTTTGACTCTTTAATTATTGGTTAAAATCTCTTTCTATATGCCTATATGCATCTCTTTGCTTGTTATAACTGCTGATTTTATATATTTTACCTTAAACTAGGATTTAAAACTTTTTCCTTTCTCGTATGGTACTGATACTTTCCTTATTTCCAGTCAAACTATCATGCTTCTACTATTGCTTGCCTTATTTGCTGTAGGACTGACTCTTAATTGACATTGTCTACCCATTTCTGGTATCACATAATGGCATGCCCAGAATGACAAGCAAATCTAGCAAAAGTCAAATCAAATCTGGTCCAAAAAGGAATAACCTGTTGCTTATTCCATCTGTTTTAATCATTTTTTATCTTTGAAAGTACGTATCTTTATGTATCTCTCACTGATTCGACTTAACCCCAGGGTTAGGGTTTTAGATCCTCTTAAATTGAACAAAATCTGGTTCGATATTATATTTCTTCCGAATAACCTCTTGTATATGTTTATTTTACTACAATATCTTACTTTTTGCTTTTATTTTTTTATCGATTTTTTGGTTTACCTAAAATAAGGGCTCAGATCATTATAGATCTAATCTGGTTCTTGACTTTGTTTAAAAAAAATTATTTTTTCCTTAATCTTTTCATCTATATGTCTACGTGCATCTTATTATAACCCTCTTCGTTAATTTCTTACTAATTCCCACTTACCCTACATTAGGGATTTTTGAATATGCAAAATCAAACAAAATCTGTTTGACTCTATTGGTTAATATCTTTGTCTATATGCCTATATGAATCTCTTTGCTTTTTATTACTACTGATTTTATATATTTTATCTAAAACTAGGATTTGAGACTTTTTCCTTTCTTGTACGGTACTGATACTTTTCTTATTTCCAGTCAAACTAT
The DNA here is from genome assembly GCA_032618575.1 of Nicotiana noctiflora. Classification (NCBI taxonomy): domain Eukaryota; kingdom Viridiplantae; phylum Streptophyta; class Magnoliopsida; order Solanales; family Solanaceae; genus Nicotiana; species Nicotiana noctiflora. The sequence goes on along the minus strand of JASVEL010002442.1, from coordinate 516,101 downwards.
AATGGTTCTATTATTGCTTGCCTTATTTGCTATGAGACTTACTGTTAGTATACTGTCTACCAATTTTTGGCATCACATAATGGCTTGCCTAGAATGACAAGCAAATCTAGCAAAAATCAAATCAAGTCTAGTCCAAAATGGAATAACATACTGCTTATTCCATCTGTGCTCATCATTTTTTATCTTTGAATGTACGGATCTTTTCGCATCTCTCACCGATTCGACTTAATCATAGGGTTAGGGTTTTAGAACCTCTTTAATTGACCAAGTCTTGTTTTATTTGATATTTCTTCTAAATAACCTCCTGTTTATGTTAATTCTATTAAAATATACGACTCTTTGACTTTATTTTTTTTATCGATTTTATGGTTTACTAAAAATAAGGGCTCACATCTTTCAAGATCTAATGGGATTCCTGATTTTTTAAAAATTAATTTTCCCTTAATCTTTCGGTCTATATGTCTCCGTGCATCTTATTATAACTCTCTTCGTTAATTTATGACTAATTTCCACTTACTCAGATTTAAAGATTTTTGATTATACAAAATCAAACCAAATATGTTTTACTCTTTAAGTGTTGGTTAAAATCTTTTTCTATATGCCTATATGTATCTCTTTGCTTGTTACTACTGCTGATTTTATATATTTTACCTTAAACTAGTATTTGAAACTTTTTCCTTTCTCATACGGTACTGATACTTTCCTTATTTCCGGTCAAACTCTCATGCTTCTATTATTTCTTGCCTTATTTGCTGTGGGACTGGCTGTTAATTGATGTTGTCTACCCGTTTCTGGTATCACATAATGGTTTGCCTAGAATGACAAGCAAATCTAGAAAAAATCAAATCAATCTGGTCAAAAATGGAATGACCTGTTGCTTATTCCATCTGTGTTCATCATTTTTTATCTTTGAAAGTACGAATCTTTCTATATCTCTCACTGATTCGACTTAACCCTAGGGTTAGGGTTTTAGATGCGGTTTAATTGAACCATAAGTTGTTCGATTTAATGTTTCTTCCGAATAACATCCTGTCTATGTTCATTCTATTAAAATATATGACTCATTGCCTTTATAGTTTCTTATCGATTTTATGGTATACCTAAAATAAGGGTCAGATCATTGTAGATCTAATTTGGTTCTTAATTTTCTCTAAATTATTTCTTCCTTAATATTTCCGTCTATTTGTCTCTGTGCATCTTTTTATAACTCTCTTTGTTAATTTTTGACTATCTTCCACTTACCCTAATTTAGGGATTTTTTATTATGCAAAATCAAACCAAATCTATTTGACTTTAATTATTGGTTAAAATCTCTGTCTATATGTGTATATGCGTCTCTTTGCTTGTTATTTATGGCTGATTTTATATATTTTACCTAAAACTAGGATTTGAGACTTTTTACTTTCTTGTATGGTACTGATACTTTCCTTATTTCCAGTCAAACTACCATGTTTCTATTATTTCACGCCTTATATGTGAGCCGGTGATTTTTTCCCTTTTACTAGCATGATGTAACATGTTCCTTTCCCCTTAGATTAATGCTTCCCCTATGTGTGTTTTGAAACATACCTTGTTAGGCAGTTGTAGTGTACATGCTATATTATGAAGCCAAAACCCCCATGCCCCCTTTATGTGTTTGTGTTCCTTTGGTTTGTTTGTGGGTCATGCCAGAATCAGCTATTGTTGTGCATGACCAAACCAGACCTTTACTGGGGTCATGTGCTTACAGACAATATACCCCCAAAATTCTTGACCCCTTTTGAATGACTACTGATTCAGTGTAGTTTTGAGTCTTACAATTACAAATTGATTCCAATCACCTCTGTCACTAATTGCTTTTGAAATGGACTATCAATCAAGCTTTTTTTAAAAACAATCTCTTTCAACATGTGTTCTGCACTTCCACTATACTCTTAGAATCTAGGTTCTTCCACTCTTGTGTGAGCCTTGCCTTAGGATGCTTGATCTCCCTCTGAACTTGGTTGCATAAGAGTTCGCCCATCCATACTGCACTCATTTTATTTGGTTATACAAATTTGGATGTGAGCACTTCCCGGATCCCTCGAGGTCCTTAGGGAACTTTGACACAACCAACTATGAGAAAGGCTTTGAAATATTGCCATTGAAGTGTTTCATTACATAACTTTGAGAGGAAGTCAAGATCAGGCTTCCTTTGGTTGTAATTTCTTATTTCTGCACTTCTTTTGTAATTCAATCATTTGCCGTGTAATAATTTGTAAACAATATCAGGATGATTAGTGAAAAGGGTGGGCAGTTGTATATTATGGGTAAGTTGGCTAGATAACATGCCTATAGTGTCTATTTTACTTCAAATATGGTATGTTAGATAACATGCCTATAGGATCTTCTCTGGTTTAAAATAAATTCTGCATACTTTACTTTCACACAATTAGAAACCATTTATATAGGATCTAAATAGCTTTAGTAATAGATAACATGCCTATAGGGTTAAAATTAGCTTTATAATTAGATATTATGCCTATAGGATTAAAAGTAATTGAAGTTCAATTTTCATTACAACATGTATCCAGACTCGTCTCCCTTAAAATCATGTCTATAAGTCCAAAGTCAGCTTTTAATACTTAGATACCATGCCTATAGGATTTAAATAGCTATAATAGAAATCTTACCTATAGAATTTAAAACAAGTCCAGTTGGAGAAACTGTTCAGTTCACGTTGAGTACTATGAATTGGATTAACTAATTAATCTGCCGCTTATTTAATAAATTTTTCTTTCAAATAGTAATTTGAATTAATACTGTTAGAAAGCATGCCAATAGGTTCGTAACTCGTCTTGTTTAAATTAATAACTGCTCCACCGCATTTCTTAATCAATATAGATATCATGCTCATAGGACATCGCTATTACGCCTAGGCAAGCCTTAAGTAATAATGAACAGTGGAATCGCCTCAGTTTAATTATCAACTACTATAACTAGCAGACAGGCCTAATTTGCACTTCCTTTCTGAGTTATATAATGAATTCAGTTCTGACTGAAACACCCTACTTTAGAATTTATAGTTCAGCCCATAACTGTGTTTAAGTCATGCTGTTTATATGCATTATTTGCGGAGGTATACCTAAGCCTTTTAATTGTTTATATGCTTCCCCTCTAAATGCAGTTCTACTTGTTTTTGTATGTCTCCTTAGCGTTTTACCTTTAAACCTAAGAGTTAGCTTAGAACCTTTATCTTATAGGAATAGTCTTTATAAATTCCTCCGGGATTAATAGGAATGGGACGGGTAACAGCATGCAATAGAGGTCGAGGCCAATCTTCGCTTTAATACTTTCATGAGGTGGGAAGGGTAGATATGGTTATGATGACCGGTGACCTTATACCACATAGCCCCTTTTTAGGGAGTGATTGCCGGATATTGCATTGATGTGATCCATATTATAAACAAACCTAGGGCCCCTTTACATTTATCAGCATGCTTAAATTATAAGTCTTTCCAAAACATTGCTTTCATTAATTGTTTTCAAACACTTGTGTATTTAAATTTAAAATCCCATATTATTTGATCCTTATTTGCTTACTTGCTAACTTTACAAATTCACAAAAAACTATCTGGCCGGGACCACACTAGTGGATCCTAAAACATTCCGCTTAGGATAATTTCAAGCTCTAACCCTATCTCCGGTTACCAAACATAGGTGTAGTTGAACCTATAAACGTACCTTAAAAATACTCTTCAAAATAGCAATACCCCTTTACCAAAAGGAATGAGTTATCCCAACCAAATGTCTTAAACCCGATTTCCCGAGAAAAAGTGTGTTGATACACAATTTTCCCCTATATAATTTTTATATACAAAATACTTTCAAAATAACATATATAAACATACATAAGCATACCTAAGTATTTTGGCATTTTTCCTAATTTTTTATGTTATTTAAAGTTAATCTATTGTCTATTTTAGCAATACAAAATAAGTAATTATTCCCAAAACTACCAATGTTGGTGATAACCTATTTTATTCTCATAATCATATCTGATATATTGAAGGTTATTTTTTATATTTCATACAAATTTGTTTTGCATTTTTCTAAGCTAAATTGCATACAATTGCAATTTTAGCCTATTGAGCATTAATAGCATTTTATAATTATAAAATTGGGTCCAGTATTTTTGAATTAATATTAATACATTATTAATTGTTTCAGTATTTCAATTCATTTTTAAAATCATCTTGGCTATGTTTTATAAATAAAGGGGTAAAACTGGTTATTTAATATTTAGCCACATTTCTATTTCAATTACAGTCCTATTTTATTTCAGTTTTAGCCCCTAATCGACCTAATTATGCCCAATTAAACCCTCATAGTTCTGATTTTGTAACGACCCAGCCCATCGTTACGGAAATTTCCACCCCGTTACCTTGCATTAACATATCTTATGCTTCTATATCAGTGTTAGATCCTATCGGGTGAGTTAGGAGTGAATTGAATTAAAAATGAAGCAAATAGCATGTTTGAAGGAAGTTTGAATATGGAAAGTCAACCTAGAGTTGACTATCGAGTTAGAGTGCTCGGAATCGGATTATGATGATTCGACTAGTTTCGAGGGATCATTTATGACTTAGGAGAGCAATCGGAATTGAATTTGGAGATCCGGTGTAGAAATAGGCTTGAATTGGCTAAGGTTGAATTTTGGCGAAATCCGATCGATAGGTGAGATTTTGATCCGGGGTCGGAATGGAATTCTGACAATTCTTGTAGCTTCATCATGTGATTTTGGATTATGCCTGCAAACTTTCAGGTCATTCGGACATTGTTCGGTCGGGTTTTTGATCGAATGTGAATTTTGAAGTTAAAGTTAAGCTTAAATTTGTTGAAAACGGACGATTTTGATGTTAACGATAGAGTTTTGATGATTGGAACAAGTTCGAATAAGGTTATAGGGCGTGTGGGTTCTTTTGGTTGAGGTCCCAGGGGCCTCGGGTGAGTTTCGAGGTGGTTTCGGACCATTTTTAGGCCATTTTTAACTACTGGCTTATGTCTATAGCAGTGTTCTACGCGATCGCGGACAATGGGACGCGATCGCGGTGAGTAAAATGTGCGAAAAATATTAATGAATCGCGATCGCGTGAAATGCTCCGCGATCGCGAAGAAGGGCAATTTCTGTTGCATTGATCCTACTTCAGAAGCTCATATCTTTATATCGACAAGGCATTTTAAGGTGATTCACAAACGAAAGTTGTAGCACATCGTGTCTAGTTTTCAGAAAGATAAAGTAATCTTGATTTGGACGTGTGCGTAAATAGTTATGGACGTTACACTATAGGGTATCCGAGAAGGATCTCTAATATACATGTATAAATTGGGAAGCTTATATCTAGAAATATATACGGAATCAGACAATGAGTATCAAATAAAAGTTATAGCACTATGTTTCTAGTTTCCAGAACATCAAACCATTCATCATTCGGAGTTGTGTGCAAATAGTTATGACCATTATACTGAAGCCTGTCCGGAGGAACCGGAATTTGTTCAACGCGATCGCGAAGCCTTTCCCGCGATCGCGAAGGGTAAAATTTGGGCCAAATTTTGTTCTCCGCGATCGCAGAGCCATTCCCGCGATCGCGATGAGTAATATGCCTGGGCAGAATGTTTTTAAAACATTCCAGTCGCGAAATCAACCCATTTTTCCACCATTTTTGGTCATTTTTGACGGGAATTGAAGGGATTTCGACGGGGAATCATTGGAGGTAAGTTTTATGAGTTAAATACATGATTTTATCAAAGAATCTTCCATTACTTCTCTAAATTTGGGTTAGAAATCAAGAAAATTAGGGCTTTGAACAAAATCTTAAAATGGGGATTTGAAGGACCATTTGTGGTCCGAATTGGGAGTTCTTGGTATGTACGGACTCATGGAGAGACGAGGATTCCGAAAATGTGAGTTTCATAATTTTTCGAGATGTGGGCCCGGGGCTCGGATTTTGCCAATTTCGTGATTTCTCTGATATTTTTCGAGTTCTTTCGATTGGGTGATGTTCCATTAGCCTATTTTGATATATTTGTGCTGATTTGTGCTAGTTTTGACGTGTGTGGATGCCGGTTCGAGGAGCTAAGGTGTCGCGGGCTTGAGCTTTCATCGGTTCGAGGTGGGTAATACTTGTAAATGATGTCCTGAGAGTTAGTAAATCCCGGACTTGCACATCTTAGTGTTGTGTCGAGGTGACTTGCACGCCGGATAACGGGCGTGGGGTAGAGCACCATTGGAGATTGTGACTTGGTCCGTCCCGCGTAATAAATAATAACACCTAATTGTTGAAATGAATTGGACTAATTATCATGTTTGGGCTTCGTGCCAATTATTTGAATCCTTCGGGGATTGGTATCACTGTTTTGATAACACTGTGCATATTTTATTCTAAATTTAAGGTTTTAAAATGGTATTTTGCTATTCAGCATTTTTATAAGGTTATGAAAAAACATGAACAAGGTCTTAATAACATTTTTAGTTGTGAGCTAATATGATATTGTTGCCCGTAGGGCTTTCTTGATTATTTGTTAGACTGATTGGGGCCGAAGGCCATATGTTAGGACATGACATTTTATGTGAGCATATGCATATATATGCATGGATCGGACTGCACGCCGTAGTGGTATACGGATCGGGCTGCGCGCCGCAGCAGGTGTGATATTAATATTGTGCTTGGGCTGTAGGAGCCCCTCCGGAGTCTGAACCCCCACAGTGAGCACGGGTACCCAAATTGGATCGGGCTACACGCCGTAGCGGTCATATGCATTGCATGGCATACATACATTAGTTTATGTGTACTGCGTGGCATAACATTCAGCACTCATACATTACTGGCACACATGCATTAGTTGCCTTATTGACCAGATCTCCCGGTGTAAATTGATAAGGAGTGCTGAGCCCGAGGGGCTGATTTGAGTGCGGACTTGCACTGCTTGAGATTGTATCCAGGTATTGGTATATTATCATGAAAGAAAGTAGCTAAAAATCGAGATTCCTAAATAATCTACTCACATATGCTTGAAAGGAATAAAAAGATAGTTCTGTATTGTGTAGCATGAGATAGTGCCTATCGTGGTTTTCTTCCCTTCAGCATTATTTACTTTTATTACTGCTGAGTTGGAAGTACTCACACCCGACTCCTTGCACCTTGTGTGCAGATCCAGGTACATCACAGTGGAGCTGATTCTATTGCGGCTCGGGAGTGCTTTTGGACAGTCGAGGTAGCTGCCAGCGTTTGCAGGACCTGATTCTCCAGTTTGTCTGTATTTTTGTTCTGATCATCCCACACTTGTGCACAATTATATTCACTATTTACACTTTGTATACTCTGTAGAGGCTCATGACTCTTGACCCTTCGGTCTATGGGAGTTGGCACGTGTTGGGACTTGGTTCCTTGTTTTTAATATATCTATCACTGTTATACTTAAATTGGATAAAGTGAGCTTGTGGCTCCGTGATTGTTGTTGATTGGTCGCGCTGGCCTAGCAGTGTGGTGGGCGCCATCACGATCGGATTTGGGGTCGTGACAAGTTGGTATCAGAGCCTAGGTTTACTAGGCCTCATGAGTCTTGAGCCGGTTTGGAGAGTCTTGTGGATCGGTACGGGGACGCCTGTACTTATCCTCGAGAGGCTGCGATCCTTTAGGAAACACTTCACATTTCTTGGAATTCTTATCGTGCGCACTTGATTCGGCTTGGGATATAATTTTTGAAATTCCTTCCACACGTCCTTGTACGCATCGAGCGCTCAGTAATATAATTGACTTATGGCTTGCAATCCCCGATCGAGGGGCGAGATATAATCTCTGTGAGTTCATGATGTGCCAGTCGGGAGGACTTGAGGCCAGATCCTTGTCTATGGCGTGATCACCAAGGTACTAATTTCGCGAGCAGGTATTATGAAGTTCATATGATCGGTATTGATCTTTATTGTGATTTGATATGTAGCCCTAGCTATGGGCGTGAGAAATATTTTCATCGCCTCTTAATTGGAAGGTAAAGTGCCTTATTGTAGTGGAACGAGTTCAAACTCAGGAAGACTAAAATGATTATGCTATGTGTATCTTGGTGGAAGGTATTCTGCTGAAATGCTAAATTGAGGCGAGATAGGTGGATTGGTTCTCATGTGTAATTGAAAGGTAGTTGATATGTGTTATTATTCGAGCAGGTACAACGCATGTTCATGTACCAAATATGATAATATGATTTGTGTAGTATTGACACTAATTTTGTCGATATGCATTGTGATGTCTTGTCGAGTTGTGAATGTATTGCTAGGATGGTTTTGGTGATTCTCTGGCAGGTGGATAGGCCAATTTATAAAGGGAACTCTGCCGAAATATTTGGAAAATTTGGGGACTTAGAAAGATTTCTGTCACCTAAAGAGAGTGGGCTTATTGGTGGTGCATGTATATCTGCAAGAATTGCAGAAGAGCTAAGGTCTCTGATGATTTGAGTCTCTGTCAAGTCTTGTAAATGACTTGAGTTTAATCTCATATTAACATTTCGGCATCACTTGGGTAATAATGATATGAGTGGTTGAAAGTGCTTTGATGAATGGCTTCGAGCTAAGTTGGGGAGGTTGCTATTGATTAACCGATTGCACTATTGTGTGCTATGTTGATTCTGTCTCTAAGTATGTTGGGAAATTCTGGTAAAGGTTATGGTGCTTCGTAGATCTGATGAAGTACTAGGGTGTTTTGAACTGCTGTTGGTAAAGAATATTCACCGTATAGAAAAGAAAGATAGCTGATTGTATCTGTAAGTAATCATGTTCTGCGATGTCAGAGTTCTAACAAAACACGAGTGGTTCTACTCAATAGGATAGTTGAATTACAACTGAATAAGGGTGAATGATGCCCGAGAATGGTTTTGCAGTGTTCAAGATTTTGCTTGTAACAGTCAGGTGCCTTAAGGTTTGTGTATGTGGCTAAAGATGGCGGTTTCGTTAGAGAAGATCAAGGCTTGTGTTATATCATATGAATGATGGGATTCTAGGTATCCGTATTGGGAAGTAATGATAACAATTTAAAAATTGCGGGAAGTTCATCAAAATAAAGTATGGTAGAATGTGGTACTTTTGGGAAACGTTGAGAGAGTATTCAGTGGCCTATGGGTCTTAGACCGTGTGGTCTTGTGTACGAGTCTCGTGTGGTAACATGAGTTGATGTATTATGGTACTATAGTAAAGACTGATATGAAATTAGAGATGAATCGGAAAGGAAACTGGGTAAATGGAACGACTTGTTAATAAACCAGAATGGTATAAAAAGGAATACGATTGATTCCTGGTGTGTGGTTGAAGTAATGAGTCTTGCGGACATTGCAGCAAAGCTCTTGAGTGCTGGCAGTTGTGTAACTTGATATGGGTATAAGGACTCAGTCCTGCAGTTAAACTTATGCAACGAATGGGAAGAAATAGTTTGTGATATGTTTTATCATGGTTTGGAAATGAGTATACTCCTGTCGGTATGCGAAGCATGGAATGTGTAATGAGTTTTCTTCTGTATGGGATCACGAAAGTCCATGACTAGTGGAGTGCGCCGATGTTGAGGCGGAGGAAAGGGATATGAATTTCCATGTTGTTTTAGTGTAATATGGTATACACGATGTGTTATGGAAAGTTGATAATGGTATATTCTAGGTTTTGAGATCAGTTCATAATATATGGGAAGTCAATAAAATTATTGAGCAGCGCGGACAGCTGCAGGTGAATTAAGAATCGATCTTTCTGATAATTTAAGAAAATGGTATTGCTATTCTATTAACTTGGCAGGGAATATGATCCAAAAAGGACAAGGCAATGTAAACTGATGATATCCAGTGGTATGGTGGTATTCTCTTGTTTGATCGACTATAATAACTAAGTCGTTGATGGCATAGTGAAATTTCTGAATGGCTGTCGTGGTATGAATGGATGCTTGATGTGCGTTATGTATATGTACAGTGGAGTGTGGAACCAGGTATAGCGATTCATGTGTTACATATGTGTTGGAGACTAGAAGTTCTCGTAATCCGCCTATGCAGTGGTTGTATATCGCGTGTATCGGCACCGTTTTGTGATTATTGGAAATCGGAAGCCCTAGTGGCTCTCTCTTAGCTTGATATGATGAATTTGGGTTATGATACCTTATTTTAGACTGGTTGTCATAAGTCAGGTCGTCTAGACAAATATGATATGGACTATGTCGGGAAATGGCACAAATTGCGTAGCAGAGAGCATCAGGGTATGCTCCAACAGAGTAGTTGTACACAGGACCAGCGGATGGCTGGTAGGCATTGCTTTGTCAGTTTGACCTTAGTGGCGGATGTCAGTCTAGAGGTATCTACCATTGATTCAGTTCCAATATTGAGAAACGTTGTCAGATGCGGTTCATGTGGCCGAGCTTGAGGCTATATATATATATATATATATATATATATATATATATATATATATATGTTTGTTGTAATGAGAAAATTCGACTCGATATGCATTTCCTTTTTGCGAGATTTATGCATGGATCGGGTGGCACGCCGCCACGGGTTATTTGGATAGGGTGGCACGCTGCCACAGGTATGGTATCTGGATCGGGTGGCACGGCGCCACGGGTATGTCATTGGAGCGGGTTGCATGCCGCAATAGAATATTGTGAAAATATAGTTAGTTATATGCTACTGGGTATACAATACTTCCCCACTTTTGAGGAAAAAAATCCGTTTTGAGTATCGCTTGGCAAATGGCACGTCGGTTGTGTCCTTTCAGGATTTGATAGCATACGTTAATTGTTTCACCGTGGGTGAGGTTGATTGCGTGGGTTCAAGACCTAGATCTGTGCGTGCCTGACCATTTTGAGCTTAGTGGCTTGAGGTGCTTCATGAGTAATAACGTTGGGATAGAATCACGAATCGTGGCAAGGCCACGTGATGTTATGACCTCTCGAGGAGGATTCAGGGTACTCTAATTCTATAATGCGAGACACGATCTCAGTTCTATGTTATGATGTCACAGAGGAATTGAATTGCAACTCTTTTGCTGGAGACTGTTATCATGATTTGAGCTGTCATGATTCGAGTGTGTTCAGGCGCTTCTATTAGAGCTTATGTTGTGCTCGTCGTGGCTTAGGCCGGTGTTGAGGTGTCATATCAACAGTGCGGTGTGTTATAATCGAAATGATCGTTGGAGCCAATAATGAGTGTGAGTATATGTGATTCCAGCTAGTATTTGGTTATTGTGGCCAGTTGTTGTGATTAGAGACTATCGTCTAGAGTGAATGGGTTGTCGATACATCATATGATCTAACCTGGAGTAGTGAATATGGGTTATTGCAGTGGATTCGAGTGTATCCTGAGTATAGGCATGGGATTTGCATTGGGCATATGATTTCAGAAAGTACAATGTGATTTATGGTTCAGATGGTCCGTGAAATTTTGACTACATGGTGTTTTCGGACTTATGTGAGATAGGGTGACGTATGATCGCCTGAAATTATGCTTGGTAAGGTCATTCAGCTATTGGGTGGCTTCTAGTACAACTTTGAGTCCGCTCGAGGACGAGCGTTTGTTTAAGTTGGGGAGAATGCAACGACCCGGCCCATCGTTACAGAAATTTCCACCCCGTTACCTTGTATTAACATATCTTATGCTTCTATATCAGTGTTAGAACCTATCGGGTGAGTTAGGAGTGAATTGAATTAAAAATGAAGCAAATAGCATGTTTGAAGGAAGTTTGAATATGGAAAGTCAACATAGAGTTGACTATCGAGTTAGAGTGCTCGGAATCGGATTCTGATGATTCGACTAGTTTCGAGGGATCATTTATGACTTAGGAGAGCAATCGGAATTAAATTTGGAGATCCGGTGTAGAAATAGGCTTGAATTGGCTAAGGTTGAATTTTGGCGAAATCCGATCGATAGGTGAGATTTTGATCCGGGAGTCGGAATGGAATTCTGACAAGTTGTAGTAGTTCCGTTAGGTGATTTTGGATATGCCTGCAAATTTTCAGGTCATTCGGACATCGTTTGGTCGGGTTTTTGATCGAATGTGAATTTTTGAAGTTAAAGTTAAACTTAAGCTTAAATTTGTTGAAAACGGACGATTTTGATGTTAACGATATAGTTTTGATGATTGGAACAAGTTCGAATAAGGTTATAGGGCGTGTTGGTTCTTTTGGTTGAGGTCCCGGGGCCTCGGGTGAGTTTCGGGGTGGTTTCGGACCATTTCTAGGCCATTTTTAACTGCTGGTTTATGTCTGTAGCAGTGTTCTACGCGATCGCGGACAATGGGACGCAATCGCGGTGAGTAAAATGTGCGAAAAATATTAATGAACCGCGATCGTGTGAAATGCTCCGCGATCGCGAAGAAGGGCAATTTCTGTTGCATTGATCCTACTTCAGAAGCTCATATCTTTATATCTAAAAGGAATTTTAAGGCATTTCAAAAAAGAAAGTTGTAGCTCATCGTATCTAGTTTTCAGAACGATAAAGTAATCTTGATTTGGACGTGTGTGTAAATAGTTATGGATGTTATACTATAGGGTGTCCGAGAAGGATCTCTAATATACATGTATAAATTGGGAAGCTTATATCTCGAAATGTATACGGATTCAGACAATGAGTATCAAATAAACTTATAGCTCTATGTTTGTAGTTTCCAGAACATCAAACCATTCATCATTCGGAGTTGTGTGCAAATAGTTATGACCATTATACTGAAGCCTGTCCGGAGGAACCGGAATTTGTTCACCGCGATTGCGAAGCCTTTCCCGCGATCGCGAAGGCTAAATTTTAGGCCAAATTTTGTTCTCCGCGATCGCAGAGCCATTCCCGCGATCGCGATGAGTAATATGCCTCGGCAGAATGTTTTTAATACATTCCAGTCGCGAAATCAACCCATTTTTCCACCATTTTTGGTCATTCGTGAGAGCTTTTGGACGGGAATTGAAGGGATTTCGACGGGGAATCATTGGAGGTAAGTTTTATGAGTTAAATACATGATTTTATCAAAGAATCTTCCATTAATTTTCTGAATTTGGGTAAGAAATCAAGAAAATTAGGGCTTTGAACAAAATCTTAAAATGGGGATTTGAAGGACCATTTTTGGTCCGAATTGGGAGTTCTTGGTATGTACGGACTCGTGGAGAGACGCGGATTCCGAAAATGTGAGTTTCATAATTTTTCGAGATGTGGGCCCCGGGCTCGGGTTTTGCCAATTTCGTGATTTTCTGATATTTTTCGAGTTCTTTCGATTGGGTGATGTTCCATTAGCCTATTTTGATATATTTGTGCTGATTTGTGCTAGTTTTGACGTGCGTGGATGCCGGTTCGAGGAGCTAAGGTGTCGCGGGCATGAGCTTTCGTCGGTTCGAGGTGGGTAATACTTGTAAATGATGTCCCGAGGGTTAGTAAACCCCGGACTTGCACATCTTAGTGCTGTGTCGAGGTGACTTGCACGCCGGATAACGGGTGTGGGGTAGAGAACCATTGGGGATTGTGACTTGGTCCGTCCCGCGTAATAAATAATAACACCTAATTGTTGAAATGAATTGGACTAATTATCATGTTTGGGCTTCGTGCCAATTATTTGAATCCTTCGGGGATTGGTATCACTGTTTTGATAACACTGTGCATATTTTATTCTAAATTTAAGGTTTTAAAATGGTATTTTGCTATTGAGCATTTTTATAAGGTTATGAAAAAACTTGAACAAGGTCTTAATAACATTTTTAGCTGTGAGCTAATATGATATTGTTGCCCGTAGGGCTTTCTTGGTTATTTGTTAGACTGATTGGGGCCGAGAGCCATATGTTAGGACATGACATTTTATGTGAGCATATGCATGGATCGGACTGCACGCCGCAGTGGTATACGGATCGGGCTGCGCGCCGCAGTAGGTGTGATATTAATATTGTGTTTGGGCTGTAGGAGCCCCTCCGGAGTCTGAACCCCCACAGTGAGCACGGGTACCCAAATTGGATCGGGCAACACGCCGTAGCGGTCATATGCATTGCATGGCATACATACATTAGTTTATGTGTACTGCGTGGCATAACATTCAGCACTCATACATTACTGGCACACATGCATTAGTTGCCTTATTGACCAGAGATCTCCTGGTGTAAATTGATAAGGAGTGCTGAGCCCGAGGGGCTGATTTGAGTGCGGACTTGCACTGCTTGAGATTGTATCCAGGTATTGGTATATTATCATGAAAGAAAGTAGCTAAAAATCGAGATTCCTAAATAATCTACTCACATATGCTTGAAAGGAATAAAAAGATAGTTATGTATTGTGTAGCATGAGATAGTGCCTATCGTGGTTTTCTTCCCTTCAGCATTATTTACTTTTATTACTGCTGAGTTGGAAGTACTCACACCCGACTCCCTGCACCTTGTGTGCAGATCCAGGGACATGACGGTGGAGCTGATTCTATTGCGGCTCGGGAGTGCTTTTGGACAGTCGAGGTAGCTGCCAGCGTTCGCAGGACCTGATTCTCCAGTTTGTCTGTATTTTTGTTCTGATCATCCCACACTTGTGCACGGTTATATTCACTATTTACACTTTGTATACTCTGTAGAGGCTCATGACTCTTGACCCTTCGGTCTATGGGAGTTGGCACATGTTGGGACTTGGTTCCCTATTTTTAATATATCTATCACCGTTATGCTTAAATTGGATAAAGTGAGCTTGTGGCTCCGTGATTGTTGTTGATTGGTCGGGCTGGCCTAGCAGTGTGCTGGGCGCCATCACGACCGGATTTGGGGTCGTGACAGATTTGGACCCAACCCATGACCTAATTCAAAATTACCCAACTTGTTGCCTACCTACCCACTAAAATTTGGACCGTTGATCACTCAAGATCAACGGTCAGAACTCACCCTTGCTTAATTAACCTAACAACTTACCCTAATCCCCCACATTCTCACTGGACCCGCCGCCTTAAAATCCCAAAACACTCTCAAATCCTCTCAACTCTCTGAAACCCTAGCCTCATCCCACCTTTCTTCACCGGCACTGGAGTCCATGGCATCCCAGGACATGGATGGTCTCTGCCTACCCTATCCACTATTAGACCTTGGTCGTTCAGGGTCTGGAAAGATGACTTCAATGTTTCTCCTTCCGATATTCTTCGACCTTTGATTCATGGCTTCTCCGGCCATGCTCCGGCACATTCGATACTCATGAGCCTGATTCTTGACCTCTCCGACTCTAGATCGGACCTGTCTCCAAGCCTTTCTCATTTCTAGGGTGTCTTCGGAACCTTAACCCATTCGAGGTTTTTTCACTATTATTTATTGGCAGAATAGCCTAAATAACACCTTTACTTTATTCACTTCGTCATGCCGGTTCCCAAGGTTAGACATTTGCTAACTGAACACTTATACTCATTCAAAACGTAAATAATAAACCCTCATCCAATGTGGCTTATCCTATGTGTCATATGTGTCTTCAGTCACACGCCTGTAAGGGGCATGAAGACATTTCAAAAAACTCTAAAAGTAATAAATTAGCCTATTTAACAGTCATCTTCTACTTTATACCTTATTCTCCATTGTTGAACATTATAGAAGCTAAATATTATAGAAGCTAAAGAATAAACAGTGCAATACTATGTGCAATTCGTATATAAGACTAGACTAGAAATAATAATAAGTAAAAAAGAGGGGGATTTAACTACTTTTCTTAACAAAAAGGATGTTTATCAATTTCTTTCCACGTACTACTGAGAATTTCACCCAACCATCATCTTCTTCCTCCATAATCTTAAGGATCTTATACTCTCAACTTCTTGAGTCATAACCCATTCCCATATTGGATATGGAAGTAATATCGATTATCCTGTGGAGGGATTCCTTAGCAAAAGTATGGAGCATTCATCAACAATATTATCGGATACGTCGACAATAGCCAGGCCATCACAACTACAATAGCTTGAGCAATACAACGGTTCACAAACTGAAAGGAAATTAAGTTTTTGTACATCTTCAACCAGTTGATCCAACGAGAAAGGACAACAATAATTGGAAAATATACCATACTCAGGGCCCAATTTGCAGATGAATATTCTTGGGAATTTTTATCATTTTATAAGCTTTCTTGGCTCGTTCCACGCTTTGTTGTTGCACTTCTGATGAAGGCTTGATGAATTGCTTCATTGTGTTCAAAGCTATTTGATATTCTGAAAGCTTTGTTGTCTTTAATGTAAACTCTTTTTGGTGTTGTTTAACTTGTTCTTCTTGGTATGTGACTTGGAGCCTATATGGTCTTCTAATTATTAACGTGGCGTGCTATGTGTATGCGATTGTCATACACGCACTGAAAACCACGTTGGATAAGGGTTTATTATTCACGTTTTGAATGAGTATAAGTGTTCCGTTGGCAAATGTCTAACTTTGGGGACCGACATGACAAAGTGGACAAAGTAAAGGTATCATTTAGGATATTGTGCCTTATTTATTTAGATCTGTAGTATATCTATGATTTTCTTTCCATCTAGAGTGTTTTCCCCCAAAGTTTTTGTAAAAAATTTTCTCTCTGATTTTTAGGGTTTCTGCAAAGATTTTTAAAAAACTCTTTCTGATTCTTTTTCTTCTTTTCTTCATGTGTGCTTGCTTATGCCTTGTTCATATGATTTATTTTATTTTATACATGTATTGTCTTTTACCTCTTCTTTTCTACGCCTGTTAATCTCTACTATGTTTTTACTACTCTTCTGCTATATGTGCCTATGGTTAAAGTTATTTTATTTTTTTGACTCTGTTTATGTTCTTACATGCTTCATATGCTTGTGTTCAAGTTGTATTATTTCCTTCTTGTAAACTCGTTTAGGTTATGAGTTTCATCAAGTATGTTCTTCATAATTTTTCTTCATTTGTCGTTCAAGCATTCTATCATGTCTGTTTTGTTGAGACTCTGAATACAAATGGTTTTCTTTCCCACCTCCATGTCTGATTCAACTTTTGAAATGCTAGAATTTGGGGTTTCCTTTTGAAGACTTTGATTTTGTGTTCGCATCAAGGTTCCACATGCGGACTCTGGACACTTAAACTCACTATGAGTCTGCAGGTTGAACCAACATCTTCTGCTCATGTTTCTCAACTTCTCTTTGATTAAAATTCTCTTTTAAATAACTTAACATCATCTCTTTGATTTATATATTTGTGTGTTTATATATGAATTCTTCAAAAGGCTTTGTCAATTAGTGGTTGATTCTGAATTTCTTTGGTTGTGTTTACTTGTTTGTTACTTGTTTTTCCTAATTTAACCTTTCTTTAGCCTTTTCCCTAATTCGATTCATTCGAGTAAAAGTATGAAATTTTAATTTTTACTGGTCGATTCCCTTTCCTTTTATACAAACCATGTAATATTATTTGTTGCCGTAAATACCTTCTATGTACTTACCCTTCATTATACTACTGGGAATATTTTTTTTTAAAATCCCTCCATAATTGCTTTACCCATTTGAAATCAGAATCCCTTACCTAAAGAGAGACTGATCACAATGATATTTCCTTACCTTTTTTCTTGCTTATTTGCTACGCTATAAAAAGGGCTCAACCCTTCTACATTAAAATAAGCTTTAAGCTTTAAGCTTTTAAAGGACTTTACAACTCTAGAACTTTGAACTTCAATCGGAATGCTCTTTCAAACTCTCTACTCTCTGCTGAGACTTTTGTACTATTTTGTTTGCAACTTGGATTTTCAAGACAACTGTTTTTACTTACCTGTTTTCCTAAAACTGGTATGTCTCCATTTGATTTCAGTTCCTTCACAATGTATTAGTTTACAGTTGTCCTATTCCTGTTTACTTTGTTGTTCATAATCTGTATTAAACATGTTACTTTTCCTTTGTGTTCATTGTTTGTTATGAATACCTCATACCCTCATCCCCTTTTGTGTGTTGAGTTAAGGGTCATGGCTTGGTAGTATCCAAATTACTTCCTAGGTTTGAACCTGACCTTCAATGGGTCCTATGTGATGACCCGGCCCGTCGTCACGAGAATTACCACCCCGTTGTAATGTAATTACATGTTTTATGCTTTTATATCAGTGTTATAATCCATCGGGTGAGTTAGGAGTGAATTGGATTGAAAATGAGGCATATAGCCTTTTTGAAGGAAACTTGAATATGGAAAGTCAACCTGTAGTTGACTATTTGGGTAGAGGGCTCGGAATCGGATTCTGATGATTTGGTTAGTTCTGGGAGGTGATTTGTGACTTAGAGGAGCGATCGGAATTGAATTTGGAGGTCCGGTGTAGAAATAGGCTTTAATTTGCTAAGGTTGAATTTTGGCGAAATCCGAACGGTAGGTGAGATTTTGATCCGGGGGTCGGAATGGAATCCCGGCAATTCCTGTAGCTTTGTTATGTGATTTTGGATATGTCCGCAAATTTTTAGGTCATTCGGACGTCGTTTGGTCGGGTTTTAGATCGAATATGCAATTCGGAAGTTTTTAAGGAATTTAGGCTTGAATTCGATGTGAATTATGGGTTTTGATGTTGTTAGACGTGTTTTGAGGATTGGAACAAGTTCGAATAAGGAATTAGGATGTATTGGTGTGTTTGGATGAGGTCCCGTGGGCCTCGGGGTATTTTCGGATGGTTAAACGGGAGAAAATATGGAAAATTGCAGACTTGTGCACTGGTTCTGCTGTTTTCGCTCCTGCGGAAATGGGGGCGCAGGAGCGAGTCCGAAGGAGCGGACAAAGGGACGCAGTGGCGCTTGGCTTCGCAGAAGCGGAAACATGTCTGCTGAGGCGGCGGCGCAGGAGCGAGGATGAGACCGTAGAAGCGGTCAAGAGGCGAGATGGGGAAGACCGCATAAGCGGATTGTTGATCGCATAGGCGAGTCCGCAGGAGCGAACTCTTGATCGCAGAGGCGGGAAAGAACGCAGGGGCGGAGGAAATTCCGCAGGAGCGGACCCGCAGGAGCGGTCCGTGGATCGCAGGAGCGGAAATAGCCAAATAGGCCTGGGTTCGCAGAAGCGGTTCCGCATGGGCCAAAATGGTCCGCAGAAGCGAAAATAGCAGAGAGTTAATTGTATGAGAAGTTAGAAAATTTCAGAAACATTTCACACATTTGGGTCTCGGCTTAAGGGGGCAAATTGGGCAATTTTGAAGAGAAACTCAATGGAATTCGTCAGGTAATCAACTATGGACTCATCTTATGATTAGTATTGATAATATTATGCAATTATATCATGAAAATGGAGGAATTTGGGGTAATTCATGCAGGATTTAGCCCTAGGCTTGAACTTTAGAAAATCAAGGTTTTGAATGGGCAAATGGAGTCCGTATTTGGTAACCTTATATGCTTAGACTCGTATCGAGATGAGGGTTCCGAATATGTGACTTTCGTGATTTTTTGAGAAACGTACCGAAAGTCGGGTTTTGGCAACTTTGCCATTTTTGGTGTAAATCGAGTTCTATTGATTGGGTGTCGTCCCATTGGCCTAATTTGTTGTGTTTCTACTATGTTCGATCAGATTCTACGCGTGCGGAGCTTGATTCTCATGGCAAGGGCATCACGGAGTAGTCGTCGTGCTTTATTGAGGAGAGTAATAGATGTGGGTGATGACAAGCGGGTTCGAAACCCCGGTATAACACTTTGTGACGCTGTATAGCGGCGAGACACGTACTCTCTTGTGAGTGCGGGGTCGATTGCGAATTGGGGACTATAGCTTAGTCCGACCTGTTGTTACTGTGTTATGACATTTGGCTATTCTTGAGCCGTCGGACCTCCTTCTCGGATTGTTGCATACTATATTGTGATATTGGCTACTCTTGAGCCGTTGAACCTCCTCCTTGGACGGTTGAGTATACTTGTGGGCTGTGAGCCAGTTATTGGATCCCGCGAGGATCGTTATCATTGTTTTGTGATATTGACATGCTAGCTTACTACCAGCCCGTAGCTATTTCTGTTAACATGCTATTTCCATTCTCTGGAACTTGATATTACTGTTTTCAACTGAAAAATGATAAAAGAGTTTTCAAAACTACTTTTGAGCCTGCGAGGTTGCATTTGCATATTAGCTAACTGGTAGTGGATCGGGCTGCGCGCCGCAACATATATTCATTATATTGTGTTTGGGCTGTAGAAGCCCCTCCAGAGTCTGAACCCCCACAGTGAGTCTGAACCCCCACAGTGAGCACGGGTACCCAAATTGGATCGGGCTACGCGCCGTAGCGGTCATTTCATGCATTGCATTGCATTTAGCTACTCCTTCTAGCTGTTGTACTTGTTGTTAATATTGTTGGCTCTCTACTGTTGATATTGAACTGTTACAAGGCATTTGTATAGCTTTACATTATTCTTTACTGTGGATTTCTTATCTACGCTGTCTTACCCTTGTTTATTACCACTGAGTCTGGCAGTACTCATTTTACTCCCTGTATCTTGTGTGCAGATCTAGGTACCTCTTAGCAGACCTGATTCGGTAGCCGCTCAGAGGCGTTGTGCGGGATAGTCGAGGTAGCTGCAGCGTCCGTAGGACCTGACTCCCCCTTCTACCTGTCATTTCATTTCATATTGTCTTTTCTTTCCGCACTGAGTTTGTTGTAGACCTTATTACACTTATGTTCATTAGAGGCTCATGACTCTTGACCCTTCGGTCTATTGGAGTTGGTATGTGTTGGGACTTGGTTCCCTGTTTTCGATATATATATCACTGTTGTTTTATGATTTGATATGTTTAAATGGGATAAAGCGAGCTCCTAGCTCCGTTATTGTTATTGATTGGTCAGGCTGGCCTAGCAGTGTGCTGGGCGCCATCACGACTGGATTTGGGGTCGTGACAAGTTGGTATCAGAGCCTAGGTTCACTAGGCCTCATAAGTCTTGAGACGGTTGGTAGAGTCTTATGGATCGGTATGGGGACGCCTTTACTTATCCTCGGGAGGCTGCGAACCTTTAGGAAACACTTCACTTTTCTTGAACTCTGTCGTGCGATTTTGTTGTTGTGAGAACTAAACTTCTATATTCTATTATCTTGCAGATGGCGAGAACGCGAGCATCAGGACGAGGTGGACGACCTCCATTGCCACCTGCTAGAGGCCGTGGGCGCGGTCGTGCTAGAGGTAGAGGTAGGGCAGCTAAGGTAGTGCCAGCTGACCCGCCCGTTGTACCTGTTCAGGAGCAGCCCCCTGTGGTTGATGCTCCAGCAGCCCCAGTTCAAGCCCAGACTATATCCATTACTCTTCCTGGTCTTCAGGAGACTCTTGCCCAGATATTATCGGTGTGTTCCGGTTTGGCTCAAGTAGTATCAGCTATCGCTACTGGAGCGACATCTCAGACAGGGGGTGGTCAGTAGACCCCTGCAGCTTGCACACCTGAGCAGGTGGTTCAGGGACTTCGGACGCCGGAGGCGGTCCCCGCTCAGGTGGTTTCACCAGTTATTCCTCCAGCTGCACTAACTCCACAGCATATGGTTCAGACTATGCCCGACGACGAGCAGCATCGTCTTGAGAGATTTGGTAGACTTCAGCCACCCCATTTCAGTGGCGTTGAGGGCGAGGATGCCTAGGGTTTCTTGGATAAGTATCAGAAGATGCTGCGTACGGCTGGTATTCTTGAGTCCAACGGAGTTTCATTTACTACCTTTCAGTTTACTGGTCCCGCATTTGATTGGTGGGAGGAGTTTGAGAGGCGTAGGCCTGCAGGAGCGGCATCTCTCACATGGCAGCAGTTCACTACTCTCTTCCTAGAGAAGTATGTACCACAGTCCCGTCGCGAGGAGCTCCGTCGCCAGTTTGAGTGGTTGGTTCTGGCGACATGTCAGTGACCCAGTACGAGCTTAGATTCACACAGTTGGCTAGGCATGCCACATGGATGATCCCTACTGACAGGGAGATGATTAGGAGGTTCATTGATGGCCTCAACTACTCTATCCGCATTCTTATGACCAGAGAGAGTTTTGTCATCATTTTTCGAGCAGGTTGTAGATATGGCACGCTCCATTAAGGCGGATCGTTGTCGAGAGAGGGTGGAGCGGGAGGCCAAGAGGCCTCGTGGTTCTGGTATTTTTAGTGGTGCTCCATCTAGAGGGCATTTCCAGCAGGGTAGAGGTCGCTCATCTAGACCTTCTCATTCAGGCCGCCCTGAGTAGAGCGGAGGTTCTTATGGTCGTGGTCGACAGGGATTTCAGCAGGGTCAGTCTTCACTTAGTGCCCTCCCAGCCTAGAGTGCAGCACCTACTTCTTCAGCCCAGGGTTCTTCTGCTACGAGGGGTTCCCTTCATACCCCTTCTCCAGCACCAGGTGCATGTTATGAGTGTGGTGAGTTTGGCCACATGAGGAGACAGTGCCCCCGACTCCATAGGGACATGACTCAGCAGAGGGATCATCCCTTCTCTTCAGCACCATCTCAGGCTAGTAGAGGTAGAGTTCAGTCTTCTCGTGGTTGCCCTAGGGGCGAGGAGAGATCGGGTGGAGGCCAGGCATGATTCTATGCACTCCCTGACAGGCGTGATGCAGTTGCCTCTGATGCAGTGATTACAGGTATCATTTCTGTCTGTCACAGAGATGCCTCTGTTCTATATGATCCAAGGTCCACATATTCTTACGTGTCCTCTAATTTTGCACATCATTTGGGTGCGACTCGTGGTAGTCTTGATGTACCTGTTCATGTATCCACCCCCGTGGGTGATACGATTGTTGTGGATCATGTCTATAGATCCTTTGTTATTTCTATTGGGGGTCTGGAGACCCAGGCAGATCTGTTATTATTGGGGATGGTGTACTTTGATGTCATATTGGGTATGGACTGGTTGTCTCCGTACCATGCTATATTGGACTGTCATGCTAAGATAGTTAAGTTGGCCATTCCTGGTATTTCTCAGATTGAGTGGTAGGGTTCGACCGATTTTGTCCCTAGCCGTGTCGTTTCGTTCTTAAAGGCTCAGAAAATGGTTGAAAAAGGGTGTTTGTCGTACTTAGCCTTTGTGAGAGATGTGGGAGCTGAGTCTCCTAGCATTGATTATGTACCTGTTGTGAGGGACTTTCCAGATGTATTCCCCTTAGACCTGCCGGGCATGCCGCCAGACAGGGATATTGATTTTGGCATTGAGTTGGTGCCGGGCAATCAGCCCATATCCATTCCTCCTTATCGGATGGCACCAACTGAGTTGAAAGAACTGAAGGAGCAGCTTCAGGAGCTTCTGGATAAGGGTTTCATCCGCCCTAGTGTGTCTCCGTGGGGTGAGCCGGTATTATTTGTTAAGAAGAAAGATGTTTCCATGCGAATGTGTATTGATTATAGGCAATTGAACAAAGTAACAGTGAAGAACAAGTACCCTCTACCGCATATTGTTGATTTGTTTGATCAGTTACAAGGTGCGAGGGTATTTTCTAAGATTGATCTTCGTTCAGGCTATCATCAGCTAAAGATCAGGGACTCAGATATTATGAAGACTGCATTCAAGACCCGATATGGTCACTATGAGTTCCTTGTGATGTCTTTTGGGCTAACCAATGCCCCAGCAGCATTTATGCATCTGATGAACAGTGTGTTCAGGCCCTATTTGGATTCATTTGTGATTGTGTTCATTGATGACAATCTAGTCTACTCCCGTAGTCAGGAGGAGCATGTTTAACATTTGAGTATTGTGTTGCAGAGGTTGAGGGAGGAGAAGCTATATGCTAAATTCTCCAAATGCGAGTTTTGTCTCGAATCCGTAGCATTTCTGGGACATGTGGTGTCTCGTGATGGTATTCAGGTTGGTCTGAAGAAGATAGAGGCGGTGCAGAGTTGGCCTAGACCGTCCTCAGCTACAGAGATTAGGAGTTTTCTTGGCTTGGCGGGATATTATCGCCGGTTTGTTTAGGGATTTTCATCCATTGCTTCTTCTTTGACTAAATTGACTCAGAAGGGTGCACCATTCGTGTGGTCGGATGAGTGCGAGGAGAGCTTTCAGAAGCTCAAGACAGCTTTGACCACAGCTCAAGTGTTAGTGTTGCCATCAGCTTCAGGTTCATATATTCTTTATTGTGATGCCTCGAGAGTGGGGATAGGTTGCGTGTTGATGCAGGAAGGTAAGGTGATTGCTTATGCTTCTCGGCAATTGAAGCCACATGAGAAGAACTATCCTGTTCATGATTTGGAGCTAGCTGCCATTGTTCATGCCTTGAAAATTTAGAGGTATTATTTGTACGGCGTGTCTTGTGAGGTGTATACCGACCATCGTAGTCTCCAACACTTGTTCAAACAGAAAGATCTTAATTTGAGACAACGGAGATGGCTTGAGTTGCTTAAGGATTATGACATTACAATTCTATATCATCCGGGGAAGGCCAATGTGGTGGCCGATGCTTTGAGCCGGAAGGCGGTCAGCATGGGGAGCTTGGCATATATTCCAGCTGAGGAGAGATCATTTTCTTATGATGTTCGGGTGCTAGCCAATCGGCTAGTGAGGTTAGACATTTCGGAGCCCAGCAGGATATTGGCTTGTGTTGTATCTCGGACATCTCTATATAATCGTATTCGTGAGCGCCAGTATCATGATCCACATTTGGCTGTCCTTAGGGACAAAGTTCATCATGATGATGCTAGAGATGTCACCATTTATAGTGACGGCGTACTGAGGATACAGGGGCCGGATATGTGTGCCCAATGTTGATGGCCTTCGTGAGTTGATTCTGGAGGAGGCCCATAGCTCGCGGTATTCTATCCATCCAGGAGCCGCGAAGATGTATCAAGACTTGAAACAACACTATTGGTAGAGAAAGATGAAGATGGACATTGTCAGACATGTAGCACGGTGCCTCAACTGTCAGCAGGTTAAGTACGAGCATTAGAGGCCCGGTGGTGTATTTCAGCGCATTGATATTCCTGAGTGGAAGTGGGAGAGGATCACTATGGACTTTGTCACTGGACTCCCTCGGACTTCGAGGAAGTTTGATTCTGTATGGGTAATTGTTGATCGGCTGACTAAGTCCGCACATTCCATTCCAGTTAGTACTACTTACTCATCGGAGTGGTTAGCAGCGATCTTTATTCGGGAGATTGTCCGGTTGCATGGGGTCCCAGTGTCTATTATATCCGACAGGGGCACTCAGTTCACTTCTCAGTTTTGGAGAGCATTTCAGCGAGAGATGGGTACACGGGTTGAGTTGAGCACCGCATTTCACCCCCAGATAGACGGGCAGTCTGAGCACACTATTCTGATTCTAGAGGATATGTTGCGAGCATGTGTGATTGACTTTGGTGGTTCGTGGGATGAGTTCTTGCCACTTGCTGAGTTTTCCTACAACAAGAGTTATCAGTCGAGTATTCAGATGGCCCCGTACGAGGCATTGTATGGCAGACGGTGTAGATCCCCCGTGGGATGGTTTGACCCTGGTGAGGATAGATTGATATCAGGATGCTCTGGATAGAGCGAAGTTGATCCAGGAGAGGCTTCGCACAGAACAGTCTCGCCAGAAGAGTTATGCAGACCGTAGAGTTCGAGAGTTGTCTTTCATGGTTGGTGACAGAGTATTGTTGAAGATTTCACCTATGAAGGGTGTCATGAGGTTTGGGAAGAAAGGAAAGTTGAGTCCCAGGTACATTGGTCCTTTTGAGATACTTAGGAGAGTTGGAGAGGTGGCATATGAGTTAGCCTTGCCGCCCAGCTTATCCAGCGTTCATCGAGTATTCCATGTGTCTATGCTCCGGAAGTACATTGGAGATCCGTCTCATGTATTAGATTTCAGTACCATTCAGCTTGATGGTGATCTATCCTATGACGTGGAGCCTATTGCAATTTTGGGTCGTCAAGTGAGAAAATTGAGGTCCAAGGAGATTGCATCAGTTAAGGTTCAGTAGAGAGGTCGATCCGTGGAGGAGGCCACTTGGGAGATCGGGCGGGAGATGCGGAGCAGATATCCTCTCTTTTTTGAGACTTCAGGTATGTTTCTTGACCCGCTCGAGGACGAGCGTTTGCTTAAGAGGGGGAGAATGTGACGACACGGCCCGTCGTCACTGGAATTACCACCCCGTTGTGTCGTAATTACATGTTTTATGCTTTTATATTAGTATTAGAATCCATCAGGTGAGTTAGGAGTGAATTGGATTGAAAATGAGGCATATAGCCTTTTTGAAGGAAATTTGAATATAGAAAGTCAACCTGGAGTTGACTATTTGGGTAGAGGGCTCAGAATCAGATTCTGATGGTTTGGTTAGTTCCGGGAGGTGATTTGTGACTTAGAGGAGCTATCGGAATTGAATTTGGAGGTCATGTGTGGAAATAGGCTTGAATTGGCTAAGCTTGAATTTTGGCGAAATCCGAATGGTAGGTGAGATTTTGATCCGGGGGTCGGACTGGAATCCCGACAATTCTTGTAGCTTCGTTATGTAATTTTGGATATGTCCGCAAAGTTTCAGGTCATTCGGACGTCGTTTGGTCGGGTTTTAGATCGAGTGTGTAATTCGGAAGTTTTTAAGGAATTTAGGCTTGAATTCGATATGAATTATGGGTTTTGATGTTGTTAGATGTGTTTTGAGGATTGGAACAAGTTCAAATAAGGTATTAGAATGTGTTGGTGTGCTTGGATGAGGTCCCAAGGGCCTCGCGGTGTTTTCGGATGGTTAAACGGGAGAAAATACGGAAAATTGCAGACTTGTGCACTGGTTATGTTGTTTTCGCTCCTGCGGAAATGGGGGCGCAGGAGCGAGTCCGCAGGAGCGGACAAGGGGGCGCAGAGGCGCTTTGCTTCGCAGAAGAAGAAACATGTCCGTTGAGGCGGCGTCGCAGGAGCAAGGATGAGACCGCTGAAGCGGTCAAGAGGCGAGATGGGGAAGACCGCAGAAGCGGATTGTTAATCGCATAGGCGACTCTGCAGGAGAGAACTCTTGGTCGCAGAGGCGGGAAAGACCGCAGGGGCAGAGGAAATTCCGCAGGAGCGGACCCACAGGAGCGGTCCGTGGATCGCAGGAGCGGAAATGGCCAAATAGGCCTGGGTTCGCAGAAGCGACCAATTGGTCACAGAAGCGGTTCCGCAGGGGCGGAAATGGTCCGCAGAAGCGAAAATCACAGAGAGTTAATTGTATCAGAAGTTAGAAAATTTCAGAAACATTTCACACATTTGGGTCTCGGCTTAAGGGGGCGATTTGGACGATTTTGAAGAGAAACTCAAGGGAATTCGTTAGGTAATCAACTATTGACTCATCTTATGATTAGTATTGATAATATTATGCAATTATATCATGAAAATGGAGGCATTTGGGGTAATTCATGGAGGATTTAGCCCTAGGCTTGAACTTTAGAAAATCAAGGTTCTGAATGGGCAAATGGAGTCCGAATTTGGTAATCTTATATGCTTAGACTCGTATCGAGATGAGAGTTCCGAATATGTGACTTTCATGATTTTTCGAGAAGCGTACCGAAAGTCGGGTTATGGCAACTTTGCCATTTTGCTGTAAATCGAGTTGAATTGACTGGGTGTCGTCCCATTGGCCTAATTTGTTGTGTTTCTACTATGTTTTATCAGATTCTACGTGTGCGGAGCTTGATTCTCGTGGCAAGGGCATCGCAGAGTAGTCGTCACACTATATTGAGGTGAGTAATAGATGTGGGTGATGACCAGCGGGTTCGAAACCCCGGTATACCACTTTGTGACGCTGTATAGCGGTGAGACACGTACTCTCTTGTGAGTGCGAGGTCGATTGCAAATTGGGGACTATAGCTTTGTCTGACCTGTTGTTACTGTGTTATGACATTTGGCTATTCTTGAGCCGTCGGACCTCCTTCTCGGATGGTTGCATACTATATTGTGATATTGGCTACTCTTAAGCTGTTGAACCTCCTCCTTGGACGGTTGAGTATACTTGTGGGCTGTGTGCCAGTTATTGGATCCCGCGAGGATCGTTATCATTGTCTTGCGATATTGACATGCTAGCTTACTACCAGCCCGTAGCTATTTCTGTTAACATGCTATTTCCAATCTCTGGAACTTGATATTACTGTTTTCAACTGAAAAATGATAAAAGAGTTTTCAAAACTACTTTTGAGCCTGCGAGGCTGCATTTGCATATTAGCTGACTGGTAGTGGATCGGGCTGCGCGCCGCAGCTGTATATATGTTGGATCGGACTCCACGCCGCAGTAATATTGTGCTTGGGCTGTAGGAGCCCCTCCAGAGTCTGAACCCCCACAGTGAGCACGGGTACCCAAATTGGATCGGGCTACGCGCCGTAGCGATCATTTCATGCATTGCATTGCATTTAGCTACACCTGCTAGATGTTGTACTTGTTGTTAATATTGTTGGCTCTCTACTATTGATATTGAACTGTTACAGGGCATTGGTATAGCTTTACATTGTGCTTTACTGTGGATTTCTTATCTACGCTGTCTTACCCTTGTTTATTACCATTGAGTCTGGCAGTACTCATTTTACTCCCTGCATCTTGTGTGCAGATCTAGGTACCTCTCACCAGACCCGATTCGGTAGCCGCTCAAAGGCGTTGTGCGGGACGGTCGAGGTAGCAGCAGCGTCCACAGGACCTGACTCCCCTTCTAGCTGTCATTTCATTTCATATTGTCTTTTTTTTCCGCACTGAGTTTGTTGTAGACCTTATTACACTTATGTTCTTTAGAGGCTCATGACTCTTGACCCTTCGGTCTGTGGGAGTTGGTATGTGTTGGGACTTGGTTCCCCGTTTTTGATATATATATATCACTGTTGTTTTATGATTTGATATGTTTAAATGGGATAAAGCGAGCTTCTAGCTCCGTTATTGTTATTGATTGGTCAGGATGGCCTAGCAGTGTGCTGGGCGCCATCACGACCGGATTTGGGGTCGTGACTAGCTAACACCCAATATAAGCTAACAGGCTGGCCATGGGTGTGCCAGCAACCCAATTGCTGGGCATGACAACTAGTTTGTCATGGCTTTCCCTAATTCCCCCCACCCCCTACTGCAATTACACTTATTCTTAGACTCCAAGTTTCCCCCCCTCCTATGAGACTTTCCTTGGGGACCTTGAGTTCCCTCTGAACATGGACATTTGGTGGCTGGCCATTCCATAATCTGATCTTACAAATGTAATTGGGTGTAAGCACTGCATGGAGTTCATGAAGCTCCTTTGTACTTTAACACAACCAAATGATGAGAAAGGATTTGGAAATTTGATCATTGGAAGTTGGTTTATTACATGTATCAGACAAGGGGTCTGAATTAGGCTCTCCTTGGTTTGAATTTTAATTTCTGATGTTATTTTTATTTACTTTTCTTTATTTATTCAAGTAGTAATAATTTTTTAATACTTATGGGGTGCATAGTAAAAAATGGGGGAGGGTGTCTTATGTTATGCATATAGGGTAGAAATCACGTTTTAGGTCTTTATTTCCGCAACCAAAACACCTTCATTTATGTTTCTGCATATAGAGATCCTACCAATTGATTTTTTATATAGAGATCCTACCTATAGTGTATTTCATTACTGCATTAGAAATCATGCCTATAGGTGTCACGACCCAAACCCCGATCGTGATGGCGCCCAACACAATGCTAGGCAAGCCCGACCATATTATCTCTTAACCCAGCCAATTATTGATTCTAATTAATCAAGTTAAACTTAAACAGCAAGTGATCATATCATAATGGCAAACGTAATAGTAACAACATACAAAATGCGGTCGCAACCAAATCGTGGTGTCACGAATCTGAGCCTCTATAGAGTAAACATCCTAATACAACCAAGTCTAAACAAGATGACAACAACAAAATGAATAAGAAGGAGAAAACAGGTTTTACGGACGCCGGCAGCTACCTCGTAGTCTCTGCAAAAGTAGAAAAGGATCAACAACTACAATAGCTCAACTGCTCTCGGGCAGCTGTGAATCTGCACAAAAAGTACAGGGGAGTGGGGTGAGTATATTTCAACTCAGTGAGTAATAATAATAAATAATAACTGAAAGTAAGAACTCCTATGCTATCACTAAACAGTTTTAAGGCAAACCCCCCACAGGTAAGTCATCACTATATTAAGTACTCCGATCACCTGTCCACATCTATCTCATCAAGGTCCCACACTGACTAAATCCTCCCTTGTACCACAACGGTGTACAACCATCTCAATATATGGAGACATATACATGTGTCTATAAGGTATAAGTATCTAAATAAGTATAATGCTGCGGCGTGCAGCCCACTCCAATATATATATACTGTTGCAGCGTGCAGCCCGATCCAATATTTATATACTACTGCGGCGTGCAGCCCGATCCAATATATATACTGCTGCGGCGTGCAGCCCGATCCAATATGTATACTGCTGCGGCGTGCATCCCGATCCAATATATATACTGCTGCATCGTGAAACCCGATCCAATATGTATACTGCTGTGACGTGCAGCCCGATCCAATATATATACTGCTGCGGCGTGCAGCCCGATCCAATATATATACTGGTGCGGCGTGCAGCCCGATCCAATATATGTACTGCTGCGACATGCATCTCGATCCAATATATATACTGCTGCGGCGTGCAGCCCGATCCAATATATATACTGCTGCGGCGTGCAGCCCGATCCAATATTTATATATATGTATATAATACCTCCTAACGGGTCCTCAACCCTGTCCTAATTAGTATAGGATTAGCCTTTCAGGCCCACTCAGCTAAATTAGGGAATTCCACCCTAAGTAATTTATCTCTCACAATACACATCTAGTACGGCTCTTAATAGGCTATTCGGCTAGTTTTACGGTTGAGTGTAAGTTTCCAATATGATATAAGGGTCACCTAGCTCTACTGGTCTCCCTAATGCTCTACAGATCGACACAAGGCCCCAAACATGGCTATTAGCCCAATTACACAGTCATAATCTCATTATCGGTCATAATACATAGTATTCTATTAGCCGGGAAGGACCAAGTCCATATCCCCAATCACAATGTCACCACGCTCGTCACAAGACATGTGTTTCACCTCAACATAGCACTGTAAAGTGCTAGTACGGGGTTTCAAACACTCAGTACATTATTTACTATCACCACTCACCTCGAACCGGTAGAAGCCTCAGTCCGCCTTGCACTTGCCTCGCAAATCAATCTCCTCGGATGCCAAATCTGCTCAAAATCAATGATAATACATCAATATATGCCTAATTCACGCAACCCATTTGAAATAACCCAAATTGTATCAAAACCCAAATTGTATCCAAACCTGACTTTTGGTGCGCTTCTCGAAATATTATAAAAGTTACATATTCGGAACCCTCGTCTCAGTACGAGTCTAGGCATATAAAATTTACCAAATTCGGACTCCATTTTCCCACTCAAATCGGTGTTTTTCTACAATTTTAGGCCTAGGGCTAAAACCAACCTTTAATCTTCCATTTCATAGAAATAATCAATGATTTCATGATAAAAGCGCATAATTAAGCCACAAAACTTACCTCCGACAATATCCCGATGATCTCCCAGCTATTTCCCTTCACTTCCTCTCTCTGGGGCTCAACAATGGGGGGTTTATGAA
Organism: Nicotiana noctiflora; assembly: GCA_032618575.1. Lineage (NCBI taxonomy): Eukaryota > Viridiplantae > Streptophyta > Magnoliopsida > Solanales > Solanaceae > Nicotiana > Nicotiana noctiflora. Next base: position 484,657 of record JASVEL010002442.1, on the reverse strand, counting down.
TGAAACCCGTATATGAAATGTTCTGGTTTCAAATTCACTGCCTGGGATTTTTGTTCTACCCGTTCGCGATGTCCCGCACGCGAATGCTCTGCTCTGCTCAAATCACCCTTCGCGAACGCGATGCCCGGTCACGCGTTCGCGAAGCACAAATTTCCAGCCGCCCGGATTTACTCTACGCGAACGCGTGCTCCCAGCCGCGTTCGCGATGCCCAAACGTCCATACCTACGCGAACGCGTTCAACTCCCCGCGAACACGAAACCTCCAATCCTGACCCTACTCGTTCGCGTCCAGCCCGTCGTGAACGCGATGACCAAACCTCGATATCCTTCACAGACGCGTGACCTTCATCACGAACGTGATGAAGTAAACTTTGCTGCAGATATTGCAGCAATTCAGCTACTGCCTAAAGCCAAAAATGGTCCGTTTGGACCCCCGATTTCATGCCGAGGCACCCGGGACCCCAACGAAAACCACCAACATACTCCATAACACGATACGAACTTGTTCTAACCATAAAAACACCATCCTAAACACCAAAATCACCAATTACACACGGATTCAAGCCTAAGTTTCTGCAAAACTTCCAAAACTAACATTCGATCAAAAACCCGACCAAACGACTTCCGAATGACTTGAAAATTTGCGGACATATCCAAAATCACAGAACGAAGCTACAAGAATTTTCGGAATTCCATTCCGACCCCCGGATCAAAATATCACCTACCGTTCGGATTTCGCCAAAATTCAATCTTGGCCAATTCAAGCTTATTTCTACAACGGACCTTCAAATTCAATTCCGGTCGCTCCCCTAAGAGAAAAATCACCTCCCGGAACAACCCGAATCATCAGAACCCGATTCCGAGCCCTCTAAATAAATAGTCAACTCCAGGTTGACTTTCCATATTCAAGTTTCCTTCAAAAAGGCTATATGCCTCATTTTCAATCCTATTCACCCCTAACTCACCCGATAGACTCTAACGCTGATATGAAAGCATAAAACATATAATTACAGCATAACGGGGTGGTAATTCCCATGACGACAGGCCGGTTCGTCACATTCTCCCCCTCTTAAGCAAACGCTTGTCCTCGAGCGGGTCAAGAAACATACCTGAAGTCTCAAACAAGTGGGGATATCTGCTCTGCATCTCCCGCTCGACCTCCCAAGTAGCCTCCTCCACGGGTCGACCTCTCCACTGCACCTTGACTGAAGCAATCTCCTTAGACCTCAACTTTCGAACCTGATGACCCAAAATAGCTATAGGCTCCACGTCATATGATACATTACCATCAAGCTGAATGGTACTGAAGTCTAATACATGAGACGGATCCCCGATGTACTTCCGAAGCATAGACACTTGGAATACTGGATGAACGCTGGATAAGCTGGGTGGCAAGGCCAACTCATATGCCACCTCTCCAACCCTTCTAAGTATCTCAAAAGGACCAATGTACCTGGGACTCAACTTCCCTTTCTTCCCGAACCTCATGACACCCTTCGTGGGTGAAACCTTCAACAATACTCTGTCACCAACCATGAAAGACAACTCTCGAATTCTACGGTATGCATAAATCTTCTGGCGAGACTGTGCTGTGTGAAGCCTCCCCTGGATCAACTTCGCTCTATCTAGAGCATCCCGAACTAACTCAGTCTCTATCAATCTATCCTCACCAGGCTCAAACCATCCTACAGGAGATCTACACCATCTGCCACACAACGCCTCGTACGGGGCCATCTGAATACTCGACTGATAGCTGTTGTTGTAGGCAAACTCAACAAGTGGCAAAAACTCATCCCACGAACCACCAAAGTCAATCACACATGCTCGTAACATATCCTCCAGGATCTGAATAGTGCGCTCAGACTGCCCGTCTGTCTGGGGGTGAAATGCGGTGCCCAACTCAACCCGCGTACCCATCTCCCGGTGAAATGCTCTCCCAAACTGAGAAGTGAACTGAGTGCCTCTGTCAAATATAATAGACACTAGGACTCCATGCTACCTGACAATCTCCCGAATAAAGATTGCTGCCAACCGCTCCGATGAGTAAGTAGTACTAACTGGGATGAAATGTGCGGACTTAGTCAGCCGATCAACAATCACCCATACGGAATCAAACTTCCTCGCTGTCCGAGGGAGTCCAGTAACAAAATCCATGGTGATCCTCTCCCATTTCCACTCGGGAATAACCATACGCTGAAGAACACCGCCTGGTCTCTGATGCTCATACATAACCTGCTGGCAATTGAGGCACTTGGCTACATGCCTAACAATATCCATCTTCATCCTTCTCCACCAGTAGTGCTGTCTCAAGTCTTGGTACATCTTCGCGGCACCTGGGTGAATGGAGTACCACAAAATGTGTGCCTCCTCAAGTATCAACTCCCGCAAACAATCTACATTGGGCACGCATATACGGCCCTGCATCCTCAGAACACCATCACCGTCGATAGTCACATCCCTAGCATCATTGTGCAGCACTCTGTCCTTAAGGACAAGCAAATGTGGGTCATCATACTGTCGCTCCCTGATGCGTTCATATAAGGAAGATCGAGAAACAGCACAAGCCAACACTCGACTCGGCTCTGAAATATCCAACCGCACCAGCCGATTGGCTAGGGCCTGAACATCATAAGGAAATGGCCTCTCCCCAACTGGGATGAAAGCTAGGCTGCCCATACTAACCGCCTTCCGACTCAAAGCATCGGCCACAACATTGGCCTTCCCCGGTTGATACAAGATAGTGATTTCATAATCCTTAAGTAACTCCAGCCACCTCCGCTGCCTCAAATTAGGGTCCTTCTGTCTGAATAAATGCTGAAGGCTACGATGATCCATGTACACCTAACATGAGACACCATACAGATAATGCCTCCAAATCTTCAAAGCGTGAACTATGGCTGCTAGCTCCAAATCATGAACAGGGTAGTTCTTCTCATGGGGCTTCAACTGACGAGAAGCATAAGCAATTACCTTAAACTCCTGCATCAACACACAACCAATGCCAAATCCTGAGGCATCACAATACACAATATAAGGATCTGAAGCTGACGGCAGAATCAAGACCGGTGCTGTGGTCAGTGCTGTCTTGATCTTCTGAAAGCTCTCGCACTCATTGGACCATATGAAAGGAACACCCTTCTGAGTCAATCTTGTCAAGGGTGAAGCAATAAAAGAGAAACCCTGAACGAATCTGCGATAATACCCTGCAAATCCTAGAAAGCTACGGATCTCAGGAATTGAGGTCGGTCTGGGATAACTCTGCACTGCCTCGACCTTCCCCGGGTCTACCTGAATACCATCACGGGACACCACGTGTCCTAAGAATGCCACGGCCTCAAGCCAGAACTCACACCTGGAGAACTTGGCATACAGCTTCTCCTCTCTCAATCTATGCAATACAATACTCAAGTGCCGAGCATGCTCCTCTTGCCTACGAGAGTAGACTAGAATATCATCAATGAACACAATCACAAATGAATCTAGATAGGGCCTGCACACACTGTTCATCAGATGCATAAATGTTGTTGTGGCATTGGTCAGCCCAAAAAACATCACAAGGAACTCATATTGACCATACCTGGTCCTGAATGCAGTCTTCATAATGTCGGACTCTCTAATCTTCAACTAATGGTAGCCTGAACGAAGATCAATCTTCGTGAATACCCTAGCTCCCTGGAGTTGATCAAATAAATCATCAATACGAGGCAGAGGATACTTATTCTTCACTGTAACTTTGTTCAGCTGCCTGTAGTCAATACACATCCTCATGGATCCATCCTTCTTCTTAACAAACATGACCGGTGCACCCCACGGCGACACACTCGGCCGAATGAACCCCTTATCTAGGAGTTCCTGGAGCTTCTCCTTCAATTCCTTGAGCTCAGCTGGTGCCATCCGATATGGAGGAATAGAAATAGGCTGAATGCCTGGAACCAAATCGATCCCAAAATCTATATCTCTGTCCGGCGGCATGCCCGGCAGGTCTGAGGGAAACATATAAGGAAAGTCTCGCACAATGGGAACAGAATCAATACTGGGAGTCTGGGCCTCGACCTCCCGCACAAATGCTAAATAAGAGAGACATCCCTTCCTAACCATTCGTTGGACCTTGAGGAAAGATATTACCCTGCTAGGTACATACTCAGTCGTGCCTCGCCACTCGATCCTCTGAATGCCCAGCATAGCCAAGGTGACTGTCTTAGCATGACAGTCCAGCATAGTATGATATGGAGATAGCCAGTCCATACCCAATATAACATCAAAATCGATCATGCTAAGAAGCAACAGGTCCACTCGGGTCTCCAGACCCCTAATAGTGACCAAACAAGACCGGTATACATGGTCTACAACAATAGTATCCCCTACCGGGGTAGATACATGCACTAGCAGCTCAAGACACCCTCGGGTCGTGCCCAAATGAGGAGCAAAATATGTAGACACATAATAATAAGTAGAACCAGGATCGAACAACACTGAGGCATCTCTGTGGCAGACTGAAATAATACCTGTAATAACTGCATCAGAAGCAACGGCCTTAGATCGGCCCTGAAGAGCATAGCATCTAGCTTGTCCGCCTGATCGGCCTCCCCCTCGAGGGCGACCCCTAGCTGACTGACCCTCACCCGTAGCTGGCGGGGCGGGTGCTGAAGTAGAAGGACCAGATGACGAGGGCTTCCCCCTCTGCTGATAAGAACTGGAAACAAGACAGGGAGACTCTCTACGGTAGCGCCCAAACTCTCCACACTCGTAGCAACTCCCCGTGCTGGGGGCTGAGACTGATAAGGACCCCTGGCGCTGGAGTGGCAAGCTGATGAACTAGGCCGAGATGAACCTTGAACAAATGGGGCCTGTGAAGAACTCTGAGCTGGCATGGCGCTGTGAGATGGCTGGCTCTGGTGCGAACCCTGATAACCCTGACTAGAAGACCACTCACGACGATCTGAGCGACCCGATTGCGAAGATCTGAAAGAGCGACCTCAGCTCTACTGACTCTGGCTCTGCTCTGAGTGCCACTGGAACTAGCTAAACCCCGAGGCCTCTTGGCCTCCCTCTCGTCCCGCTCTCTGCGACGATCTAACTCTATGTCGCGAGCAATATCCACAGCCTCCTCAAATGTACAACTCAAAACCCTCTCTCGAGTTATCAGAATACGAATGGGATAAATCAGGCCGTCCACAAAACGTCCAATCCTCTCTCTGTAGGAAGGAACCAACCACGGTGCATGTCTAGACAACTCTGTAAACCTGATATCATACTCTGGCACTGTCATGTCCCCCTGACGGAGACCCTCAAATGCCTACGCATCTCCTCTCTCTAAGATCGAGGCACCCACTTTTCCAAGAACATGGTGGAGAACTCTGGCCATGATAGCGGTGCTGCCCCGGCTGGCATGCAACGCTCATAAGCCTCCCACCAAGTGAAAGCTGGCCCTTGAAACTGGAAGGTAGTGAAAGATACCCAACTGGACTCCAAGATCCCTGCCGTTCGGAGCATCTGACGGCACTTGTCCAGAAAACCTTGGGCGTCCTCTCCCGGTGCACCAGTGAACACTGGAGGAAATAACTTGGTGAACCTCTCGAGACGACGCTGCTCATCGTCCGTCATAGATAGGACCCTGTCCCCCTGAACCTGATCTGCTCGCTGAACCGGAACCACAGGCTGAACTGGAGGAGCCTCTGGTGTCTGCAAGCCCTACATTGCTGGCTCTAGAGTGCGTGCAGCGGGGGTCTGATGACCACCCCCGGTCCTTGATGCAGTTGCCGCAGTAGTAACTGAAACCACTTGTGCCAGGCCAGTGCAAACTGCTAGAATCTGAGCCAGGGTCTCCTGTAGACCCAGAATGATAATGGGCACAGCTGGTGCCTCAACTGGTGCTGTTGGCACCTCCGCAACTGCGGGCTGTGGGTCAGCTGGTACTGCATCAGCTACCCGACCTCTACCACGACCACGGTCGCGTCCACGGCCTCTAGCAGGTGGTAGTAGTGGTCGTCATCCCCGTCCGGAAGCTCGAGTTCTTGCCATCTGCGAGAGAATAGAATGTCAAAGTTCAGTTCAAGTCAAAAGTAATCGCACGACAAGAATTCCAAGAATTGAAACTTTCCTAAAAAGGTTTGCAGCCTCCCGAGGATAAGTACAGGCGTCCCCGTACCGATCCACGAGACTCTACTAAATCGGCTCAAGACTCGCGAGACCTGTTAACCTAGGCTTTGATACCAACTTGTCACGACCCAAACCCCGGTCATGATGGCGCCCAACACAATGCTAGGCAAGCCCGACCATATTATCTCTTAACCCAGCCAATTATTGATTCTAATTAATCAAGTTAAACTTAAACAGTAAGTGATCATATTATAATGGCAAACGTAATAGTAACAACATACAAAATGTGGTCCCAACCAAATCATAGTGTCGCGAATCTGAGCCTTTACAGAGTAAACATCCTAATACAACCAAGTCTAAAAAAGATGACAACAACAAAATGAATAAGAAGGAGAAAACAGGTTCTGCGGACGCCGGAAGCTACCTCGTAGTCTCCGCAAAAGTGGAAAAGGATCAGCAGCTACAACAGCTCAACTGCTCTCGGGCACCTGTGAATCTGCACAAAAAGTGCAGGGGAGTGGGGTGAGTATATTCCAACTCAGTGAGTAATAATAATAAACAATAACTGAAAGTAAGAACTCTTGTGCTATCACTAAACAGTTCTAAGGCAACCCCCCCACAGGTAAGTCATCACTATAGTAAGTACTCCGATCACCAGTCCACATTTATCTCATCAAGGTCCCACGCTGACTAATCCTCACTCGTACCACAACGGTGTACAACCATCTCAATATATGGAGACATATACATGTGTCTATAAGGTATAAGTATCCGAATTAGTATAATGTTGCGGCATGCAGCCCGATCCAAAATTTATATACTGCTGCGACGTGCAGCCCGATCTAATATTTGTATATTGCTGCGGCGTGCAGCCCGGTCCAATATATATACTGCTGCGGCGTGCAGCCCGATCCAATATGTATACTGCTGCGGCGTGCAACCCGATCCAATATATATACTGCTGCGGCGTGCAGCCCGATCCAATATGTATACTGCTGCGGCGTGCAGCCCGATCCAATATATATACTGCTGCGGCGTGCAGCCCGATCCAATATATATACTGCTGCGGCGTGCAGCCCGATCCAATATATATACTGCTGCGGCGTGCAGCCCGATCCAATATATATACTGCTGCGGCGTGCAGCCCGATCTAATATATATACTGTTGCGGCTTGCAGCCCGATCCAATATTTATATATATGTATATAATACCTCCTAACGGGTCCTCGACCGTGTCCCAATTAGTATAGGAATGGCCTTTCAGGCCCACTCAGCTAAATCAGGGAACTTCCACCCTAAGTAATCTATCTCTCACAGTACACATCTAGTACTGGCTCTTAATAGGCTATTCAACTAGTTTTACGGTTGAGTGTAAGTTTCCAACACGATATAAGGGTCACCTAGCTCTACATGTTCCCTAATGCTCTACAGATCGACACAAGGCCCCAAACATGGCTATTAGCCCAATTACACGGTCATAATCTCATTATCGGTCATAATACATAGTATTCTATTAGCCGGGAAGGACCAAGTCCAAATCCCCAATCACAATGTCGCCACGCCCATCACAAGACGCGTGCTTCACCTCAACATAGCACTGTGAAGTGCTAGTACGGGGTTTCAAACCCTCAGTACATTATTTACTATCACCAATCACCTCGAACCGGTAGAAGCCTTAGTCCGCCTTGTGCTTGCCTCGCAAATCAATCTCCTCGGATGCCAAATCTGCTCAAAATCAATGATAATACATCAATATATGCCCAATTCACGCAACCCATTTGAAATAACCCAAATTGCATCAAAACCCACAAAGTTGCCAAAACCCGACTTTTGGTGCGCTTCTCGAAACATTATAAAAGTTACATATTCGGAACCCTCGTCTCAGTACGAGTCTAGGCATATAAAATTTACCAATTTCGGACTCCATTTGTCCACTCAAATAGGTGTTTTTTCTACAATTTTAGGCCTAGGGCTAAAACCAACCTTTAATCTTCCATTTTCATAGAAATAATCATTGATTTCATGATAAAAGCGAATAATTAAGCCACAAAACTTACCTCCGACAATATCCCGATGATCTCCCAGCTATTTCCCTTCACCTCCTCTCTCTAGGGCTCAACAATGGGGGGTTTATGAATGAAACCCGTATATGAAATGTTCTGGTTTTAAATTCACTGCCTGGGATTTTTGTTCTACGCATTCGCGATGTCCCTCACGCGAATGCGATGCTCTGCTCAAATCACCCATCGCGAACCCAACGCCCAGTCACGCGTTCACGAAGCACAAATTTCCAGCCGCCCGGATTGACTCTACTCGAACGCGTGCTCCCAACTGCGTTCGCGATGCCCAAACATCCATACCTACGCGAACGCGTTCAACTCCCCGCGAACGCGAAGCCTAATCCTGACCCTACGCGTTTGCGTCCAGGCCGTCACGAACGTGATGACCAAACCTCGATACCCTTCGCGGACGCGTGACCTTCATCGCAAACGCAATGAAGAAAACTCTGCTGCAGATATTGCAGCAATTCAGCTGCTGCCTAAGGCCAAAAATGGTCCATTTGGACCCCCGAATTCATCCCGAGGCCCCCGGGACCCCAACGAAAACCACCAACATACTCCATAACACGATACGAACTTGTTCCAATCACAAAAACACCATCCTAAACATCAAAATCACCAATTACACATGGATTCAACCCTAAGTTTTTTCAAAACTTTCGAAACTAACATTCGATCAAAAATCCGACCAAACGACGTCCGAATGACCTGAAAATTTGCGGACATATCCAAAATCACATGACAAAGCTACAAGAATTGTTGGAATTCCATTCCGACCCCCGGATCAAAATCTCACCTACAGTTCGGATTTCGCCAAAATTCAACCTTGGCCATTTCAAGCCTATTTCTACACCGGACCTCCAAATTCAATTCCAATCGCTCCCCTAAGTCACAAATCACCTCCCGAAACTTCCCATATCATCAAAACCCAATTTTGAGCACTCTAACTAAATAGTCAACTCTAGGTTGACTTTCCATAATCAAGTTTCCTTCAAAAAGGCTTTATGCCTCATTTTCAATGCAATTCACTCCTAACTCACCCGATAGACTCTAACGCTGATATGAAAGCATAAAACATATAATTACAGCATAACGGGGTAGTAATTCTCGTGACGACGGGCCGAGTCGTCACAATAGGTTATGCATTTAATTAGAAACTATTCCTATAAGATTCTGCATTTCAACATATAGAAGCCATGCCTATAAGTTTCTGCATTTCTGCACATGCATACGAGCTAGGCAAACAATCCATAGGTTAAAGAGTAATCAATTGCATCATAGATACCATGCTCATATGATCCCTAAATTCACACAAACCATTTAAAATTAGTAACGCTTAGAATTCATGCATATAGGAGCGATCGTTTTAATCTGATTCATCCATGAGTCTAAAATTAGTAATAATATTGTTAACATCTACAGAATTGGTTCATCACTAAAATCACAAATCCTTCCTTAAAGTCAATATGTGTCACCTTGTTAGACATCATGCCTATAGGTCTGACCAAGGCAAATTATTAGGTAAACAATTAATTATACCAATATTAATAATTACAACTAGCAAGCAGGACTAATTCAATCTTCTTATCTAAAAATATGTGATAAATCAACCCCCTTTCTTTAAGTTTAATTAAAGACCTAACTAGTACTTGTAAGTCATGCTAAATTATTTCTTCTTTGAATGAGGAGGCCTATTTGAGCCTTAACTTCTATGTGTCTTCCCTTTAACCGCACTTATATGTTTTGTTTGTCGCACTAGATTTTGTCCTTTTAAACTTCAGAAGCCAATATCCCTTCCCTTTAGGAATAGTAGTCCCAACTGCCTCCGGGACTGATAGGATTGGGGCAGGTAGTAGCATACAGCAAGTAACGAGACTATTCCGCGCTTTAGTACCTTAACGGGGTGGGAAAGGGTAGACATGGATATGATGAGCACGCGATAACACCCCGCGTATAATTGGTTATCGGGTGTTGCGTGGGTGATCCGTGTTATTTATAAGACTAGGACCCCTCCCCCTTTATGTACTTATTTTTTCAGAATTTTCTTTAAACTGTCAATCTTTCAGTTCTTTAAACCTTGTATTTCGCTTTAAATCATTTAAAACCTCTTTTAATTTCAAGCATTTTTTTTTTCTTCAAAATTTCCGCCAATTTTATCTCTTTGTCTAATTATTTGGACCCGTTATTTGATTCCCATTTTTTTTTGCACTTATATACTCTTTAAACAACTATGAAATCACATAAATCCCAAACTTCAGCTTGTTACTTAACCTTTTTACATTCCCCTACTAGTAATCATTATGTGTGGAAATTGTCTTGTATGTTTACTTGCTTTAAAGTCACAATTGTAGCATGACCGGGAACTACACTAGTAGATCTTGGGGGGTACCTAACACCTTCCCCAGAGATAATTTCATGTCATTACCCATTCTCTGGTTCTTCTTCTCTTTTAATTTCTTAGTATCCTAATTCACTTAAGCATTAGGTGACGGCTCTTCTAAATCTCAAACCCAATTCACAAAAGAAATAAAGTTGTCCGCCCCAAATGTCGTGAACCCAATTTCATGAGAAAAAGGGGGCATTGACAGTATGGCAACTCTGGTGGGGACTTTCGTTAGGATTGTATCATTTCATGCTGCTTGTGACTTTACCACTTCTTTATTGTCTTTATTTAATGTCTTTAAATCTTTTCTACTATGAAACTGAGTTAGTTCTTTGTTTGATTTCTTTTATTCTCTCTTTTACCGTTTTCCTTCAATATTGTTGTAATTATGAGCAATTATTTTAATCATTATATTTTGATCGTGAAAATACATGGCAACTTATTAATTGTTGTAATTGCATCTTTTTCAACATCATATTCCACTCAAAACAAAATACCATAGCAATGCTTATAATGAGTGGTTGAGCTCTTCCGATATTAAAGCACCCTAAATTTGGCTAAGGCATATTTGCGGTAAAACGAGTCGATCAACAGTGTCGTTGATAGTTTTGCACCTTTTCCTCTTGAGTTGTCCGCTCAAGGGTACCAAGTCTAATAACCCATAAAAACCATTTCTCTTTAAATTATGCAGGTATCATGGACAAACTTAGCCGAGTTAGTTATGTTGTCCACATAATGACTCATTAAGATAGCTTTGTCCAAAGTCCATCGGGTTTCTTTGAACCTAAATGGACACTACCACGTTTTGTGCATTCATTTGGAGAACTAAATACTTGTCTTTCCAATTATTGATATTAATAACATTCGAGTTTGATGGGGGTAAAAGGCCTAACCTTTGTAGAAAATGAGGAACGAAGTCCCCAGATTTGGCATGGTCACAAACATCCACACCAAATTGTTGAATTGGTGGAGATCTTCATTCCAGCGATCAAGCTCTTGTCAGAAAATATCTAGGAAACCTGACTTTTGTCCTAGACATTCAACCTAACAACAAGATCATAGAAGCTGCAATTTTGTTTTGGGACTGTAATATATTGGTGTTTCACTTCTAGGACACAGAAATGACATCTTTACTCGAGGAAATATGAGGACTAGCTGGGATACCATGGGAAACTCCGGGCTTCCTATTGCCAGAAAATTGTAAGGGTAGGGGTTTTGTTAAAATAATGGGTTTAAAGAAGAATCCCAACTTGACATGTTTGGAGTAGTCATACATTCTTTTTGACCATTTGTATGAAAGGTACGGCCACAACAAATCATACCATAATTATCCGGTTGAATTCTCCCTCACCTCATAGGGACACATCCACCTAAGGGTATTTGTATTCATGTTCTGTTTCTTGGGGATGATAGATTTTCCAACGACGAAAACCAGAATCCATAGCAGACTAGCCAGGTCGCTAGAACCTTAATGGAAGGAATTAACGGGCATCCATTTGTACTTTTGCCAATGATAGTTGCAGAGATATACCTAGCCCTAGAAAGATGTCAACAAGGGCCAAAAATTTTGAGGGATGTAATTTGCTACTCTAGCTATGGCTCGTGGACCACCTCCAAAAGGGTGAGTAGTGGCAGGAAATCCGTTGTAGAGACTGTGATGATCATATCAATTTTTATCACCTAAAGCGGATGCATCATATGTCCAACATGTTCGCCCAACCAGAGAATGTGAGATAGTGGGTTGAACTCTTCGACACACTTACTGAAGACTGAGTGCAATAGTTGTTTGAGTGGTTCCCTACAGAAGAATTCATTATACGGTCCAGGGATGCGCCATTTCTGATACTGATCGGTTTGAGATGGACCTACCCATATACCAATAGTCGACAAGATGAGTCACTTTCGAGCTGACTTCCAGGATGATGATAGTCCATATAGGTGTGAAGCTCAGCATATGTAGCATTGCAAAATTTTCTTAGGAAAAGACACCATCGAATAAGATCTCTACCATGCTGGTTCTACCCAATATTATTTAGGCTGGCTGGAAGACAGTCACAATGATTTGGGTCAGCCCGAGTTTGTTCAAGGTCGCAAGATTATTGATGAAAAGTCTGAAGCACAGTTAAAGAACAACCAACCGCGCAAGAGGAAGCGGGAATGTGAAAATGAGCATTATAAAATACAAAAAGCCAATCAAAAGCTAATTAGAGAATGGAAAGATATGACTATAAATGCCAACAAGCGACTGATTTGTTTGGAATGAGGCATAGTGGACGTGGAAAAGAAATTTCTAAAGAGGGTCGAGGATTGCCGGGTTGCTGAAGGAATTGAGGGCGGACATCTGGAAATAGCCTACCTGCTGTTGGGATTGTGCGAGATGGGAGAACTCTACGAGGGAGCCAATACTGTTGAGTTTGGGAAGGTCTTTCTGGGACTATGTAGATAGGAGTTTACTTTTGTTTTACAAATGTAATGAGGCCTATGGCCACTAGCGACATTTTTAATTCCTGTTATTTAGTGTCGTTTTGGGATAGATCTTATTTTTATCAATAAAATAAGGCATTTAGCATTCTATGTTCTCTAAATTTACTTGTCTCTAGGCCTACCTCAGGCACAACGAGGTCCCCAAAATTAGGACACATTTTATATTTCCCGCACTATGTGTTTAAATATTGCAATATCTTTCCTTATAATCCTTACTAACTTGTTACCTTTTGTTTTACTTTTATTTATTCCCCTCCCAAAGGTTAGTTCGTGGACTCTAGCAACATCAGCATATTTTCTAAGATCTAAGGGCCCTACACCTACTCTTCCTCCCAGTCTCGTCAAACATAAACACAAAAGAAGAATGGAAGATTAAAAAAACCCTCTCAAATAGAACATAAGCTACTAAAGTTCCAAGAAGAGCATGACTAGGTCAAGAATTTATCAAGTCTATCATTTTCCCTTACCACTCCAAAAGTCACTCAAAATCCTGCACCTCCACAAAATGTCCCAAACCATCCCGCTCCTCACTACCGCAGCAATACATGCCACACTCCGAACAATACCCCACTGCTTATTTCGGAACCAATGAATTCCACAAATGACCACTGCCACAATAACACCCCCACCTATGTGGAAATTGTGTCACACCCTACTCAAGCTATCTCAAGCATACCCGAGTCCAATGATAAAGATTCAATCCTTTGAAAAGCATAAGAAGTTGACCACCACGATCCAAGGCATTTAAGGTAGTAAAGGAATTGAGGGGCTAAACTAAGAAGATTTGTGCATACAGCCCGATGTCGAACTGCTTGAGGGGTGCAAACCTCCCAAGATTGAAATGTTTGATGTTATAGGGGATCCCAGGGTACACTCGAGGACGTACTATGACAAGTTGGTCGGAGTAGGGAAAATGAGAGGATTCGAAAGAATCTTTTGATGAGGAGCCTGAAAGCAGATGCTCTGTCTTGGTACATTAGCCAAGACCCCAAGAAGTGGTCAAATTTGGTTAGTATGGTGTCCGACTTCATGGACAGGTTTAGGTTCAACATGGAGAATGCACCAGATGTGTTTTACATTAAAAATTTAAAGAAGAAACCTACAGAAACGTTCCACGAGTATGCCACTCGTTGGAGGTTAGAGGTTGCTACGGTTCAACTTGCTTTAAGGGAACAACAGATGAACATGTTTTTTTGCCAGGGCTTCGGATCCGCAATACTATGAAAGACCGATACTGATTGACAACCATAAATTTTCTGACATCATCAGGCTGGGAGAAAGGATTGACGAAGGCATCAAAAGTAGTATGATCACTAACTTTGAAGCTTTGCAAGCCACCAATAAGGCTCTACAATCTGGTGGGGCATCCAAATAGAGGGACATAAGTACCGTAATGGCATCACGGAGAACCAAATCACCAATCAAATATCAAACCTACCCGATATCTCCACTCATATATCAACACAATCCAAATTTCAAGACACATGCACCTTCCTACTAAGCTCCACCACCTAACTATCTGTAAGGCCCCAGAAAATTTTGCTAAGTAATATATAGGATTCTGTGGTGCCACATAGGCTAATTATTATATTTTATGTGCTATGAACATGATGGACATCAATTAGACTTGATAAATATGAGTATGAGTCTTATGGTAAGTGATATGAGGTCCAAATGGAAGCCCAAGTGTAAGCCAAATGGGAAAATTTTCGAAATACACCAAAATTCCAAATGGATTCGCACATAGCTCCACTTCAAAGGATAATATATAATTATGTATAAGGTTTTATGTGGTGAATATCATGTCAAATTAAAGCTCTTTGAGTCTAGTTTCCAACGCTTCAAACCGTTCATCATTTGGACATTCCTACACAAAGTTATGATCAAATTACCAAAGGCTGGAAAATGCTGTCTTGTGTCAAATGTGCGACCGCATTTCCTGTCGCATTGTTGACAATGCGGTCGCATTCCTGTCGCAAACTGAACCCGAGAAGCCCAGTTAATTCTTCTAATTTTTATAACCCGACCCCATTTCAATATATAGGCTTTGGGGTTCATTTTGGGGTCATTTCTTACTTATTTTAGAGAGAGGTGAGAGTATTTTAGAGAGAGAAGGAGGAACCCAACATCTAAATCATCCAAATCTTGCATCAATCTTCAAGAATCAAGAACCCAATAGCAAGTTCTTCATCTAAGATGTAAGATTCTATACCCTAGGGTTTAATTTCGAGTTTGGTGTATAAGATGAGTTATTGAGGTATGATTCTTGGGTTTATTAGTATTGTGAATACATGCATGTACAACTTAGGTTTATGGGAAGATTGTTTAACTTAAATAACTAAAGATTGGGTTAGGGAATGAAGGAAGTCTTAAAAAGGGGATTCGAAATCAAGATGCTCAACTAGTGTTTGATAAAATGTTCAAATGAGCTAGTTTCATGAATATCTTTCTAATATGTGTTTAATTTTGTTATGTTTCATAGTAGATTGGAATTGCTAGAGTTTTTGGAGTGTTGTAGCAACTTAAGGAAAGCTCAATCGAGGTATGTATGGCTAATTTTGATTCTTGTGAAATCGCCTATATGCGTGAAATTTGTTTGGTTCGAGTTAAATTGCCAAATTGTGTGAAATTCTTGTATGTTGCGTTGGATATTCAAACTTGTTGTTGAACTATGAGTGATGTAATATGAGATTTGAGCCGAAAGATAAATGACAGTTGAATTTGGTAAAAGAACTGTGAATAATGGCTATGATGGCATATATGGTACTTTGTGGAAAAGAAATGAGACACTTGAGGATTAGTAAGTCATTGAACAATACGGTATGAATACCCTTGATTTTGGAACACTTGTAACTTGGTTGTGATATTGGCTTGAGAAGTAATTGTGAACATGAAACAACCTGTAAGTTGCTTATTTGAACTTGTTGAAATTGTGTGAAGTGCCTTATCTGATGTTTGTACTTGTTGTGTATTAAAACTGTACGGTGGGATCGGGTTGTGCGCTGCAACATGATGAAATAAGGTGTGGGTTGGTGTGATAAGGGTGGCCGAGGTAATAAGGGTGGTCAGGGGGCAATAAGGATGGAAAGCGATCGAAATCGCTATTGAAAATTGATACAAAAATCAATGATGTGAAATTGTGAAAGGAGACGGCAGGAGAGTTTGCAACCTGGGGGGCACTGATTGCCCCTATGTTTGACTACTTGCAATTTATGTGGTTGATTGGTTGTTGTTCTATTTGTTGACCTTAAACGTGCTTGTATTGAGGCTTATGTGAAATGAGTAAAAGGTGGAAAACATTGTTGGCTGGCTTAATCAGTTTTGATGTAATTTAATAGCTTGAGTTTACTTGGGACAAAGTTTGTCCATACATACCAGTACAATTCAAGTGTACTGACGTCCCTTTTGCCGGGGATGCTACATTCGTAGTATGATTGTAGGTGAATCAATAACAGGTACTTCAGCTCATCGGCAGTAGCATCCTTCATTCTGCCCGTTTTGGTGAGCCCCTTTCCTTTCAGGGCTCTACGTGGCTCATGCCACTCTTGTTTAGACTTTATTTTGATTTGTGTAAGGTATAGCCGGAGCCTTGTTACCGGCAAATATTGTATCCTCCTTTGTAATCCTAGAGGCTCCATAGACAGTAAACTGTGGGACTATGGCCTATGTATGTATATGTATATGTCGGGCGTTGTAAATTGTAACTTGTTAGAAATGTTAATAATGTGGTTATGTTTGTACAATGTGAATTCAGTTATAATTGGTAAGATCTTTGGCTTATGAGTAATAAACAACACAGGGGTATCGCGTGGGATAGAAAGGCACCCAGGTCCGCTTGACTGGGGTTACCTAGTCAGGCGCCGGTCATGTCCCTCGATTTGGAGTGTGACAAACTTGGTATCAGAGCCTAAGGTTTTTAAGTGTCCTAGGATGTCTCGGAGCCGTGTCTAGTAGTGCCCTTCTTATCGGTGTGTTGTCGACCACATCATATAAGTTGGGGGCTGCACCGGCATTTAAGAATTTACCCATTTCTTTGATATTCCAGATCGTGCGATATGGCTCAAGATATGGAGCTAATTTCCTCTCTAAGTATTACCCTCAATATTGGTAATTTTGATACCATAATATGTGAATTTGAAGCATGTAAGGTGAGATTTATCTCACCATTGAGTCCAAGTGGATCACCCAAGGACTTGTTAGAAGAACGTGTTGAGCCATGGAGTGATTGGTAGAACTTGTTGTTTAGCAGAGTACCCTTGTTCCCACTAATGTCACTGCACCACCAGATCATGTAGTATATCATCAATATGTATGGCTAAAACCCCGTCTCTTAGAAATTAAGCTTCTATGGTGTCCGCGTAAATGTTGTAGGTTTAAAATATAATTTATGCAGTACTCGTTTTGTTATGTTAAGCGAATTATTGCTGTGAAAATATATGTGGGAGGTACTTCTTCATTTGTTTAATATATTATTCTTGGTAGATGAGGATATGTAAAGAATGTGAACTATGTGCTAAAATGTCTTGACTTCAAGTCAAGTTTGAATTGATATTTTGATGCCAAATTTTGTGAGAAAACTTGTTATGGTTGATTCTTCCAAAATGTTGTTACGTGTACCAAAGGTATTTGATTGATTGCGTCTAGTCGTTGGTAATGTATAAAGATGTTTGGAAATGAAGTAAGTGACTGTGGAAATGTGGTAAGACTAGATGTTGGACTCTAGCTGTGTTTGATACTTTACATGAATTAGTGTTGTGACCCGATATTTGTGAAAGATGCATTCCAATATGATCAATGTGCTATTATTGACAACTTAAAATGGGTGCAAGGGGTATGAATCACGTATTGAAATGTGAAGGCCTTAAATTGAAATTGAAGCAGCGTATATTAAATAAAACTGTGTGAAGCCCTCTATGCATAGAGATGTCGAAATAAGTCAAATGCTTTTGAGAAATAAAATGTAGACAACGTGTCGAGAACTTGAAATGAAATTGTACCTGGTGATACTTGTGACATGAGGGAATATGAAACAGATTATGATGTTGATGTGAAATATGAGAAAATGATGTGAAATGCGAGGAAGAAGAGATTGTGTTATGAAATTTAGCCTAGTGCCAAGTCTGATGTGATAATTATGGCCCCAAGAGTCGATGGACTAATATACGTAAAAATGGCATGATTCTTTTATTCGATACTGTGGTGAATGTTTAAAGTGTTTGATTTGTACTTGTGATTTCCTTATTATTGTATGAAGCGCATAGGTGAATAATTTTATATGTGAACCCTATGGAAGGGCTATGAAATGCAGCCTAGAGGTATGGTAATTATGTAAAAAGCTATGTGATCCATTTTAATTTGGTAATGTGGTGATTGTTTAAACTTTTTGTTAAACCCTTATGATTTCCTTGTCCTTGCATAGATATATTCTTAAAAAGAATCCAAATTACAAAACAGTTCATGCACATGCATACTTTTTGAATGAGACGTATTATCTACAAAGTCTCCCTATCACAGTTTTAGTGTTTACAACCTCCTATGGAATTGAGCTCTACAATTATGTTCCAGAATTGAGTTATAGCACTATTGATACTTCCTACTTGCTTTTTCTAAATTCTCAACAAAGGACTATTCCCGATGAATTTCTTTTAGAAACACCTCATTTAAATTGACAACATCTGCTCACTTGTGCCTATACATGCACCATCGTAAAGTTTGTACATATGGTGTCAAGTTACATGCAAAGTATCCAAGATTTGTGATCCTTCTCGAGTCACTTTTTTACTTAGTTGTGTGTGTCTTATATGGTTTGATCATTCAATCTACTCTCTTACGAGTATCATCATGAAACCTTTTCACTGTCTAGTAACATATATGCACATCTCAGTGCCTATCATATGAGTTCATATCAATCAAAATGGCCACCATGTGCATAAAGTCTCTCTGGAAAAAAAAATTGAGATCCTCACATCCCCATCATAGATATCATGTGTCGCCATGGTTTTCGTGCCCACTAGGAACATCCCGCAGTAAGTAGCTCACTCTGTCCTAGTATTGTGGTTGCTCGTGGCATGGTCATGTATTGCAGTGGGGAGTTAATATAGTAGAAGTGTGTCCAGCTTATAACCAATGATTATTTTCTGATTATGTCTCCACAGTGTGTTAAATTTATTCCTTCTTTAGTGAATTCATTGTGCTAGTTCCTTACACATGTACGACAACCATAAAATAACATGTCCTTCTATGTATCACTATGACACTTCCTTTTTCAAGTCAAACCCTATAGAGATCTCATCATGAACATCTGTAAACCTTCAGGGATTGTTGTGCACTGTCTCATTGTGTTTGGTTTTCTTCACACCCTCAACTTCTAGAATCATGGACTATGTCATTGTTATGTGTGGAGAGTTTTACTACCCTTGGTATCTCACCTTCTTGGCTAGATATGAGTGTTATTTGCCTTCCCCCTGAAGCGTCGTGTTAACTATTAGAACCATCTAACCAATTCATGATTTTGTCCCAATATCAATATTTCCTAGCTATTGAGTTTCACTCGTGAAAGGTTGAGATTAGATGACTTCGGATTTTTGTACATATCATGAACATGTTGATTTGAATGAAAAAAATGGTCGTAATTTTTTTAGTTTCCTCATATAAGATCAATTACCAAGAAGTGTTAAGTTTTCTAGAATATGGTAATCTCATAAGCGTTCAATTCTTTTCATCCTTATAGGTTTGTGGCATAGATTCTGTGCGTCAAGAAATGTTAAGAGTGTAATTCAACTTCGTGTATTTTGAATCCCATATCACATTCAAAGTGCTAGAGTATTCCTATTCGGGGTCGACGGATTTTCCCTACCCTTTAGAAAATGAGTGGTTCACGTACTTGAGTATTCCTCCTTAATGATTCCTATTTCCCATGTACTACTTACTCATATGCCTCATTTGTGTATTAATTAAGGTAGTCACAGTGATTAACCGTGTCAGTATTGTTAGTAGTAACATTTCGTGTCTTTTAGTATACGACCTCAGAAAGTACTCTACCCAGTGCATTAATGGATTCCTGGAGAACTCCAGCCTGATCTTGAACTTTGTTGTTCCTCGTTGTATTAGATCATTGGGTATTGTAAGTTCAGACAAGTCAAAGATAAAGCTTCATAGTGTGGTCACATATATATTGATAGATAAAGTTATGGTTAGTTTATGGTATCACATCTTAGGGTCACTATTAAGGGTCATCAAGGGTTTAGTGTGAGTGTACCCCTAAAAATATTATGTGAGTTGATAATAAAGGTAACATGACTGTATTACACATTAGGTTGCAATAGGTGTATGATATTCCCCATAACTGTTCCTCATGTACTTTGTGTTTCCATATTCTTATGTCTAAGAAGATAGTGAAAAAAAATGTGGGTATGAATTGACTTTATTAAACTATATGATCATGTTAATATCCTATATGATGCACTACTAGCAAGACTCATGATGGCTTGACTTCATATGGACTCGTTGATTGAAATGAAATTATATTCTTGTTGATGAACACCTTTGCGATTACATTAATGGCTGGTAAGGACTA
This sequence comes from Nicotiana noctiflora, assembly GCA_032618575.1. NCBI lineage: Eukaryota > Viridiplantae > Streptophyta > Magnoliopsida > Solanales > Solanaceae > Nicotiana > Nicotiana noctiflora. Next base: position 464,055 of record JASVEL010002442.1, on the reverse strand, counting down.
TTATGAACACATGATTGTTTGTTTACTATGAACTGACATCCTTGATGGTATGATGCCAAGTTATGGAATTGTGGGTTATTGTTGTTATCATGAATTGCAATATCCAGTGGGAGTGTAAATTGTACAGTGGAAGTTATCAAAAGGTAAAGTCAATGGATAGTTATCTCATGCAAGATGTTTATCTGTCATCCTTGTTATGTATTTTTGGGAGTTGATAATACTTCTGAGAAGGTGTTATGACAATGCTTGTAAGTCAATAATGTCGTGTGGAAGGATAAATGTGTCGTGGAAGGAAAGTACTTTCGTTTGATTGAATACCAGTTAGTTTTTAATTGGAACGTACCATATAGGTGTTTTGATCTAAATTGTGCATTCCATGTTCTAGTATCCTTATGATAATGTAGTGCTTGTAATACTGGGATTAGGATTGTGGATATGTTGTTGAGACGAATTTGGTGATTCTCTGGCAGGCGGATAGGCCTAGTTACAAAGGAAACTCTGCCGAAATTTTTGAAAAATTTATGAGTTAGTGAAAATTTTGAGACTAGAGGTAGGTTAGTAAAGAGATGTGTGATGTTAAAGTGTTTGGGAAGACTATACACCTCATTCGAGGACGAATGATCCTAAGGGGGGGAGAATGTAAGGCCCCAGAAAACTTTGCTAAGTAATATAGGATTCTGTGGTGCCACATAGGCTAATTATTATATTTTATGTGCTATGAACATGATGGACATCAATTAGACTTGATAAATATGAGTATGAATCTTATGGTAAGTGATATGAGGTCCAAATGGAAGCCCAAGTGTAAGCCAAATGGGAAACGTTTCGAAATACGCCAAAATTCCAAATGGATTCGCACATAGCTCCATTTCAAAGGATCATATATAATAATGTATAAGGTTTTATGTGGTGAATATCATATCAAATGAAAGCTCTTTGAGTCTAGTTTCCAATGCTTCAAACCGTTCGTCATTTGGACGTTCCTACACAAAGTTATGATCAAATTACCAAAGGCTGGAAAATGCTGTCTTGTGTCAAATGTGCGACCGCATTTCCTGTCGCATTGTTAACAATGCGGTCGCATTCCTGTCGCAAACTGAACCCGAGAAGCCCAGTTAATTCTTCTAATTTTTATAACCCGACCCCATTTCAATATATAGGCTTTGGGGTTCATTTTGGGGTCATTTCTTACTGATTTTAGAGAGAGGTGAGAGTATTTTAGAGAGAGAAGGAGGAACCCAACATCTAAATCATCCAAATCTTGCATCAATCTTCAAGAATCAAGAACCCAATAGCAAGTTCTTCATCTAAGAGGTAAGATTCTATACCCTAGGGTTTAATTTCGAGTTTGGTGTATAAGATGAGTTATTGAGGTATGATTCTTGGGTTTATTAGTATTGTGTATACATGCATGCACAACTTAGATTTATGGGAAGATTGTTTAACTTAAATAACTAAAGATTGGGTTAGGGAATGAAGGAAGTCTTAAAAAGGGGATTCGAAATCAAGATGCTCAACTAGTGTTTGATAAAATGTTCAAATGAGCTAGTTTCATGAACATCTTTCTAATATGTGTTTAATTTTCTTATGTTTCATAGTAGATTGGAATTGCTAGAGTTTTTGGAGTGTTGTAGTAACTTAAGGAAAACTCAATCGACGTATGTATGGCTAATTTTGATTCTTGTGAAATCGCCTATATGCGTGAAATTTGTTTGGTTCGAGTTAAATTGCCAAATTGTGTGAAATTCTTGTATGTAGCGTTGGATATTCAAAGTTGTTGTTGAACTATGAGTGATGTAATATGAGATTTGAGCCGAAAGATAAATGAGAGTTGAATTTGGTAAAAGAACTGTGAATAATGGCTATGATGGCATATATGGTACTTTGTCGAAAAGAAACGAAACACTTGAGGATTGGTAAGTCATTGAACAATACGGTATGAATACCCTTGATTTTGGAACACTTGTAACTTGGTTGTGATATTGGCTTGAGAAGTAATTGTGAACATGAACCAACCTGTAAGTTGCTTATTTGAACTTGTTGAAATTGTGTGAAGTGCCTTATCTGTTGTTTGTACTTGTTGTGTTTTAAAACTGTACGGTGGGATCGGGTTGCGCGCCGCAACATGAAGAAATAAGGTGTGGGTTGGGGTGATAAGGGTGGCCGAGGTAATAAGGGTGGTCAGGGGCAATAAGGATGGAAAGCGATCGAAATCGCTATTGAAAATTGATACAAAAATCAATGATGTGAAATTGTGAAAGGAGACGGCAGGAGAGTTTGCAACCTGGGGGGCACTGATTGCCCCTATGTTTGACTATTTGCAATTTATGTGGTTGATTGGTTGTTGTTCTATTTGTTGACCTTAAACGTGCTTGTATTGAGGCTTATCAGAAATGAGTAAAAGGTGGAAAACATTGTTGGCTGGCTTAATCAGTTTTAATGTAATTTAATTGCTTGAGTTTACTTGGGACAAAGTTTGTCCATACATACCAGTACAATTCCAGTGTACTGACGTCCCTTTTGCCGGGGACGCTACATTCGTATTATGATTGTAGGTGAATCAGTAGCAGGTACTTCAGCTCATCGGCAGTAGCATCCTTCATCTTCCACTGCCCGTTTTGGTGAGCCCCTTTCCTTTCAGGGCCCTACGTGGCTCATGCCACTCTTATTTAGACTTTATTTTGATTTGTGCAAGGTATAGCCGGAGCCTTGTTATCGGCAAATATTGTATCCTCCTTTGTAATCCTAGAGGCTCCGTAGACAGTAAACTGTGGGACTATGGCCTATGTATGTATATGTATATGTCGGGCGTTGTAAATTGTAACTTGTTAGTAATGTTAATAATGTGGTTATGTTTGTACAATGTGAATTCAGTTATAATTGGTAAGATCTTTGGCTTATGAGTAATAAACAACACATGGGTATCGCGTGGGATAGAAAGGCACCCAGGTCTGCTTGACTGGGGCTACCTAGTCAGGCGCCGGTCATCCCTCGATTTGGGGCGTGACACTATCAATCACCTCCAGCTCCCATATACCAACCTACTTGACCTATATACTCCCAACCCGTACAAGTCTACCAAGCCTACAACATTGAACCATCCTAGTACCAATCACCTCCCAGTTGCTAAAACTTTGCTAGACCCTGACCAAATTTTTACTGCCCTCCCAAACAATACACCGCCATTGCCGAGCCTATTGACCAGCTGTATGAAAGAGTCAAAACTGCTTGTTATGTCACCCATATCCCTGCCATAACTCCTGAAAACCCCTCCCAATGGATTAACCCAAACAAAACTCGTGCATACTATTCTGGCATGAAGGCACACATTATCGATGAATGGCGCTCCCCAAAGGACAAAATCTAGGCTTTGATAGAGAACCAAATCATCGTGGCAAAAGAGCCTGCTCTGAACATCCGCAATAACCATCTACCAGACCACAAGGGTGGAAGTGTTCATATGATTGAAATAGAAGATGATTGGGATCCCAAAGCGTCAACCGGTTTGATCACAGAAGATTACGATCCAAAGAAACCAACAGTCACTCTCAATCCGATTGTAGTCCAAATTCATCCTTCTGAAGATTTTAAGGTAAACATGTCCATTCCGCTTGAGTTTGAAGCACCAGCCTTCGCAAAGATGCCAACACCAATTGAGGTCGAGTTTGGGTCCCCAAAGGTGCCAGAGCCCTTTGAAGTTGCTATATTTCCCTCCAAGGCGAGGGTACCTATTCTAGTAGCAATGGTAGTCGTAACACCATTCCACACAAAATCTATACCATGGGACTACACAGTCCAGGCAATAAGAAATGGAAAAGCCAAATTTGGGTAAATGGTTGTAGCGCAAGGTATGACAAGAACCGGTAGGGTGTATACCCCAGAACACTTAGATGAGTCAAGTAAGCAGACCTGTGGTCGACAAGCCATTATTGAAACTGGACCCGGTGATCTCTTGAGGAAGATACAAGCCAAGGAATATTCGGTCATTGAATAGCTGAACAAAACACCGACATATATTTCTATCATGGCTTTGTTACAAAGTTCTGATACACACAAGAATGCCTTGTTGAAGGTATTGAGTGAGGTGTATGTACCAAACAACATTACCGGAGGAGAAATGGCAAACATGGTAGGCCAAGTGTTGGAGAGTCATAAAATCACCTTCCATAAGGATGATCTACCACTAGAAGGATAGAGTAAGAACAAGGCATTGCACATCACTGTGTAGTGCAAAGATTATTTTTATCACCCAGATCCTGGTCGATAGGGGGTCCAGTCTCAATATTTGTCCCTTAATAACACTCCGAATATTGGGAAAAGTGCTGCATGAAATCAAGGATAGGGACATCAACGTCAAAGCTTTCGACGGATCTCAAAGGTCCACCATTGTGGAAATTAGCCTACATTTGCAAATGGTGCCCACTTGGTTTTATGTTTATTTTCAAGTGATAGACGTGCTGATCTCTTACAATATATTTTTGGGATGACCATGGATTCATGCCGTCAGGGCCGTGACATCAACACTACATCAGGCAATGAAATTTGGGTGGCACCACTAGGATGTGATCATTCACGGTGATGGTAGTAACCCCATATATAGCCGCTGGACCATTCCATCAATTGGAAGAAGAAGAAAATTAGGTAGGGAAACTTACCACCATATCAAGCGAGTCAATGTACTCGATAAAACAAATGGTGGGACAACAAAATTGAAAGCATACCAAATTGGAGCGGGTACGAACCTGACGAAGGACTTGGAAAAAATCTCCAAGGAATCACTAGGCCTATCAAGCTCAAGAAGCATGGCACCATCTTCGGATTGGGGTATGAGTATACTTGGGAAGAATTCAAGGACTGGTTTCTGCCTTGGCGCTTCCCGTACTATCCATTGGAGTAGCCAATGCCCCGTCTGAAACAGACTTTTCAACTAGCCAAAGTCATATATGGGTTAGAAGAAGAGGAAGCATTAGCAGCAATGAAGAATTTGTTCTTGGAAGAAGATGATATGGACTGTTATGCAATTTTTTAGGAGGGGGGAGGGAGGTAGGCCCTTCCATACAGGCTGTGAGAAGGGGAGCATGCCTCAACAACTGGGCTATCAGAACCACCAGAGCCCGACGTGCCTCGGGGTAAAGGCTGATCAAAGCATTACGCACTATTTTGCTTTATTAAGTCTATTTTCCTTTCGCATTTTTCTTTTTTTTGGAAGAAAGAGAACAATTGTTCAAACAATTTATGTATTTTATTAAAGTATTTCAATTTTTCTTACAAATATCTCTGGTATTATTTTCTCTCATTACTTTATTTAAACAGCACTACTATTACTTATCTTGATGAACCAACGACTGTGACATGCAATGGGACAATGCAGCAAACAAACATAGATTTAGAGGAAGATGATATACTAGGAGAAATTGTCAAAGAAGTTGAGAACTTTGAGAATAGACCTAAGTCCAACTCGGACGAGACTGAAATCGTCAATCTGGGACATGGAGAGAACATCAGATAAAATGAGTCAACGTTCATTTGTCACCGTCTAAAAAAGAAGAGTATACACAATTTCTAAGGGAATATGAGGACATATTCGCATGGTCATATGACAACATGACTAGTCTAAGCATGTCAATTGTGGCCCACAAATACCGACTGATCCCGCATGTCCACCAGTGAAATAGAAGATCAGAAAGTTCAAGACATACATGAGTTTGAAAATCAAGGAAGAAGTCACTAAGCAAGTCAAAGCTAAGGTCCTCAGGGTAGTAGAGTATCCAACATTGTTAGCCAATATTTTGCCAGTACCGAAGAAGAATGGGAAGATCAGAATTTGTGTCGACTACCGAGATCTCAACCGGGACAGACCAAAAGACAACTTTCCCTTGCCGAATATACAAATCTTGATTAAAAACTGCGCCAAACATGAGCTATAGTCATTCATTGATTGTTTCACTAGGTACCATCAGATATGGATGGATGAAGAGGATGCTGAGAAAATAGCTTTGATTACACCGTGAGGGGTATAGTGTTGCAAAATGATGCCATTTGGATTAAAAGATGCAAGGGCCACCTACATGAGGGATATAACCACAATATTTTATGACATGATACACTAGGAGATGGAAGTGTATGTGGACGATGTCATCATCAAATCCAAGAAAGTCATTGATCACATGGAAAATTTGAGGAAATTCTTCAACAGACTGAGGAGGTACAACCTGAAATTGAATCCCTTGAAATGTGCATTCAGGGTTCCAGCGGGAAAGTTGCTCTAGGTCATTTTGATACACCGAGGGATAGAATTGGATCCATCAAAGGTCAAAGCTATTCAAGAATTGCCATCGCCAAAGAACAAGAATGAAGTAATGAGTTTCATGGGGAGACATAACTATATCATCCAGTTAATAGAGTTCCTTTTGGATTTCCTTCTTGATCAATAACAACAATTTACTATCATCTATGAACCAATCTTTAAGATTCTGAGGAAGGATGTCACTACCAAATGGAATGACGACTATAAAGAAGCCTTCAACAGAATCAAGGAGTACTTGTGAACACCGCCAGTTTTGGTTCCGCCCGAACCGGGTAGAGCCCTACTAATCTACCTCGTAATATTAAATGGAGGTTTTGGTTGTGTTATGGGGCACCATAACAAAACGAGGAGAAAAGAGTAGGCCATTTATTATCTCAGCAAGAAGTTCACCCCGTACGAGGCCCAGTATTCCTTACTAGAGCACACCTATTGTGCGCTGACTTGGGTAGCTTAGAAGTTGAGGCACTATTTCTCTTCTTACACCACATATCTCATATCAAGAATATAGCCATTGAAATACATCTTTTAGAAGCCCATGCTTGCCGACAAGCTAGCCAAGTGGGAGATCCTACTGAGCAAATTCAACATTGTCTACGTGGCTGATAAAGCAACCAAAGGACAGGCCTTAGCAGATCACCTTGCTGAAAACCCTATGGATGGAGAATACGAGCTTCTGAAGACGTATTGTCCTGCTGAGGAGGTATCATTCGTAGGACATGATATTGCAGAATCCTACGATGGTTGGAGGATGTTTTTCGACGGAACGACAAATTTTAAAGGAATTGGCGTAGGGTCAGTCCTAGTATCAGAAACTGGCCAACATTATCCGGTATCTGCCAAGCTTAGGTTCCCATGCACCAAAAATATGGCCGAGTATGAAGCTTGCATCTTAGGGCTCAAGATGGCCATTGACATGAACTTCCAAAGTTGCTAGTGTTTGGAGATTTGGATTTGCTTATACATCAGGTTCAAGAAGAATGGGCGACCATGAACTCTAAGATAATCCCATATTTTCATCATGTGTGAGAGTTGAACAAGAGGTTCACAAAGACAAAATTCCAACATGTCCCAAAGCCAGAATGTGCTCGCTGATGCATTAGCCACTCTATCATCTATGATTCAACATCCACATAAGAACTTCCTAAACCCTATTCCAGTGAAGATTCATGATTATCCAACTTACTGTGCTCTGTCGAGGAGGAAGCAGATGGAAAGCCTTAGTTCCACGACATCAAGGAGTATTTAGCCAAATGAGAATATCTAGAACTTGCAAGTGATACTCAAAAGCGCACACTTTGAAGATTATCCAACAACTTCTTCCACATCGAATAAATCTTGTATAGGAGAACTCGAGATTTGGGTTTGCTACGATGTGTTAACGCGAAGGAAGCATCCAAACTGCTAGAGGAAATTCATCCCGGGACCTGTGGTCCGCATATGATCGGTATTATCTTAACCAAGAAGATACTACATGCAGGTTATTTTTGGATAACTATGGAGACGAACTGCATCCAGTATGTTCGAAAGTGCCACTGTTGTCAGAGCCATGCAGACATGATAAAAGTGACTCCAAATAAGGTTAATGCAACAAGCTCGCTATGGCCGTTCACCACATGAGGGATGGATGTTATCGGATCAGTCGAACCTTCCGCATCAAATGGGCACAGGTTTATCCTAGTAGCAATTGATTATTTTACCAAACGGGTTGAAGCAATATCTTACAGAGCAATGACCAAGAAAGTTGTGGCAGACTTTGTCCGTGATAGTATCATTTGTCAATTCGGGATCCCAGAATCAATTATTACTGCTAATGGCTCCAACCTCAACAATGATTTGATGAAAGCCATGTGCGAAACCTTAAAAATCAAGCACAGGAATTCCACAGCCCGCATGTGCTAGATGAACGGAGTTGTAGAAGCTGCTAACAAGAATATCAAGAAGATATTGAGAAAGTTGGCAGAAAAGTATAAGCAATGGCATGAGAAGCTATCGATCGCTTTGTTAGGGTATCACACCACAGTCCGTAAATCAACTGGTGCAACTCCCTATATGCTGGTTTATGGTACAGAAGTGGTCATCCTGCCGAGGTAGAAATTCCATCCCTAAGAATCATACAGGAAGCATAGATCGATGATACAAAATAGTAAATAGTCATTACGAATAGTTAGCCCTTATAGATGGTAAGAGAATGAAAGCAGTTTGCCATGGTCAACTTTACTAGAGCAGAATGATCAGAGCCTTCTATAAGAGAGTCAGACCAAGATGGTTCACACCAGGGCAGCTGGTGTTAAAGAAGATTTTTCCACATCATGATGAAGACAAAGGGAAGTTCTCTCCCAATTGGCAGGGTCCATACATGGTTCATCGGGCTCTAACAGAAGGAGCCCTCATACTTGCAGAATTGAACGGAGAAGTTTGGCAAAAACCAATCAATTCATATGCAATCACGTGATACTACGTTTAACCATTTACGATCTCATTATGTAATTTTAGCTACGTCTGGCCTGATTCTCGTTTGAGAGGGGATATGTAGGAAGCCTTATAGGTTCGGTCACAATTCAATAAAAATTTCATTTCCTCCCCCCCCCCCCACAATTGGATACTAGGGTAGAATTTTTAGGAGGACCCTCAAAATTCCAAAGTAACGTCAGCAGATCATTGCAAGTAGCCGTTAGAAGCGTCAACCCATTAAACTGGGGAAGAATTTTGAGGAATACCCTCAAAATTCAGTAGAAAGAAAGTTGAAAATGTCTTACTCACATCGCGGTCGTTGGCTTATCTAAAAATATTTCTTAAATACATATACATATATCATATCTTTAACGAAACTCATGCATGTCTATTATCAAAATCGCTTTGTTTAACAATGCTACCCCGACGGTACCTACAATATCACCATAAACAGAGCCGAGCCGATCAAGCGAAGCCAACAGGAACACGAACTAACCGGTCCCTTTACAAAACTAATGATTTTTCTTTGATTGCAGGCACCCAAGTCACAAATAATCAAATACACTAATATATTCAGGAATACAACTCTCCAAATTATCTCTTTACAACCACTATCTGCATACAGTGTCCCCAGCAGCCACAATATTACAATCGGCAACCAGCTATCCGCTATCAGCTAAGAATCTCTTACTAGTATTCGTTTTTCATCTTCTGCATAAGGCTACCATTCTGCCTTCCGAGGTTAAGCTCTACCTCCATTCAAATTTTTGCATTGCATAAGGCTACCATTTTGCCTTTCGGGACTAAGCTCTGTCTCTATAATTGCATAAGGCTACTATTCTGCATTCCAAGACAAAGCTCTATCTCCATAATTGCATAAGGTTGCTATTCTACCTTCTGAGGTCATGCTCTACCTCCATTTGCATTTCTTGTATTGCATAAGGCTACTATTCTTCCTTCTGAGACTAAGCTTTGTCTCCATAATTGCATATGGCTACTGTTCTACCTTCCGAGGTTAGGCTTTACCTCTATTTGCATTTCTTACATTGCGTAAGGCTATTATTCTACCTTCTGAGACTAAGACCTATCTCCATAATTACATCGGGTGAAATATCACCATTTTATTTAAGTCTTGCATCAGCTGAAATGTCACCACTTTATTTAAATCTTGCATCGGCTGAAAGATCTCCACTTATATTTATAGCATCAGCTGAAATATCACCATTTGATTTAAATCTTACAGATCGCCATTTATATTTTACACTTATCATCGGCTACAATATTGCCATTTTTATTTAAGTCTCGCATAGGCCGAAATATCACCACTTCATTTAAATTTTGCATCGGCTGAAAGATTGCCATTTATATTTACACTTTACATCGATTGAAATATCACCATTTTATTTAAGTCTTGCATAGGCTGAAAGATCTTCAAATCCTGCATTTCATGGGATGAAAGATCGCCATAATTGTCCAAAGGTGTGATCAATTAGAGGCACCATTTTTGTAGCCCTAGAACATCATGCCATGGCTTGAGGACCCCACTTTTATCTCTGCATAGCATTATTCAAAGGCATCATGGTTCAGAGGCATTATTCTCACTACCCGAGAGCATCATTATAGCCTGCAAATCCTTTTGTTATATGTTTCATGGCCAGGACACCATGGTCCGAGGATGTCATCCTAACCGTCCAAAGACAACATTCATGGTCATACGGGAACTTGCATCATGTTTTAAATTTATGCACATGTCACTTGGAAAGAGTGACATGAAGCATAGAATTGGGGTGTAGTCAATTCCCCCAAATAAAAAGGGAATTGATCTATGGTCGATTTCATAACAAATCAAATAAAGTGGAATTTCTATTGGTACCTCCTAAAAAAAGCTTTTGTTTTAGAATGAAACAAACATATGCGCTCGCGTTGTTGATTTGCAGGTAAACCGCCTAGAAATGATCGTTTTAGCAGCAGCGATGTCACGACCCCAGATCTGGTCGTGATGGCGCCCAGCACATTGCTAAGCCAACCTGACCAATCAATAACAATAACGGAGCTAGAAGCTCTCTTTTGCCCATTTAGGTGTATCAACTCACGAAGCAATAGCGATACATATAACGAAAACAGGGAACCAAGTCCCATAATACATCAACTCCCACAGACCAAGGGTCAAGAGTTATGAGCCTCTACTGAACATGAGTGTATAAAGGTTTACAAGATACAAAGTGCGGAAGGAAAAGTCAATACAAAATCAAGACAGTAAGAAGGAATATCGGGTCCTGCGGACTCTGCAGCTACATCGAATATCCACAAACGTCGCCTCGCCCAGCTACTGGATTACTGCTGAGAGGTACCTGGATCTGCACACAAGGTGCAGGGAGTAAAATGAGTACTGCCAGACTCAGTGGTAATAAACAAGGGTAAGACAGCGCAGATAAGAAATCCGCAATAAAGCACTATGTAAAGCCGTAATCAAATACCCTGTCACAGAATCAATATCAACTGTACCTGTACCAACAAGTACCAGCAAAACAGTATAACAGCTAGCAGATGTAGCTAAATGCAATGCAATGCATGATATGACCGCTACGGCGCGTAGCCCGATCCAATTTGGGTACCCGTGCTCACTGTGGGGGTTCAGACTCCGGAGGGGCTCCTACAGCCCAAGCACAATATCACTGCGGCGTGCAGTCCGATCCAACATATATACTGCTGCGGCGCGTAGCCCGATCCACTACCAGTCAGCTAATATGCAATTACAGCCTCGCAGGCTCAAAAGTAGTTTTTGAAAACATCTTTTATCATTTTTCGGTTGAAAACAGTAATATCAAGTTCCAGAGATTGGAAATAGCATGATAACAGAAATAGCTACGGACTGGTAGTAACTAACATGTCAATATGATAAGACAATGATAACGATCCTCACGGGATCCAATAACTGGCTCACGGCCCACAAGTATACTCAACCGCCCAAGAAGGGGGTTCCTCGGCTCAAGAGTAGCCAATATCACAGTATAATATGCAACCATCCGAGAAGGAGGTTCGACGGCTCATGAATAGCCTAATATCATAATACAGTATCAACAAGTCGGACTATGTCATAGTCCCCAATCACAATCAACCCCGCACTCACAAGAGAGTACGTGTTTCGCCGCTATACAACGTCACAAAGTGGTATACCGGGGTTTCGAACCCGCTGGTCATCACCCACATCTATTACTCACCTCAATACGGCGCGACGACTACTCCGCAATGCCCTTGCCACGAGAATCAAGCTCCACACGCGTAGAATCTGATCAAATACAGTAGAAATACAACAAATTAGGCCAATGGGACGACACCCAATCAAAACAACTCAATTTACATCAAAATTCCCAAAGTTGTCAAAACCCGACTTTCGGTACGCTTGTCAAAAAATTACAAAAATCACATATTCGGAACCCTCATCTCGATACGAGTCTAGGCATATAAAATTTACCAAAATCGGACTCCATTTGCCCACTCAAATCAGTGTTTTTCTTCAATTTAGGCCAAGGGCTCAAACCCACTTTAATCTTCCATTTACAGAAATTTAACCAATGATTTCATGTTAAAATGATGTAATTAAGCCACAAAACTTACCTCCAACGAAACCCCGATGATTTCCCGACAATCTCCCGTCAATTTCTTCTCTTGGAACTCAAAAATGGGGGTTTTGGGTATTAAACCCGCGACTGGTCTGTTCTGAACTTAAACTCACTGCCAGAGACCCTTCTTCTACGCGTTCGCGACGCCTCTCACGCGTCCGCGAAGCTCTGCCCAAAATACCCTTCGCAAACGCGACATGCCATACGCATTCGCGATGCACATTTTTATCAGCCTTCCGGAGATCCTTCTACGCGAACGCGGCCACGACCCACGGGAAGGCGATGCCTAATGACTTCCCTCTACGCGAACACGTCCTTCTCCCACGCGTTCGCGATGCTTCACGTCCTTGCCAATACGCGAACACGATACCCCCTCGCGAACGCGATGCCTGCTAAACTTGGCCTACGCAAACGCGGGCCGTGCCCTCGCGAACGCGAAGGCCAAATCACTGCCCAGTGATCTGCAGATTACAGCAGGTCTTTTCTTGCTTCTAAATGCCGGATGATGGTCCGGATTCATCCCGAGGCCCCCGGGACCCCAACGAAAACCACCAACATACCCCAAAACACGATACAAACTTATTCCAATCATAAAAACACCATCCTAAACATCAAAATCACCAATTACCCACGGATTCAAGCCTAAATTTCTTCAAAACTTCCGAATTACACATTCTATCAAAAACCCGACCAAACGACGTCCGAATGACCCAAAATTTTGCGGACATATCCAAAATCACATAACGAAGCTACAAGAATTGTCGGAATTCCATTCCGACCCCCGGATCAAAATCTCACCTACCGTTCGGATTTCGCCAAAATTCAACCTTCGCCAATTCAAGCCTAAAACTACACCGGACCTCCAAATTCAATTCCGATCGCTCCCCTAAGTCACAAATCACCTCCCGGAACTAACCGAATCATCAGAATCCGATTCCGAGCCCTCTAACAAAATAGTCAACTCCGGGTTGACTTTCCTTATTCAAGTTCCTTCAAAAAGGCTATATGCCTCATTTTCAATCCAAATCACTCCTAAATCACCCGATAGATTCTAGCACTGGTATAAAAGCATAAAACATGTATTTACAACATAACGGGGTGGTAATTCTTGTGACAACGGGCCGGGTCGTCACAAGCGATCCCGCTCTATTTTCTACAGCCCTGTTACACGCGTAGCAACGCAACCCCAATCCAAATATCTCGTCCGTTCTTGAAACAATCTCCATCAGTATGTTCTGTCGACGCGTCCTGAACTACATATGGCCTGACTCATGTGACCAAGGATATGTAGGCATCTTAGGAACCAGAGCTCGGTTAAAATTCTTCAAACTGTTTCGTTTGGTCAAAATTGGCCATCATATCTTTACCAGATAAGTTTTTCATCTTTTCCGGGTAAAGAGGGGCACCTGTTTATACCCAAATTTTTCTATATAATTTTTGTATCAAAATACTTTCAAAATAACATATATATGCATACATAATCATACCTAAGTGTTTTTGTATTTTTCCTAATTTTTAAAGATTTTTAAAATTAATATATTGTCCATTATAGCAATACCAAATTAGTAATTATTCCCAAAACTATCAATATTGGTGAATAACCTATTTTATTCTCATATTTATATCAAAATATATTTAAGGTGATTTTTATATTTTTTAAAAATTTATTTGGCATTTTTCAAAGCTAAATTACATACAATGGCAATTTTAGCATTAATAGTACTTTATAAATATAAAATTGGGTCAAATATTTTTAATTAATATTTATATAGTAATAATTATTTAAATATTTTTAATCAATTTTTAAAATTATTTTTTACTATTTTTTATAAATAATAAAATTGGCTATTTAATATTTAGCCCTATTTTTATTTCAATTACAACCATATTTTATTTCAATTTTAGCCCTTAATCGATCCAACTCTACCCAATTAAACCAGCCGAGTTCCGATTTGGACCCAATTCCAAATGACCCAACTAGTTCCCTACCTACCCACTTAAATCTCGATCGTTGATCACTCAAGATCAACGATCAGAACTCAGCCTTCCTTAATTAACCTAACAACCTACCCTAATCCCCCTCATTCTCACCGGACCCGCTGCCCTAAAATCCCAAAACACTCTCAAATCCTCTCGACTATTCGAAACCCTAGCCTCCAACTTTCCTTCACTGAATTTTCACCAGAGTCCATGGCATCCCAGGCCATGGATGGTCTCTACCCACCCTATCCACCATTAGACATTCGTCGTTCAGGGTCTGGAAAGATGAATTCGATGTATCTCTCTCCGATCTTCTCCGACCTTTGATTCCATGGCTTCTCCGTCCATGCTCCGGCACATTCGAGACTCAGGAGCCTGATTCTTGACCTCTCCGACTCAAGATCGGACCTGTCTCCAAGCTTTTCTCATTTCTAGGGTTTCTCCGAAACTCTAAGCCATTTGAGGTTCTTTCACGGGGTCAGCTCAAAAATATGTCTGAAAAAAATAAAAAAAATTGACGTCAAGATTTCCCTGTTCTTCGTGCATATATTTGAGGTTTAAAAGTCTGTTCAGGAAAACAAAAAAAAAAGGACTGTTAAAGCTAAGTTCTTGTTTCTTTTTGTCCTTTCTACTTCTTTTCTTCTTGCATGTGTGTTTTAGATATTTTTCATTATTTGTTTCTTAATTTTTGCTTAATTTCACTAGGGTTTACTAATTTTTTTGAAATAGCAACTTTTTATTTCTGTTTGATAATTAGATATTAATATTAGGTTTATAAGTAGATTCTGACAAATGATGATTTAATAAATAAATTGATATAAAAATAGAATAATTGGATTTTTATTATCGAACCAGTGTGATTGTTTGTTTTGTTTTGATATTATTTGATTATGATAGTTGTTAGATAATTAGTAGATAATTAGTTAGCAGTTGGTTATGGCTGTTAGTGAATTTGTATCTGATTAGTTTTGATTAATTAGTAGTCAATTAAACCTTGATTCTGAAATTAATTTGTAGGTCATGGGGGAAAAGAGTAAATGGTAGAGGGTTAATTGGTCAATTCAATTAAGTTTAAAGGGTAAAAGGGTAGTAGGTCACTTAGTAAATATCATTTATATTTAGGGGTAGTTTGGTTACGTAAAATGGGATAGTGGTAATAAAACTAAGGAAGTAAAGGTAGTTTGGGAATACTAAAATGGCAAATAAGTAACCTTCTAAGAGAGGTAGAGGTATATAGGTTAATACACTAAGATAGAAGGTTCTAGATAGGGTAATTGGTGTGATTCTTCACAAATAAGGGTAGCTAGTTGAATAACTAATAAAATAATAAGGGTGTAACTGAAATAAAAAGTGACCAAAACATAAATTCTGAAAATATGAAATTCCCTCCACTTTCAAATCTATAAATAGGCAACTATATGCCTCATTTTACAAGTTTGTTTGGAAATCTGAAAATATCCCTCAAATAGTATACCATTTCTCCTTTCCAATTTCGAAATTTATCTCTCCAAAAATACAAAAACATTAGAAATTATCAGAAAACCATAAGAATATCAATGTTTCGTTGATTCTAGTTCAACTGGAGAATTTTATCTCGATTGTGTGTGGTTTTGGTGATTAAAGAGCTGTGAAATCATTTTGAACTGGTCAATTGTCTGTTCTGTTCGTTTATATCATTGTTGTTGGTTTAAATCTAGTGTTGAGAAGCTGTGATTGAATTGAGGTTGTAATTATTGTTGCTTTTGCTGATTTTAGAGATCTAATTCTCATTTTCTCATATTCTTTGATCAGGTGCACTTCTGTAATTCCAGCATTTGTAAGCTGAAAACGAGTTTAAATATGTCAGAAGATCTGAGTTAGATATAAACGGATGTAACAATTTGTTAGTTTTGAATTGTAAATTACTCAATAGTATTAGCAGTAAGTAATTGAATGACTTAAATAGTTTTTTTGTATGTTTTATAATGATTAGATTGTGTATTTGGACTGTTTTTAAGTAGATATGGACTATTATGATAGTTAATTCGTAACAGTTTTTCAACTCACCTAGAGACTCTATATTTTGGTAATTAGTTAGATTGATATATCGAAAATGGCCTTAGTTATAGTTAACTTAGCCTATAAGTAAAACTATTCAAGTGTAATGAATGTTCGAACTAGGAATTATTCATTGATGTTAGCTCATTTTGTTCATACGAATTGACAATTAAAATTGAAAATTAACTGAAGCAATTCATTTCTAAAAATCACTTGAAGATCGACTTAGGCGCGTAGGTTAATACTATTACCTTCCCAAAATGGGTGCATATTTATGTGACCCAAATCCAAATCTCAACAAAGTCGAAATGTGTTAAATGCCACAGGCGTACTGCTACGGCGTGTTTTGAGATACATTTTTACGACGTAATTCTTGTAAAAAATAAATATAATAAAAGCGGTTTGTTAATAAAAGGCACATAAACATAAAACATGTATGGAAATCAGATAAAATCAAATACAACAGTTGAGCGACCCTGCTAGAACTACGGAATCCGAAAATGCCTAACACATTCTTCCGGGTTAACAGAATTCCTTATCCAGATTTCTGGTGCGTAGACTAATAACTGAGTCATATTTTCCTCCGTTAGAGATTCAACCAGTGACATGGGACACCATTAATCTCCCAAGTGGCGACTCTGAATAAAAAAAATCGTTTTCTGAAATACACCCCGTGATTTCGACTCTGCTGGGGATTTTGACTCCGCACCTGACGACCCAATATAGCTATAGGCTCCACATCATAAGTCAAGTCATCATCCAGCTGAATTGTACTGAAATCCAACACATGCGATGGGTCACCAACATACTTCTGGAGCATAGACACACGGAATACCGGATGAACTCCCGATAGGCTGGGTGGCAAAGCAAGCATATAGGCCACCTCTCCATTCATCCTGAGTACCTCAAAAGGGCCAATGCATCTCAAAATCAGCTTTCCTTTCTTCCCAAATCTCATGACGCCTTTCATAGGCGAAACCTTCAGCAAGACCTTCTCACCCACTGAATAAGACACATCTCGGACCTTCCGGTACGCATAACTCTTCTGGGGAGAGTGGGCTGTGTGAAGTCTCTCCTAAATCACCTTCACCTTGTCCAAGGCATCCCGGTCTAACTCTATCCCCAACAACCTAGCCTCGCTGGGCTCAACACAATCAACTGGAGATCTGTACCGTATCCCATACAAGGCCTCATATAGTGCAATCTGAATGCTGGATTGGCAGCTGTTATTATAAGCAAACTCTGCAAAAGGCAAGTAATCAGCCCAAGAACCACCAAAATCAGTAACACAGGCACGCAACATATCCTCCAATATCTGAATGGTACGCTCGGACTGTCCGTCCGTCTGAGGATGAAATGTAGCTCTACCTGTGAACCCAACTCTCGCTGAAATGTCCTCCAGAACTGAGAAGTAAACTGAGTACCTCTGTCTGATATAATAAAAATTGGGACCCCATGCAATCTCACAATCTCACGGATGAATATCTCTACTAACCGCTCCGAGGAATATGTAGTACACACATGAATGAAGTGTGCAGACTTGGCCAGCGTATCCACAATCACCCAAACTAAATCAAACTTCCTAGCTTTCCGAGGTAGACCACTAACAAAGTCCATAGTAATCCTCTCCCATTTCCACTCGGGAATATCAATACGCTAAAACACACCACCGGGCCTCTGATGCTCATACTTGACCTGCTAACAGTTGACGCACCGAGCTACATAACCCATAATATCCTTCTTCATCCTTCTCCACCAGTAATAGTGTGTCAAATCCTGATACATCTTCGCGGCACCTGGATGGATAGAGTACCACGAGCTTTGGGCCTCCTCCAATATCAACTCCCGAAGGCTATCCACATTGGGCATGCAAATTCGGGCTTGCATCCTCAACACACCATCACTATCAATAGTAACATCCCTAGCATCATCATGTTGAACTCTGTCCTTAATGACAAGCAAGTGTGGATCATCATATTGGCGCTCACGAATGCGATCATATAAGGAAGACCGAGAAACAATGCAAGCCAACACCCTGCTAGGCTCTGAAATATCCCACCACACTAGCCGATTGGCCAACGCCTAAACATCACATGCAAAGGGTCTCTCCCCAACTGGAATATATGCCTGGATGCCCATACTAACCGCCTTTCGGCTCAAAAAATCAACCACTATATTGGCCTTCCCCGGATGATATAAAATGGTGATATCATAATCCTTGAGCAACTCAAGCCACATCCGCTGCCTCAAATTGAGATCTTTCTATTTAAACAATTGCTTGTGATTACGATGATCAGTATACACCTCACAGGACACGCCGCACAAATTGTGCCTTTAAATCTTAAAGGCAGGAGCTATGGCAGCTAACTCTAAATCATGAGCACGGTAGTTCTTCTCATAAGGCTTTAACTGACGAGAAACATAAGCAATAACTCTACCCTCCTGCATCAATACACACCCTATCACCACTTTCGTTGCATCACAATACACAATATAAGAACCTGAAGCTGATGGAAAGACTAACACTTGAGTTGTGGTCAAAGCTGTCTTGAGCTTCTGAAAGCTCTCCTCGCACTCATCCGACCATACAAACGGTGCACCCTTCTCTGTCAACCTAGTCAAGGACAAAGCAATATATGAAAATCCCTGAACAAACCGGCAATAATACCACACCAAACCAAGAAAACTCCGGATCTCCAT
The DNA here is from genome assembly GCA_032618575.1 of Nicotiana noctiflora. Taxonomy (NCBI): domain Eukaryota; kingdom Viridiplantae; phylum Streptophyta; class Magnoliopsida; order Solanales; family Solanaceae; genus Nicotiana; species Nicotiana noctiflora. Next base: position 444,957 of record JASVEL010002442.1, on the reverse strand, counting down.
AACCGGGGACGGTCTAGGCCAACTCTACACAGCCTCTATCTTCTTCGGGTCAACCTGAATACCATCACTAGTGTAAGACCCCGTAAAACGTTTCTGCTTAAAATCTAGTAGCTGTGGTGTCATGGTCCGAATAACGTGTTAGGAATGCGTAGAAATCGTCGCGGCGAGCAAGCTCGCCGCGGTTTAGACCCTTGGTAGTGATTTAAGCTTCAAAAATCGAAAGAATAAATTTCCAAAAAAGGTCGATTCTGCGGTCCAGAATGCGATCGCAGATCTGATATGCGGACCGCGTTCCTACCGTAGAGCTTAACAGAATGTTTTCCAAAAATCATGTATGTCAAATATGCGATAGCATAATGGAAAAGCGGACTGCAGATCCACCGCATAATTCCTCGAGAATTATTAAGTGTCAAATCTGCGGTGCAATCTGCGACTGCAAAACACAAATGCAGACCGCATTCTGGTCGCATACCGTAACAGAACATGTGCAATTTTTTAGGCAATTCTACGGTCCATTATGCGGACCGCATGTTTATTCTGCGATTGCAGATGTGACCGCACAATTAACTTGGCCCAGATTTTTTATTAAATTTGACCCGACCCTTTCTTTAATAAAACACCTTCATCCTTCATTTTTCTCCTACTTTCTTAACAAAACTAGAGAGAGGAAAGAGGGGTTCTAGAGAGAGAAGTGTATCTATCTTTAAGAATTGTTCAAATCGTTTGGTCTAGAAGATCTTAGGGCAAAAGTCATCTTCCCCAAATCTCTAAGAGGTAATAACCCAGTCTTTTTCTTCTAATTTCTCAATTTTTCAAAGGTAAAGAAAGAATTGCATACAATCGCTTTTGGAAATAGAATGTGATAATCATGCATGTTATTGAACTTGAATTTTAGTAAAAAGAAGTGGGTAGGAGTAAGAGTTTGCAACAACGGAAGTTGGAAACTTAGGGTAACTTGGGTGAGCTTGAGTAAGAGATTGAAAGAAGTAAAATTCGACTCCAGGTATGTATGGCTAACTTTGATTCTTGTGAAATCGCCCTTATGTGTGCAATTTGTTTGTCATGTGTTAATTTGAGAGATTGTGTGTAATTCGTTGTTTTTGTTGTTGGGTATCTAGTTGATGTTGAAGTATATGTGGTGTGGTATGGAATATGAACCGAAAGATAAAAAAAAAGGAATTGAAAATGGTAAAGAATTGAGATTAATTGTTGTGATGGAATATATGGTTTCTAGTGGGAAAGAAATGAAACACTTAATTGAGATAAGTTGTTTAACACAACAGTATGGGTACTCTCGACAATGGGAACATTGTAACATGGTTGTGATATTGGTTTGAAAAGTATTTGAGAACAACAACCAATTTGTAAATTGCTTATTTGCACTTGTTGTGATCTTGTGTAGTGCCTTCTATGTTGTTTGTGATTGTTGTGATTGAAACTGTACGGTGTGATCGGGTTGCACGCCGCAACACGAAGTAATAAGGTGTGGGTTGGGCTGATAAGGGTGGCCGAGGTAATAAGGGTGGCTGAGGTAATAAGGATGTAAAGCGATCGAAATCGCCATTGAAATTGATATAAAATCATTTATGTGAAATTGTGAAAAGAGACAGCAGGAGAGTTTGCAACCTGTGGGGCGCTAATTGCCCCTTTGTTTGACTTGATTTTACTTTTTCCGTGTATGTTTGGTTGTTGCCTTGATTGTTTATCTTTTATTGTGCTTGAGTTGAGAATTACTTGAAACGAAGCAAATGTGGGAATATGTTTGGCTGGCTTTATTATTTCTCAGTGTAATCATTTATTGTCTTATCATCGTGATGTACTTTTAATGGCTTGAGTTTACTTGGGACAAAGCTTGTCCATACATACCAGTTCAACTCTAGTGTACTGATGTCCCTTTTGATGGGTACGCTACATTCGTGTTATGATTGTAGGTGGATCAGTAGCAGGTACTTCAGCTCATCGGCAATAGCATCCTCCATCTTCCACTGCCCGTTTCGGTGAGCCCCTTTCTTCTTCGGGGCCCTGCATGGCTCATGCCACTTTTGTTTTAGAATTCATTTTGATTTTTTACGGTATAGTCGGAGCCTTGTTTCCGGCAAGTATTGTGTCATCCTTTGTGTCCTAGAGGCTCCGTAGACATGTAAATTGTGGGATTTCAGTCTTATGTAAATATTATGTCGGGTGTTGTAAAAATTGTAAACTTGTTAATGTATTAATTGTGTGGTTATGTTTGTATAATGTGTATTCAGTTATAATTGTTAACATCTTTGGCTTATGAGTAAAAACAACACAGGGATAACGCATGGGATAGAAAGCCACCCAGGTCCACTTAACTGGGGCTACCCGGTCAGGCGCCGGTCATGTCCCTCGATTTGGGGAGTGACAAACTTGGTATCAAAGCCTATGGTTATAAAGTGTCCTAGGATGTCTCGGAGTCGTGTCTAGTAGCGCGCTTCTTATCGGTGTATTGTCGACCACATCTATAAGTTTGGTGGCTGCACGGACAATTAGGAATCTACCCATTTTTTATTAGTCTATATCGTGCGGTAAAGTGCAAAGTAGAAATACTTATGTCTAATACACGCCTTGTTCCAAAATTTTCAGAATATGGCACCTAAGAGGAAGGCTAGACTCGGCCTTGGGGCCAATGCTGGCCCAAGTGTGGCTGCAAATCATGTACCCGACGCCATGGGCGAAAATGACCCACCAGTCCTGAATTTGCCTGGACCGTCTATTCCAAACCCAAGTGTCCTTGTTACGGCTGCGGTAGAGGATGACCATTCCTCTTGCCAGTGTTCCTGACTCTGATACAGTTCCAGCTTCTGGTTCTGGTATCTCTAACAAGGATCTTAGAGGAGCCATTCACATGTTGACACAATTAGTGGCCGCCCAGGCCCAGAGATCCCAATATGCCCCTGCGTCCTCCAGCGCACAGGGAGATTCCTCCGGCACCAGAGTCCCCCAGTTCCTGCGGTTGGCCCCTCCAGAATTCTCAGGCACAAATCCAGAGGCTGATCCGCAAGACTTTCTTCATGAGATATATAAGACCCTCAGAGTTATGAAGGCTACATATATAGAGGGGGTAGAGTTGGCTTCATACAGGCTAAAGGGAGTGGCACGTTCGTGGTTTGAAATGTGGGAGGATTCCCGTGAGGAGAAGAGCCCTCCGGCTAGATTGGAAGATTTCGTAGGCGCCTTCGTGGCCCATTTCTTGCCTGCCAAGACAATGGCAACCCGTGCTACTGAGTTCGAGGTCCTCAAACAAGGCAGTATGAGCATTTGGGAGTACCACATGGAGTTTGTGAGACTGTCCAAGTATGCTCCTTAGCTAGTGTCGACCATGGATGCCCGGGTTTGACGGTTTGTTCAGGGCCTTAGCCCTTTGGCAGTGAATGAGGCGGCCACAACAGCTTTGCATTCAGACATGAACTATGGGAGGATTGTGTGGTTTTCTCAGGCCATAAAGGCCATGAAGTTAAAGATTCGAACGGAGAGAGAGAGTAGCAGCAAGGCCCGGTCAATGGGTCATTCGGGGAGATCACTTCCAGGTAGAGGGTCGTCAGGGCCATCCCAGTCATATGCGTAGTCCTCACCGAGTGTACCACTCTCTGTGCACAACCATCAATTGGGTAGTCATTCGACACCCAGTTCAGACAGCAGGAGGTCTTGCCAGTTTGGTCATCCTGGAGTTAGGTCCCAGCAACATGGGAGACCTACATGCCCCAAGTGTGGGAGATTTCATACGGAGACCTGCTACCTTGACATCCCGTTGTGCTTCAGGTGCGGGGTGAGAGGTCACATTCAGCGGGACTGCCATGCACCCAGTCAAGGTATGGGTAGGGGATCTGCTCAGTCATCCGGTTCTTCGGCTGCTACATCATCGGCGCATCCTCCAGCATCAGCAGGGCGTGGTGCAACTAGGGGTGGAACTCATGGTAGGGGTGGACCTAGCCTATTATATGCCCGCCAGAGTGCTGAGGCTTTTCCAGATGTTGGTACAGGTATCTTGTCTATTCAGACTATTGATTGCTATGCCCTTCTTGATCCGGGGTCCTCCTTGTCTTATGTCACCTTGTTCATTGCTTCATGTTTTGGGATAGAACCCGAACAGCTTCATGAGCCGTTTACTGTATCGACTCCGGTTGGTGATTCTATTACAACCTTATGAGTCTATAGAAATTGTGTTATTACGGTGAGTGGTCGTGTTACCATAGCCGATCTCATTGAGCTTGGGATGGTAGATTTTGATGTAATTATGGGGATGGATTGGCTTTATTAGTGCTTTACCAAGCTTGACTGTCAGATGAGAGTCATGAGGCTCGAGTTCCCTAACGAGCCAGTTATTCAATAGATAGGAAATGGTTTGGTGCCAAGGGGTAGGTTTATTTCCTACCTCAAGGTTTTGAAGATGATTAAGAAGGGGTGTATCTATCACTTGGTCCGGGTAATGGACACCACCTGAGATGTGCCTACCCTCGAGTCCGTGCCAATTGTAAATCAATTTCCCGAGGTGTTTCCGGATGAGCTTCCAGGTATCCCGCCAGATAGGGAGATTGATTTCGGGATCGATGTAATGCCAGATACTCAGCCAATATCCATTCCACCATACAGAATGGCGCCAGCAGAGTTAAGGGAGTTAAAGGAGTAGTCGAGGGATTTATTAGAGAAAGGGTTCATACGACCGAGTGTATCGCCGTGAGGTGCTCCTGTTCTTTTTGTTAGAAAGAAGGATGGATCACTTCGAATATGTATTGATTATCGGCAACTCAACAAAGTCACCATCAAGAATAAATATCCTTTGCCTCGGGTGGATGATCTGTTTGACAAATTGATCTATGGTCCGGGTACCACCAATTGAAGATCAGAGAGCAGAACATTCCTAAGACCGCCTTCAGAACTCGTTATGGTGACTTCGAGCTTTTGGTCATGTCTTTTGGGCTAACCAATGCCCCAGAAGCTTTCATGGACCTTATGAATCGGGTTTTCAAGCAATTCCTAGATTCTTTTGTGAAGTATTCATCGACGACATGCTCATTTACTCTCGTAGTAGGGAGGATCATGCCATTCACCTCAGAGCAGCATTGCAGACCCTTCATCAGCACCAATTGTATGCCAAGTTCTCAAAATGTGAGTTTTGGTTGGATTTCGTAGCCTTTCTAGGGCATGTTAATTCCAGTGAAAAGATTCAGGTGGATCCTCAGAAGATTACAGTAGTGATAGATTGGCCTAGACCCACGACCCCGACAGAGATTCATAGCTTTTTGGGTCTGGCAGGGTACTATAAGAGGTTTGTGTAGGGATTTTCAACCCTCGCCTCCCCATTGACAAAATTGACGCAGAAGGCAGTTAAGTTCCAGTGGTCCGATGCATGTGAGAAAAGTTTCCAAGAATAGAAGTCAAGATTGACCTCGGCACCAGTATTGGCATTGCCAGAAGGCAGAAAAGGATTTGGGGTTTATTGTGATGCCTCCAGGGTCGATTTGGGGTGTGTGCTGATGCAGCGCGAAAATGTCATATCTTATGCTTCCGGGAAACACAAGAATCATGGGAAGAATTATCCGACGCATGATTTGGAGCTTGCAACAGTTGTGTTTGCTTTGAAAATATGGTGGCACTATCTTTATGGAGTTCATATGGATCTGTTTTCAGACCACAAGAGCCTCCAATATTTGTTCAAACAGAAGGAGCTGAAGCTGAGACAACGGTGGTGGTTATAATTTCTTAAAGACTATGATATGACTATATTGTACCATCTAGTAAAGGCAAACGTGGTGGCCGACGCTCTTAGCCGAAAATCCATGGGTAGTTTGGCTCATCTAGGTATGGATCAGAGAACCTTGGCTCGGTAGGTTTATCAATTGGCCAGTTTAGGGGTTCGCATCTTGGCATCAGACGATGGGAATGTTATGGTGCATAATGGAGTAGAATCATCACTGATGGCAGAAATCAAGGAAAAGCAGTTTATGGATCCAGTATTGGTTCGGGTGAAGGAAGCAGTTATGAATAAGAAGACCTCAGCATTTGTACTCAGCTACGAGGATGATGTGTTGTGGTGTCAAGGTAGGCTATGTGTCCCGGACGTGGACGGGCTTCAGGAAAGAGTGATGGTAGAGGTGCATATTTCTAGGTATTTTGTGCACCCATGTTCCACGAAAATGTATCATGATCTCAAGGAGATTTATTGGTGGAACAGTATGAAAAGGGATGTGGCGAACTTTGTATCTAAATGCCCGAACTGTCAGCAAGTGAAGGCCGCGTATCAATGGCCTGGTAGATTAACTCAGCTTATAGAAATACCAAGGTGGAAATGGAAGATGATCAATATGGATTTCGTGGTGGGGTTACCTCCCACTCAGCATAAGTTTGACTCAATATGGGTGATAGTTGATCGACTCACCAAATCAGCCCACTTCCTGCCAGTCAAGTCCACTGATACTGCGGAGCAATATGCAAAGTTATATATCAAGGAGATAGTAAGGCTTCATGGTACTCCACTTTCTATTATCTTAGATTGCGGGGCTCAGTTCACGACTAATTTTTGGAAGATGTTTCAGCAAGGTTTGGGAACTCAGGTAAATCTAAGCACAGCCTTCCATCCGCGGACCGACGGTCAGGCTGAGCGGACTATTTAGACGCTTGAAGATTTGTTGCGGGCTTGTGTCTTGGATTTCAAAGGTAATTGGGATGAACACTTACCACTGATAGAATTTGCTTATAATAACAACTTTCATGCTAGCATTCAGATGGCCCCGTTTGAGGCATTGTACGGGAGAAGGTGTAGGTCACGAATTGGATGGTTTGAGGTAGGTGAAGCGGAATTGCTAGGGCCAGATCTGGTGTACCAAGCTATGGAAATATTTAAGGTTATTCAGGAGAGAATGAAAACTGCACTGGGTCGCCAAAAATCCTATGCACACGTTCGCCGAAGAGATTTGGAGTTCCAAGTCGATGATTGGGTGTTCTTGAGGGTATCTCCTATAAAGGGAGTCATGCGATTCGGAAAGAAAAGGAAATTGAGTCCTAGGTATGTTGGGCCATATCGGATCATTCAAAGGGTTGGGCAAGTTGCTTTTATGCTAGAGTTGCCTCCTGAAATGTCATCAGTGCACCCGATATTCCATGTGTCCATGTTGAAGAAAGTGATTGGAGATCCATCCACCATCATTGGCTATTGAGTTTAATGAGGATTTGTCATATGAAGAAGTTCCTGTTGCCATTCTTGATATTAAACTTCATAAGTTGAGAAATATGGAAGTTGCCTTTGTCAAAGTATTGTGGCAAAGTCAACAAGTTGAGGAGGCCACATGGGAAGTAGAAAAAGAGATGAAGGAAAAGTACCCCTCTTTGTTTGATCAAGATTAGAAAGAATTAGGCGACGCTCTATTTTTAATGACTATCGTCTTTTCCAAATTGTTTCCTTCTTAATGTTAGGAAAGTTTCTTTCATTTTCCCAAAAAAATATATGCGTTGTTACCTTGGGTCACTTAAACCTTTCTTGATAAAAGGAAGCCTTATAAGATTCATGCGTTAAAGTGTAGATTGAAAACTATTTGTTTATGTGTACATGGTGTATTGATACGGTTAAATAAGGTAAGGACTAATTGAATTAGCTAGTTCATGTGCAAATGTAACAATGTGATAGAATATGTGCAATTGTTGAGGTAAGGAAGCATGTGCAAGCTGTGGAAATTGTTGTAAATGTATGTTGTTGATCGGTAATATGTTTCAGGGGCCCTCTGACTGGTGGATATGTCCATAATATGTTGCATATCATGTCTTTCAAAACCAACTGATTTTCAAATTTTCATTCGAGGACGAATGATTTTAAGGGGGGAGGATGTAAGGCCCCATAAAATTTTTGTGCTTAAAACATAGTAGATGTGGTGTCATGGTCTGAATAATGTGTTAGCAAGCTCGCTGCGGTTCGGACCCTTGGTAGTGATTTAAGCTTCAAAAATCGAAAGAATAAATTTTCCAGAAAATGATGATTCTGCGATCAAGAATGCGATCGCAGATTTGCTATGCGGACCGCATTCCTACCGCAGAGCTTAACATAATGTTTTCCAAAAATGGTGTTGAAAATGCGGTCAAATATGCGATCGTAAAATGGAAATGCGGACCGCAGATCCACCACATAATTCCTCGAGAATTTTTTAAGTGTCAAATCTGCGGTGCAATCAATGACCGCGGAACACGAATGCGGACCGCATTCTGGTCACATACTATAACAGAACATGTGCAATTTTTTAGGCAATTCTGCGGTCCATTTTGCGGACCGTATGTTGATTGTGCGATTGCAGATGCGACCGCAGAATTGACTCGGCCCAAATTTTTTACTTTTTTTTAATAAAACACCTTCAACCTTTATTTTTCTCCTATTTTCTTAACAAAACTAGAGAGAGGAAAGAGGGGTTCTAGAGAGAGAAGTCTATCTATCTTCAAGAATTATTCCAATCGTTTGGTCCGAAAGATCTTAGGGAAAATGTCATCTTCCCCAAATCTCCAAGAGGTAAAAACCCAAGTCTTTTTCCTCTAATTTCTCAGTTTTTCAAAGGTAAAGAAAGAATTGCATACAATCTCTTTTGGAAATAGAATGTGATACTCATGCATGTTATTGAACTTGAATTTTAGTAAAAAGAAGTGGGTACGAGCAAGAGTTTGCAAAAACTCAAGTTGGCAACTTAGGATAACTTGGGTGAGCTTGAGTAAGAGATTGAAAGAAGTAAAATTCGACTCCAGGTATGTATGGCTAACTTTGATTCTTGTGAAATCGCCCTTATGTGTGCAATTTGTTTGGCATGTATTAATTTGAGAGATTGTGTGTAATTCATTTTTTTGTTGGGTATCTTGGTGATGTTGAACTATGTGTGGTGTGGTATGGAATATGAATTGAAAGATAAAAAAAGGAATTGAAATTGGTAAAGAATTGAGAATATTGTTGTGATGGCATATATTGTTTCTTGTGGGAAAGAAATGAAACACTTGAATTGAGATAAGTTGTTTAACATAACAGTATGGGTACTCTCGAATATGGAAACATTGTATCTTGGTTGTGATATTGGTTTGAAAAGTATTTGAGAACATGAACCAATTTGAAAATTTCTTATTTGCACTTGTTCTGATATTGTGTAGTGACTTGTATGCTGTTTGTGATTGTTGTGATTGAAACTGTACATTGGGATCGGGTTGCGCACCGCAAGACGAAGTAATAAGGTGTGGGTTGGGGTGATAAGGGAGGCCGAGGTAATAAGAGTGGCCGAGGTAATAAGGATGGAAAGTGATCGGAATCGCCATTGAAATTGATATAAAATCATTTATGTGAAATTGTGAAAGGAGATAGCAGGAGAGTTTGCAACCTGTGGGGCACTGATTGCCCCTTTGTTTGACTTGATTGTACTTTTTCCGTGGTTGTTTGGTTGTTTCCTTGATTGTTGATCTTTAATTGTGCTTGAGTTTAGAATTACTTGAAACGAAGCAAATGTGGGAATATGTTTGGCTGGCTTTATTATTTCTTGGTGTAATCATTTGTTCTCTTATCATCGTGATGTACTTTTAATGGCTTGAGTCTACTTGGGACAAAGCTTTTCCATACATACCAGTACAATTCCAGTGTACTGACGTCCCTTGGACGCTACATTCGTGTTATGATTGTAAGTAGATCAGTAGCAGGTACTTCAGCTCATCGGCAGTAGCATCCTCCATCTTCCACTGCCCGTTTCGGTGAGCCTATTTCTTCCTCGGGGCCCTGCGTGGCTCATGCCACTTTTGTTTTAGACTTCATTTTGATTTTGTAAGGTATAGCTAGAGCCTTGTTACCGGCAAGTATTGTATCGTCCTTTGTATCCTAGAGGCTCCGTAGACATCTAAACTGTGGGATTTTAGTCTTATGTATATATTATATCGGGCGTTGTAAAAATTGTAAACTTGTTAATGAATTAATCATGTGGTTATGTTTGTACAATGTGAATTCAGTTATAATTGGTAAGATCTTTGGCTTATGAGTAATAAACAACGCAGGGCTAACGCATGGGATAAAAAGGCATCCAGGTCCGCGTGACTGGGGCTACACGGTCAGGCGCCGGTCATGTCCCTCGATTTGGGGCGTGACAACTAGACACCACGTGGCCCAGAAAAGCTACAGTCTCAAGCCAGAACTTGCACTTGGAGAACTTTGCATACAACTTCTCCTACCTCAACCTCAGCAATACAACTCTCAAATGCTGAGCATGCTCCTCCTGGCTACGAGAGTACACCAGGATGTCATCAATAAACATGATCACAAAGGAATCCAGGTACGGCCGGAACACACTGTTCATCAAGTGCATGAACACGATTGGGGCATTGTTCAGCTCAAAAGACATCACTAGAAACTCATAATGCCCATATCTCGTCCTGAAGGATGTCTTCATAATATCAAAATCTCTAATCTTCAATTGGTGATAGCCTGAACGAAGATCAATCTTCGAGAACACCCTCGCTCTCTGGAGCTGGTCAAATAAGTCATCAATACGCGGTAGAGGATACTTGTTCTTCATAATTACCTTGTCCAGTTGTTTATAATCAATACACATCCTCATTGAGCCATATTTCTTCTTAACTAACAACACCGGTGCACCCCACGGTGACACACTCAGGCGAATGAACCCCTTATCTAGGAGTTCCTAAAGTTGTTCTTTAAATTCCTTCAACTCAGCTGGTGCCACACGATAAGGAGGAATAGAGATCGGCTGAGTTGATATCCCTGTCCGTCGGCATGCCTGACGGGTCTAATGGAAACACATCTGGGAAGTCCCTCACAACATGCACATAATCAATACTAGGAGTCTCAGCTCCAACATCTCTCACAAACACCGAATAAGGAAAACACCATTTTTCAACCATCCTCTAAGCCTTTAAGAATGAAATTACCCGGTTAGGGACATAATCAATCGAACTCCGCCACTCAATCTGCGGAATACCAGGAATGGCCAATGTAATTGTCTTGGCATGAAAGTCCAGAATAGCGTGGAACGGGGATAGCCAATCCATGCCCAAAATCACATCGAAGTCTACCATACCCAATAATAGCAAATCAACTTGGGTCTCCAGACCCCCAATACTAACAAGACATGATCAATAAACATGATCCACAATAATCGTATCACCCATCGGGGTGGATACATGCACAGGCAAGGCAAGACAACCACAGGTCGTACCCAAATGATGAGCAAACTAACAAGATACGTACGAGTATGTAGACCTGGGATCAAACAAAACAGAAGCATCCCTGTGGCAAACTGTAATAATAGTTGTGATCACTACATCTGAAGCAACATCACCGTTCGATTGCTCATCACTCCTAGGGTGACCTCTAGAAGACCGACCCCTACCCTACTAGACTGGGATGGTGCTGACGTATATGGAGTAGAAGAGGAAGGCTGACCCCTCTACTGAAACCTACCCCTGCAGAGTCGAGGACACTGCCTCCTCATGTGGCCAAACTTGCCACACTCATAACAATTGCCCGGCACTAGAGAAGGGGACTGAAGGGAACCCCTCACCACAATGAACCCTGAGCTGAAGAAGAATGTGCTGAACTCTGAGCTGGGATGGCACTGAGTGAAGACTAGCCCTGCTGATAACCCTGACGGCCACGGCTGGAAAAAGCTCCAATGTGCTCTGGGCGACCTGACTGAGGAGGTCTAAAAGAACAACCTCTGCCTTGATGAAACTCGCCCCTAGATGGAGCACCACTATAGATGACCGAACCTAGAGGCCTCTTGGCCTCCCTCTCTTCTCGCTCTCAGCGACGATCTGCATCAATCTAGCATGCCATATCCACTACCTCCTCAAAAAATGCAGCCATTACTCTATCTCTGGTCATCAAGATACGAATAGAATAGTTGAGGCCATCTATGAACCTGCTGATCCTCTCCCGATCTATCGGGATCATCCATGCAACATGTCTGGCTAACTGAGTATACCTCAACTCGTACTGAGTGATTATCATATCACCCTGAACTATCCACTCAAACTGGCGGCACAACTCCTCTCTGCGGGACTGCGGCACATACTTCTTTAAAAAGAGAGTGGAAAACAGCTGCCAGGTAAGGGGTGCTGCTCTTTCAGGCCTACGTCTCTCAAACTCCTCCCACCATATGAATGCTGGTTCCGAGAACTTGAAGGTAGTAAAAAATATCCCACTAGACTCAAGAATCTCTACTGTACGAGGCATCATCTGACACTTATCCAACAATCCCTGGGCATCCTCGCCCTCAGTACCACTGAATGTAGGAGGGTGAAGTCTGCCAAACCTCTCTAACCGACGCTGCTCGTCGTCAAGCATCACCGGAACAACATACCCTAGCGCTGGCGCAACTGGCACAACTGGAATAGCCGGTGCAACTACCTGAGTTGGGGTTGCCTCTTGCGTCTGAAGTCCCTGCACAACCTACTCTGGTGTGCAAGTTGCGGGGGTCTAATGACCACCCTCAATCTGAGATGTCGTTACGATAGTAGTAGCTGAAACTACCTAAGCCAAACCACTGCAGACAGACAATATCTGGGCCAATGCCTCCTGAAGGCCAGGATTAACAATAGGAACTACCGGTGGCCGAGCGTCTGCTACTGGAGGATCAACAACTAGGGGCTGATCCTGGATAGGGCATTAGGTGGGTCTACTGGTACTGCCTCTGCTACTCTACAACGACCACGACCACGGCCTCTAGCTGGTGGCAATGGTGGTCGTTCACCTCGTCCGGTTGCACGAGTCATCGTCATCTGCAAGAGAATAGACTACAGAAGTTTTAGATCTCAGAAACACAAAATCGCACGATAAGAGTTCAAGAATATAAAATGTTTCCTAAATGTTCTGCAGCTTCACAAGGATAAATACATATGTCTCTGTGACGGTCCGCATGACATTACTAATCGGATTAAGACTCATGAGGCCTAGTAACCTATGCTCTGATACCAACTTGTCAAGATCCTAAACCTTCTATGTGATCGCAACAGAACCCCTGCGATTGCATTTGAACAAAAACCTGCAACTTTTATGACAGTAAAAATTGATCCCTTTTCAAGCCAAAAATGATCCGTTGAACCTGTAAAATCACCCTAAGACCACCGGGACCTCAACCAAAACCATAAAATGACTCCAAAACATCATACGAACGTGTTCCAATCATAAAAACACATCCGTAAATATAAAAATCATTCAATCATGAAGGATTCAAGCTTAAGTTTCAACTACAACTTCTGAAACCAATATTCAATCAAAAACCTGACTAAATGATATTTGAATGACCTGACAATTTGTACACATAACCAAAATCACCTAACGAAGCTACTACAACTCTCGAAATTCCATTCCAACTCCCAGATCAAAATCAACCGGATTCCGCCAAAATTCAAACTTTGCCAATTCAAGCATATTTCTACACCGGACCTTTAAATTTAGTTTTGATCGCTCTCCTAAGTCAAAAATGACCTCCCGAAGCTAACCAGACCACCGGAATTCACATCTGGGACGTCTAACCACATAGTCAACTTCCGGTTGACATTTTTGAAACAAACTCCCTTCTAAGAGGATGTACGCCTTATTTTCAACCAGAACCAATCCAATTACACCTGATAGACTCTAATACTAATATAGAAATACGAAGCAACACAACAAGGGAAAACGGGGTGTTAACTCACGTGAAAACGGGCCGGGTTGTCACAATATTTCATGACTAGTCTCTAGTGATTTTAAAAATAGAACAAAAAATGGACTTCTTCCTAAATTTCATGTTTCATCAATAGAACTCGACCTAGGGCGATTTTTTAAGAGGGAGTTCAACACCAAATCATAGGTTTGCACTCTTTAACTTGTTTTCTTCAATTTCAGTCATCACCCATTGAATTCATAATCCTAAATCTTGTTCTTTAAAGGTAGAATTTAGGGATTTTGGGAGAATTGGCAACTTTGAAAATTTGGGAATTTAGACCTTGATATGTGGTAAAATATTGAACATAATTACATATTTGGGTTCGAGGATGAATGGGAGAATGGGGTTTGGTCATAACCTTGAGTTTTGACAAAGCGAGCCTTGGGTCGATTTTTGACTTTTTGGGAGACATGTTAGGAAACTTATAATTATATATTGGAATTCATTGTTTAGCAATAATTGATGTTACTAAGTTAATTAGGTCTAGATACAAGTGTTTTAGAGTTAGAAACTAGTGGAAACATTGTAATTGAGTTGTGAGTGCCCGGTGGATCGAGGCAAGTGTTGTGTCTAACTTTGACTTGAGGGATTGGGGATCCCCGACTTAATTGCTATGTGAAAATCCATGTGTGTGGAATATAGGTAAGGTGAAGAGTAACTATGCACAACCAATTTATCCGTTTTGCTTATTTTCTTCCCATTCATAATATATTGTTACTTGTTTGACATAATATATTGTTTTGCCTGCCTTAACTGCTACTCATTTCATTGGTATTTCCATGCTTAATTTCAACTTGTTAGACATTGTTTTCACTGTTTAAGGTATTAGCTATTCTGTAGTTTCATTGTCTTATATTGTTGGCTCAAGTCAGTTATTGGTGTTTTACGGTATATTTTGAACTGGTTTCATTGAGTAATATAATTTGAATGAAATTTCATAATTGTACAGTTTTCCACTTGGTTTAGTTCGAGGTTTAAATATTGTGAAGTGTTTTGAGGTAAATTGTGAAACTTCTTTTTGTATGGTGTGAATGGTATTCTGGTACTGATATGGTCTGACCGGGTTGCGGTGCCGCAACAAGAGTAATAAGGGTTGTATATCGACAAGAAATAAGGGTGAATTACTATGGTACAGTGGGATTAGGTTGCACCCCGAAACAAGAGGAATATGGATGGATCCATATGGAGTAAAAAATGTGTATATTCATATTGACACTAGTTATTTTGTGGGATCAGGGTGCATGTTGCATCAATTTATGTGTTTATGTATTTTTCTTACATTGTGAAGTTATTCTGTAGTTTTGCATTTCACTTCGGATTAGTTATAGTTGGGTTCTAATGAGACAATTGAGTTCTGTATTCATTCATTGCAAGTTACTAGTGAATTTTTGTTTCGTCCTTCTTTTTGCTTATATTATATATCGTATGCAGGTTTTATAGTAAGTGCACCACCGCGGCCTCGTCACTGCCTCATCAAGGTTAGGCTGGGCACTTACCAGTACATGGGGTCGATTGTACTGATACTACACTCTGCACTTTCTGTGTAGATTTCATAGCAGGCAGTGGTTAGTTGAGAGGTTGGCTTCAAGTTACACAGTTGGAGACCCAAGGTAGTTTTTCTAGCTTCCGCATGCCATGGCGTCTCCTTCTACCTCTCTAGATTACAGTTTTCTATTTCCAAAATAGTTGTAATTTCTTTCAGACTGATGTTTGTAGAAAATCATAGTATGTTTGTGGATTGTGACATCGAATTCTTGGTAATAATAGTAGTAGTTCTGGAAATAGCATATATATACAATAGATTGTTTACTTACTACCTCAATTATGTCACGCCCCAAATTGAGGGACTTGACCACCGCCTGACCGGGTAGCCCTGGTCAAGCGGACCTGGGTGTCTTTCTATCCCACGTGTTACCCCTATGTTGATTATTTCTCATAAACCAAAGTTCTTACCAATTATAACTGATTGCATGATGTACAAACATAACCATGCAATTGATTTACTAATAAGTCTGCAAATTACATTTACAACGCCCGACATATATATATATATATATATATATATATATATATATATATATATATATATATACATAGACCATAATCCCACAGTTTACATGCCTGCGGAGCATCTAGGATACAAAGGGGATACAATACTTGTCGGTAACAAGGCTCGGACTATACCTTGCAAAATCCAAAATAAATTCCAAACTAAAAGTGGCATGAGCCACACAGGGCCCCGAGGAAGAAAAGGGCTCACCAAAACGGGCAGTGGAAGGAGAAGGATACTACTGCCGATGAGCTGAAGTGCCTGCTATCGATCCACCTACAATCATAACACGAATGTAGCGTCCCCGGCAAAAGGGACGTCAGTACACTTGAATTGTACTTGGTATGTATGGACAAACTTTGTCCCAAGTAAACTCAAGCCATTAAACAAGTAATCACGATGATAAGATAGCCAATAAATTACACCAAGAATTAATTAAGCCAGCCAATCATGTTTTCCACATTTTCCCCATTTCAAGTAATTCTCAACACAAAGCACGTTTTAAGATCAACAAGGAGGACAACAACCAATCAATCACATTAAACACAAGTAGTCAAACAAAGGGACAATCAGTGGCCCACAGGTTGCAAACTCTCCTGCTGTCTCCTCTCACAATTTAACATCAATGATTTTATATCAATTTCAATAGCAATTTCGATCACTGTCCATCCTTATTACCTCGTCCACCCTTATTACCTCGGCCACCCTTATCACCCCAACCCACACATTATTACTTCGTGTTGCGGCGCACAACCCGATCCCACCGTATGGTTTCAAACACAACAATCACAAACAACAAATAAGGCACTACACACAATTACAACAAGTTCAAATAAGCAACTTGCAATTTGGTTCATATTCTCAAATACTTTCCAAACTGATATCACAACCAAGTTACCATGTTTCCATATTCGAGAGTACCCACACAAGTATGTTCAACAATTTACCACAATTCAAGTGTTTCATCTCTTTCCACAAGAAAACATATATGCCACCACAACAATTTTTCTCAGTTCTTTACCAATTCTAATTCCATTGTTGTCTTTCAATTCATATTTCATACCACACCACATGTAACTCAACATCAATTGAATACCCAACAATGAAATCAAAGAATTACATACAATCTCCCAAATTAACACATGCCAAACAAATTTCACACATATCGGCAATTTTACAAGAATCAAAATTATCCATACATACCTGGTGTCGGATTCTCTTCCTTTAACCTCCTACTTTATGCTTACCCAAGTTATCCTATCTTTGCCGACCTTGTTCTTGCAAACTCTTACTCCTACTCACTTCTTTCTACTAAAAAACCAAGTTCAATAATCATGCATGAGTATTAAATTATATTTTCAAAAGCTATTATATGCAAACCTTTCTTTACCCATTTTAAAACTGAAAATCAGAGAAAATAATTAGGGTTTTTACCTTGTAAAGATTTGGGAAAGATGAATCTTTGCCCTAGGATCCTTTGGACTAAATGTTTGGAACAATTATTGAGGATATTAGACTTCTCTCTCCAAGAACCCTCTCTCCTCTCTCTAGTTTTAGTAAGAAAATGTGAGAAAAATGAAGCTTGAAAGTGTTTTATTAAAGAAGGGATCGGGTAAAAAATATACAAAAATCTGGGACGAGTCAATTATACGGTCGCATCTGCGATCGCAGAATCAACACGCGGTCCGCAGAAATGCCTCAAAATTGCATATGTTCTGTTACGGAATGCGACCAAAATGCGGTCCGCATTCTTAATCTGCGATCGCAGAATGCACCGCAGATTTGACACTAAAAAATGTTCGAGAAATGCGGTAGATCTGCTATCCGCAGATCCATTCTGCGATCGCATATCGACCGAATTTTCAACACCATTTTTGAAAACATTCTGTTAAGCTCTGCGGTAGGAATGCGGTCCGCATAGCAGATCTGCGATCGCATTCCTGACCGCAAAATCGAAACTTTTTGGAAAAATTTATTCTTTAAATTTTTTGAAACTTAAATCACTACCTAGGGTCCTAACACATTATTCGGCCCAAGACACCACAACTACTTGGTTCTAAGCACGAGAATTTTACGGGGCCTTACATCATCCCCCCCGAATAATCATTCGTCCTCGAATGATGATTTTGAAAATGAGTTGGTTTTTGAAAGACATTAAATGCAAACTATCTTAATTTTAACTCTTATATTTTAGAAAATTTTTGCCAGAGTTTCCTTTGTATTATGGACATATCCACCTGTCAGAGGGCCCCCGAAACACATTACCAAACAACAATACACAATTACATCACTTTCCACAGCTTGTATATATTTTCTTACATCAACGATGGCACATATTCTATCACATTGTTACATTTGTGCATAAACTAGCTAATTCAATGAGTCTTTACCTTATTTAACCGTCTCAATACACCATGTACACATAAACAAACCTTTATCGATCTACACTTACTATTAGTTGTTTATTTAACACATGAATCTTTATAAGGCTTCCATTTATCAAGAAAGTTTTAAATGACCCAAGGTAATAACACATACAACTCATTACAAAATGGAGGAAACTTTACTAACACTAAGAGGGAAACAACTTGGACAAGACGATAGTTACTAGGAGTCGAAGGATCGCCTAATTTATTCTAAACTTGATCAAAAAAATGGGGGTACTTTTCCTTCATCTCTTTTTCTGCTTCCACGTGGCCTCCTCAACTTGTTGACTTCACCATAATACTTTGACAGAGACAACTTCCTTATTTCTCAACTTACGAACTTGCCTATCAAGGATGGCAACCGAAACTTCTTCATATGACAAATCCTCATTAACCTCAATAGCCTCGACCAGCATGATGGTGGATGGATCTCCTATCACTTTCTTCAACATGGACACATGGAATACCGGGTGCACTGATGACATCTCAGGAGGCTACTCCAGCCTCTAAGCAACTTGACCAATCCTTTGAACGATCCGATATGGCCCAATATACATAGGACTCAATTTCCCTTTCTTTCCGAATCGCATGACACCCTTCATAGGAGATACCCTCGAGAACACCCAATCATCGACTTGAAACTCCAAATCTCTTCGGAGAACATTTGCATAGGATTTTGGGCGACTCTGTGCGGTTTTCATCCTCTCCTGAATAACCTTAACTTTTTCCATAGCTTGGTATACCAGATCTAGCCCTAACAATTCCGCTTCACCTACCTCAAACCATCCGATTGGCGACCTACACCTTCTCCCGTACAATGCCTCAAATGGGGCCATCTGAATGCTAGCATGAAAGCTATTATTATAAGCAAATTCTATCAGTGGCAAGTGTTCATCCCAATTACCTTTGAAATCTAAGACACAAGCCCGCAACATATCTTCAAGCGTCTGAATAGTCCGCTCGGCCTGACCGTCGGTCTGCGGATGGAAGGCTGTGCTGAGATTTACCTGAGTTAACACTCTGAGGTTGACTTTCCCAGCAAGTTTAATGTTAAGCGCCATCACGGTCTCGACAATGGAAATTCCAAGCTCTGACAATCTACGAATCTATAGTTGGATTGAAAGTGGGGGCTTCTAGATTGTCAATAGAATTAAATAAAGAAGGTTCTTTAACCCGGGCATCGGAGAATGGATTCACAATTAGGATAGAAATATACCTAATTGCCTTGTTTGGTTGAAATAGGGGAAGTGTAATTCATTCTAATCAATGATAATTCCAAAGTTAGCTTGAACATGCAAGTAAGAACTCGATAGATTTTTATGAGTAATCAACAATACAAATAAACAAATTACCCATTTTAAGCGAAGAATGCAACATGATATTTTGCTAACATGTGACACTGGAATATCCTCTTTTACTGATTGTTATCCAGAATTTCTTAAGTGTTGTGGTTGATTTTGATTTATTTCACTGCTTGATACTTTTAGGTAGTAAATTAGACACTTATATATCTAGTGACAAATATCTTGAATTGGTAAGATGTTTAAGTTTGAATTAGTTAAAAGTTAATCATAAGTCTTCGTGGGAAGGATATTGTACTCACTACTCTATTACGTGATGACCACGTATACTTGTGTGAGTGTATTTGGTCGCAACATGTTTCTTGAGGTAAGTCACTTGTGATTATTTATTTTCAATAATCTTGTTTCCCCATTGAATTCCCACCTAGTTTGTGTGTTTTTGTGTTGGAATTTGGTAGTTTGGCTAGGGATTTGGAGAGTTTAATTTGGGGACTTGAATGGTGTTTACGTATCGGAATCTAGTAAATTTGGTATGGTTGGACTCATTATTAAATGGGATTCTTGATTTTGTTACTTTAATTGGATTCCAAGATGTGGGTCTGGGGGTCGACATTTGAGTTGACTTTTTATTTTTGATTAAGAACTTAGTATTTTCTTTTGGAATTGATTCCCTTAGCTCGTGTTAATTGTATCAAATTTTTTGTGGCTATATCCGAGGCATCCGGAGGCCCATTTTGCGAAGCATGGTCTTGTTGGAGTAGAGGTTTGTGCCATTTAAGGTAACACTTCTAAAATTGGTTATGAGTGTATGATACCTTGATTTATATGTTATGTGATTGGTGTTGAGGTGACACATATGCTAGGTGACAGGTATGAAGGTGTGCTCCGTAGTAATTGTGATATAGTCGATTTCATGGAACTATAAAGCTATCTTATTGGAACATTATTAATGTACTCAATGTGATAGAGCACTTGAGCTGTGATTTATGCTAGAAATATGTTTAGGCTATATGCTAGTACTATTAGGTCCCATAGTGGTCGGTCTTTATTGTTGAGTGGTTTGGTTAATTTGTTGTTATCTACTTAGTCGCATTCATCATTGCATGTCATATCTCAGTCTCCGTTACCGTATATAGACATATCATGTATTATTGATTTGGGTTGCTTAGCATGACTGTTGTGAGCCCGAGACACAAGAGAGATTGATGATTGTGTGATGGCGGGGGCCTTTTGTGAGTGACGTTTATGGGATCAAGTTGCATGTTGCAACAGAATCAATTGATTCTTCCTAAATTTTGCTTATTATAGTGCTTCGGTTGGATCTTCCACTTCGTGTCTGCACAACCATAGTTAGCGCAGTTGCTATTGATTCACTTGTATTGTGATGCATCTGCCCTGGATCTATTTATCTTAGGCTGGATCTGCCCTGCATCTATTTGTATTTGGTCTGGATATGCACTAGAATTTGTGTTGGATCTACTCTAGACTTATTTATATTTGGGCTGGATCTACCCCATTTGAGTGATTGAGTGTGATAAGTCATAATTGAGACAATCAAGTTAAGTAATCTGAGAGTGTGAGTACGAGAGGCTTTTGTTGTATTATCACATAAGACATGCATATTGGCATGTAGATATAGATATGTCATGTTTTTCACATCATTCAGACTTGACATATTTTATCTATTCAAAATTTAATTGTTAAACTTGGAAGCATGCCTAAATTCTTGTACCTGTAATGTTAATTCCATATATGGGTTACAACGTTCAAACCCGTAACTAATTTCTGTCCAAAGATTAGATTTGTTACTTATTGAGATGGTTATACTCACGCTACACCTTGCACTTCGTGTGCATATCCATGTGTTTTTGGTCATGGCAGATGCTGATTCATAGAGTTTAGTCATTTAGAGACAATCGAGGTAGTTGTCCTAGCTTCTACAGACCTTGACTCTCCTTTCCCTCTATCCATATATTTGATATTTCATTTCTATTTTCTTAGACAGTGTATCAGACATAGTATTGTATAGATACTCATGTACCCAGTGACATGCTGGTTTTGGGTAATTTTTTTATATTGAGTTATGACATTCTTTCCTGTTTTATGATATTTTCACTTATTTAAACATGTTCTAGTACATTTTTAATTTGGAAGGGTTGGCAATATGTGAGTGGTCGGCTTGCCTAGTACCATGATTGGAGCCATCAAGATAAGTTCTGTTTTGGGACGTGACAGATCCTAAAGACGAAGTATAATTTTATGGTAAAGAGTGTCCAACTTGATGTTTTATACTTCAATACCATACAAGATAGGGTGGAGGTAATTTGTGTGGTACTTAATTTTTTGCTTAACTTGATTATAGTAGGACCTGATTCTTCTATATGTTTCAACTACTAATAGTGTGGAATAATATGTACCAAAATTAAAGAACACAAAGATTTTCTGTAGAAAATACCTAGCTCAAAAAGTTACAAAATCATGACCTACTTTACTTTCCAATACGATTTTTCAAAAGTGTCCACCTGTCACGACCCCAAATCCGGTCGTGATAGCGCCCAACACATTGCTAGGCCAGCCTGACTAATCAATAACAACGACGGAGCTAGAAGCTCGCTTTATCCCATTTAAGTATATCAAAACATGAAGCAACAGTGATACATATATCGAAAACGGGGAACCAAGTCCCAAAATATACAAACTCCCATAGACCGAAGGGTCAAGAGTCATGAGCCTCTAATGAACATAAGTGTAACAATGGTTTACAAGATACCAAGTGCGGAAAGAAATATCAATACGGAATCAAAAGACCGTAAGAAGGAATATCGGGTCCTGCGGACTCTGCAGCTATCTCGAATATCGTACAGATGTCGCCTCTAACAGCTACTGGATCACTACTGAGAGGTATCTGGATCTGCACACAAGGTGCAAGGAGTAAATTGAGTACTGCCAGACTCAGTGGTAATAAACAGAGGTAAGACAGTGCAGATAAGAATTCTGCAATAAAGCATTATGTAAAGTTGTAATTAATTACCCTGTCACAGAACCAATATCAACTGGTACCTGTATCAACAAGTACCAGCAAAACAATATAACAACTAGCGGATGTAGCTAAATGCAATGAAATACATGATATGACCGCTACGGTGCGTAGCCTGATCCAATTTGGGTACCCGTGCTCACTGTGGGGGTTCAGACTCCGGAGGGGCTCCTACAGCACAAGCACAATATTACTGCGGCGTGCTGTCCGATCCAACATATATAACGCTGCGGCGTGCAGCCCGATCCAC
The DNA here is from genome assembly GCA_032618575.1 of Nicotiana noctiflora. Taxonomy (NCBI): domain Eukaryota; kingdom Viridiplantae; phylum Streptophyta; class Magnoliopsida; order Solanales; family Solanaceae; genus Nicotiana; species Nicotiana noctiflora. Next base: position 422,205 of record JASVEL010002442.1, on the reverse strand, counting down.
TACCAGTAAGCTAATATGCAAAATACAGCCTCGCAGGCTCAAAAGTAGTTTTGAAAACTCTTTTATCATTTTTCAGTTGGAAAACAGTAATATCAAGTTCCAGAGGTTGGAAATAGCATGATAACAGGAATAGCTACGGACTGGTAGTAAAGTAGCATGTCAATATCACCAAACAATGATAACGATCCTCGCGAGATCTAATAACTGGCTCACGGCCCCCAAGTATACTTAACCGTCCAAGAAGGAAGTTCAATGGCTCAAGAGTAGCCAATATCACAATATAGTATGCAACCATCCGAGAAGGAGGTTGGACGGCTCAAGAATAGCCAATATCATAACACAGTACCAACAGGTCAGACTAAGCCATAGTCCCCAAATCACAATCGACCCCACACTCACAAGAGAGTACGTATCTCGCCGCTATACAGCGTCACAAAGTGGTATACCGGGGTTTCGAACCCGCTGGTCATCACCCACATCTATTACTCACCTCAATATAGCGCGACGACTACTCCGCAATGCCCTTGCCACGAGAATCAAGCTCCGCACGCGTAGAATCTGATCAAATACAGTAAATACACATCAAATTAGACCAATGGAACGATACCCAGTCAAAACAACTCAATTTACACCAAAAATGGCAAAGTTGCCAAAACCCGACTTTCGGTACACTTGTCGAAAAATTACAAAAGTCACATATTCGAAATCCTCATCTCGATACGAGTCTAGGTATATAAAATTTACCAAAATCGGACTCCATTTGCCCACTTAAATCAGTGTTTTTCTTCAATTTTAGGCCTAGAGCTCAAACCCACCTTTAATCTTTCATTTACAGGGAATTAACCAAGGATTTCATGTTAAAATGATGTAATTAAGCCAAAAACTTACCTCTGATGAAACCCCGATAATTTCTCAGCAATCTCCCATCAATACCTTCTCTTGGAACTCAAAAATGGAGGTTTTGGGTATAGGGTTCGCGACTACACTGTTCTGTTATATTAATTCATGGACTGCCAGGCGACCCTCTGCGATCGCAGCCCTAGGCTCGCGATCGCGATGAACAACTTTACCAGGCTCCAAATTTACTCTACGCGATCGCGACAAAACCCACGCGATCGCATTGTTTTAGATAATAACCCTACGCGATCGCAGGCATCCTCACGCGATCACACTGCTTCAATTTCCAGACTTACGCGATCGCAGACTTCACTTCGCGATTGCAGAGCTCAAGGTTTTCCTCCTACGCAATCAAACACTTGTCATCGCGATCGCGATGCATTACGGCCTCACCTTACGCGATCGCATGGCTATCTCCGTGATCGCGGAGAGCAAAATAGTTCTGCAATTATTGCAGCAGAAACAGTAGTGCCTTTGGCACAAATTGGTCCGTTTGGACCCCCGAATTCATCCCGAGGCCCCCGGGACCCCAACGAAAACCACCAACATACTCAAAAACACGATACGAACTTGTTCCAATCATAAAAACACCATCCTAAACATCAAAATCACCATTTTCACACGGATTCAAGCCTAAGTTTCTTCAAAACTTCCGAAACTAACATTCGATCAAAACCCCGACGAAACGACGTCCGAATGACCTAAAATTTTGCAGATATATCCAAAATCGCATAACGAAGCTACAGAAATTGTCGGAATTCCATTCCGACCCCCGGATCAAAATCTCACCTACCGTTCGGATTTTGCCAAAATTCAACCTTAGCCAATTCAAGCCTATTTCTACACCGGACCTCCAAATTCAATTCCGATCGCTCCTTTAAGTCACAAATCACCTCCCGGAACTAACCAAATCATAAGAATCCGATTTTGAGCCCTCTAACTAAATAGTCAACTCTTGGTTGACTTTCCTTATTCAAGTTTCCTTCAAAAAGGCTATATGCCTCATTTTCAATCCAATTCACTCCTAACTCACCCGATGGACATCTAACACTGATATAAAAGCATAACACATGTAATTACATCATAACGGGGTGGTAATTCTCATGACGCCGGGCCAGGTCGTCACATTCTCCCCCTCTTAAGCAAACGCTCGTCCTCGAGCGGGTCAAGAAACATACCCGAAGTCTCAAACAAGTGAGGATATCTGCTCCGCATCTCCTGCTCGATCTCCCAAGTGGCCTCCTCCACGGGTCGACCTCTCCACTAAACCTTAACTGATGCAATCTCCTTGGACCTTAATTTTCTCACCCGACGACCCAAAATAGCACTAGGCTCCACATCATAGGATAGATCACCATCAAGTTGAATAGTAGTGAAGTCTAATACATGAGACGGATCCCCGATGTACTTCCGGAGCATAGACACATGGAATACTGGATGAACGCTAGATAAGTTTGGTGGCAAGGCCAACTCATATGCCACCTCTCCAACTCTCCTAAGTATCTCAAAAGGACCAATGTACCTGGGACTCAACTTCCCTTTCTTCCCAAATCTCATGACACCCTTCATAGGTGAAACCTTCAACAATACTCTATCACCAACCATGAAAGACAACTCTCGAACTCTACGGTCCGCATAACTCTTCTGACGAGACTGTGCCGTACGAAGCCTCTCCTGGATCAACTTTGCTCTATCCAGAGCATCCTGGACTAACACAGTCCCTATAAATCTAACCTCACCAAGCTCGAACCATCCCACGGGGGATCTACACCGTCTGTCCATACAATGCCTAGTACGGGGACATCTGAATACTCGACTGATAACTGTTGTTGTAGGCAAACTCAGCAAGTGGTAAGAACTCATCCCACGAACCACCAAAGTCAATCACACATGCTCGCAACATATCCTCCGGAATCTGAATAGTGCGCTCAGACTTCCCGTCTGTCTGGGGGTGAAATGCGGTGCTCAACTCAACCCGCGTACCCATCTCTCGCTGAAATGCTCTCCAAAACTGAGAAGTGAACTGAGTACCCCTATCGAATATGATAGACACTGGGACCCCATACAAACGACAATCTCTCGAATAAAGATCGGTGCCAACTGCTCCGATGAGTAGGTAGTACTAATTGGAATAAAGTGAGCTGACTTGGTCAGCCTATCCACAATCACCCAAACAGAATCAAACTTCCTCGCCGTCCGAGGGAGTCCAGTAACAAAGTCTATAGTGATCCTCTCCCATTTCCACTCAGGAATATCAATGCGCTGAAATACACCACCGGGCCTCTGATGCTCGTACTTAACCTGCTGACAGTTGAGGCACCGTGCTACATGTCTGACAATGTCCATCTTCATTTTCTCCACCAATAGTGTTGCTTCAAATCTTGATACATATTCGCGGCTCCTGGATGAATAGATTACTGCTAGCTATGGGCTTCCTCCAGAATCAACTCACGAAGGCCATCAACATTGGGCACACATATCCGGCCATGCATCCTCAATATGCCGTCTCTATCAATGGTGACATCTGTAGCATCATCATGCTGAACTCTGTCCCTAAGGACAGCCAAATATGGATCATCATACTGACGCTCACGAATATGATCATATAGAGATGACCGAGATACAACACAAGCCATTACCCGGCTGGGCTCCGAAATATCTAACAGCACTAGCTGATTGGCTAGCACCTGAACATCATAAGCAAATGGCCTCTCCTCAGCTGGAATATATGCCAAGCTCCCCATTCTGACCGCCTTCCGGCTCAAAGCATCGGCCACCACATTGGCCTTCCCCGGATGATATAATATAGTGATGTCATAATCCTTAAGCAACTCAAGCCATCTCCGCTGTCTCAAATTATGATCTTTCTGTTTGAACAAGTGCTGGAGACTACGATGGTCGGTATACACCTCACAAGATACGCCGTACAAGTAGTGCCTCCAAATTTTAAAGGCATGAACAATGGCAGCTAACTCCAAATCATGAACAAGATAGTTCTTCTCATGAGGCTTCAACTCCCGAGAAGCATAAGTAATCAACTTACCTTCCTGCATCAACACACAACCTTTCCCCACTTTGGAGGCATCATAATAAACAGTATATGAACTTGAAGCTGATTGCAATACTAACACTGGAGCTGTGGTCAAAGCTGTCTTGAGCTTCTGAAAGCTCTCCTCGCACTCATCCGACCACACGAATGGTGCACCCTTCTGGGTCAATTTAGTCAATGAAGAAGCAATGGATGAAAATCCCCGAACGAACCGGCGATAATACCCCGCCAAGCCAAGAAAACCCCTGATCGCTGTAGCTGAGGACGGTCTAGGCCAACTCCGCCTCTATCTTCTTTGAATCAACCTGAATACCATCACGAGACACCACATGTCCCAGAAAAGCTACGGACTCAAGCCAAAACTCGCACTTGGAGAATTTAGCATATAGCTTCTCCTCCCTTAATCTCTGCAACACAATACTCAAATGCTGAGCATGCTCCTCCTGACTACGGTAGTAGACTAGAATGTCATCAATGAACACAATCACAAATGAATCCAAATAGGGCCTGAACACACTATTCATCATATGCATAAATGCTGCTGGGTCGTTGGTCAGCCCAAAAGACATCACAAGAAACTCATAGTGACCATGTCGGGTCCTGAATGCAGTCTTCATAATATCCGAGTCCCTGATCTTCAACTGATGATAGCCTGAACGAAGATCAATCTTAGAAAACACCCTCACACCCTATAAATGATCAAACAAATCATCTATGCGCGGTAGAGGATACTTGTTCTTCACTGGTCACTTTGTTCAATTGCCTATAATCAATACACATTCGCATGGAACCATCTTTCTTTTTAACAAATAACACCGGCGCACCCCACGGGGACGCACTAGGGTGGATGAAACCCTTATCCAGAAGCTCCTGAAGCTGCTCTTTCAGTTCTTTCAACTCAGCTGGTGCCATTCGATAAGGAGGAATGGATATGGGCTGAGTGCCCGGCACCAAAGCAATGCCAAAATCAATATCCCTGTCCGGCAGCATGCCCGGCAGGTCTGAGGTTAATACATCTGGAAAGTCCCTCACAACGGGTACAGTATCAATGCTAGGAGACTTAGCTCCCACATCTCTCACAAAGGCTAAGTACGACAAACACCTTTTTTCAACCATCTTTTGAGCTTTTAAGAACGAAATGACACGGCTAGGGACGAAATCAGTCGAACTCCGCCACTCAATCTGAGAAATACCAGGAATGGCTAACGTAACTGTATTAGCATGATAGTCCAATATAGCGTGATACGGAGACAACCAATCCATACCCAATATAACATCAAAGTCCACCATCCCCAATAATAACAAATCTGCCTGGGTCTCCAGACCCCCAATAGATATAACACATGATCTATAGACATGATCCACAACAATCGTATCACCCACGGTGGTGGATACATGGACTGGTAAATCAAGACTACCACGAGTCGCACCCAAATGATGTGAAAAATAAGAGGACACGTAAGAATATGTGGACCCTGGGTCAAATAGAACAGAGGCATCTTTGTGACAAACACAAATGATACATGTAATCACCGCATCGGAGGCAACTACATCATGCCTGTCAGGAAGTGCATAGAATCGTGCCTGGCCTCCACCAGATCTCTCTTCGCCCCTAGGGCGACCACGAGAAGACTGACCTCCACCTCTACTAGCCTGAGATGGTACTGATGAGGAGGACTGATCCCTCTGCTGGGTTCTGTCCCTACGGAGTCGAGGGCGTTGTATCCTCATGTGGCCAAACTCACCACACTCATAACATTCACCTGGTGCTGGAGAAGGGGACTGAAGGGAACCCCTCGCCGCAGAAGAACCCTAGGCCGAAGAAGTAGGTGCTGCACTCAGGGCTGGAAGGGCACTAAGTGATGACTGACCCTGCTGAAACCCATGTCGACCACAGCCATAAGAACCTCCGCTCCTTCTGGACGGCCTGAATGAGAAGGTCTAGATGAGCGACCTCTGCTCTGCTGGGAATGCCCTCTAGATGGAGCACCACTGAAACTACCAGAACCACGAGGCCTCTTGGCCTCCCGCTCCTGCCTCTCTCAACGACGATCCGCCTCAATGGAGCGTGCCATATCAACAACCTGCTCAAAAGATGATGTCAGAACTTGCTCTCTAGTCATATGAATGCGGATAGAGTAGTTGAGGCCATCAATGAACCTCCCGATCCTCTCCCTATCAGTAGGGATCATCCATGTGGCATGCCTAGCCAACTGTGTGAATCTAAGCTCATACTGGGTCACAGACATGTCGCCCTGAACCAACCACTCAAACCGGCGACGTAGCTCCTCGCGACGAGACTGAGGTACATACTTCTCTAGAAAGAGAGTAGAGAACTGCTGCCATGAGAGAGGTGCTGCTCCTGCAGGCCTACGCCTCTCAAACTCCTCCCACCAATAATATGCAGGACTAGTAAACTGGAAGGTAGTAAATGAAACTCCGCTGGACTCAAGAATACCAGCCGTACGCAGCATCTTCTAACACTTATCCAAGAAACCCTGGGCATCCTCTCCATCAACGCCACTGAAATGGGGTGGCTGAAGTCTGCTAAATCTCTCAAAACGACGCTGCTCGTCGTCGGGCATAGCCTGAACCATATGCTCTGGAGCTGGAGCTGGTGCAACTAGAGGAATAACTGGTGCAACCACCTGATTGGGGTCCGCCTCTGGCGTCTGAAGTCCCTGAACGACCTGCTCAGGTGTGCGAGCTGCAGGGGTCTGCTGACCACCCCCTGTTTGAGATGTCGCTGCAGTAGCAGTAGCAGAAACTACCTGAGCCAAACCGGAACACACCGATAATATCTGAGCAAGAGTCTCCTGAAGACCAGGAATAGCAATAGATATAGTCTGGCCCTGAACTGGGGCTGCTAAAGCATCAACCACTGGGGGCTGCTCCTGAACTGGTACAATAGGCGGGTCAGCTGGCACTGCCTCAGCTGACCTCTACCTCTAGCACGACCACGCCCACGGCCTCTAACAGGTGGCAATAGAGGTCGTCCACCTCGTCCTGATGCTTGCGTTCTCGCCATCTGCGAGAGAATGGAATATAGAAGTTCAGTTATCAGAACAACAAGATCGCACGACAGCGTTCAAGAAAGGTGAAGTGTTTTCTAAAGGTTTGCAGCCTTCCGAGGATAAGTATAGGCGTCCCCATACCGATCCACAAGACTCTACTAACCGGCTCAAGACCCTTGAGGCCTAGCAAACCTAGACTCTGATACAAACTTGTCACAACCCCAAATCCGGTCGTGATGGCACCCAACACATTGCTTGGCCAGCCTGACCAATCAATAACTACGATGGAGCTTGAAGCTCGCTTTATCCCATTTAAGTATATCAAAACATGAAGCAACAATGATAGATATATCGAAAACGGGGAACCAAGTCCCAAAATATACCAACTCCCATAGACCGAAGGGTCAAGAGTCATGAGCCTCTAATGAACATATGTGTAACAATGGTTTACAAGATACCAAGTGCGGAAAGAAATAGCAATACAGAATCAAAAGACAGTAAGAAGGAATATCGGGTCCTGCGGACTCTGCAGCTACCTCGAATATCCTACGGATGTCGCCTCGAACAACTACCGGATCACTGCTGAGAGGTACCTGGATCTGCACACAAGGTGCAGGGGAGTAAAATGAGTACTGCCAAACTCAGTGGTAATAAATAGGGGTAAGACAGCGCAGATAAGAATTCCGCAATAAAGCACTATGTAAAGATGTAATTAAATACCCTGTCACAGAACCAATATCAACTGTACACGTAACAACAAGTACCAGCAAAACAATATAACAGCTAGTAGATGTAGCTAAATGCAATGCAATGCATGATATGAACGCTACGGCGCATAGCCCGATCCAATTTGGGTACCCGTGCTTACTGTGGGGGTTCAGACTCCGGAGGGGCTCCTCCAGCCCAAGCACAATATTACTGCGGCGTGCAGTCCGATCCAACATATATACCGTTGCGGCGCGCAACCCGATCCACTACCAGTCAGCTAATATGCAAATACAGCCTCGCATGCTCAAAAGTAGTTTTGAAAACTCTTTTATCATTTTTCAGTTGGAAAACAGTAATATCAAGTTCTAGAGGTTGGAAATGGCATGATAACAAGAATAGCTACGGACTGGTAGTAAACTAGCATGTCAATATCACTAGACAATGATAACGATCCTCGCGGGATCCAATAACTGGCTCACGGCCCACAAGTATACTCAACCGCCCAAGAAGGAGGTTCAACGGCTCAAGAGTAGCCAATATCATAATATAGTATGCAACCATTCGAGAAGGAGGTTCGACGGCTCAAGAATAACCAATATCATAACACAGTATCAACAGGTGGGACTAAGCCATAGTCCCCAAATCACAATCGACCCCACACCCACAAGAGAGTACGTGTCTCGCCGCTATACAACGTCACAAAGTGGTATACCGGGGTTTCGAACCCGCTGCTCATCACCCACATCTATTACTCACCTCAATACAATGCGACGACTACTCCGCAATGCCCTTGCCATGAGAATCAAGCTCCGCACGCGTAGAATCTGATCAAATACAGTAAATACACATCAAATTAGACCAATGGAACGATACCCAGTCAAAACAACTCAATTTACACCAAAAATGGCAAAGTTGCCAAAACCCGACTTTTGGTGCGCTTGTCGAAAAATTACAAAAGTTACATATTCGGAATCCTCATCTCGATACGAGTCTAGGCATATAAAATTTACCAAAATCGGACTCCATTTGCCCACTCAAATCAGGTGTTTTTCTTCAATTTTAGGCCTAGGGCTCAAACCCACCTTTAATCTTTCATTTTCAGGGAATTAACCAAGGATTTCATGTTAAAATGATGTAATTAAGCCACAAAACTTACCTCCGATGAAACCCCGATGATTTCTCAGCAATCTCCCGTCAATACCTTCTCTTGGAACTCAAAAATGGAGGTTTTGGGTATGGGGTTCGCGAATACACTGTTCTGTTATATTAATTCACTGACTGCCAGGCGACTCTCTACGATCGCAGCCCCAGGCTCGCGATCGTGATGAACAACTTTACCGGGCTCCAAATTTACTCTATGCGATCGCAACAAAACCCACGCGATCGAATTGTTTCAGATAATAACCCTACGCGATCGCAGGCATCCTCACGCGATCGCACTGCTTCAATTTCCAGACTTACGCGATCGCAGACTTCACTTCGCGATCGCAGAGCTCAAGGTTTTCCTCCTACGCGATCGCACACTTGGCATCGCGATCGCGATGCATTACGGCCTCACCTTACGCGATCACATGGCTATCTCCGCGATCGTGGAGAGCAACATAGTTCTGCAATTATTGCAGCAGAAACAGCAGTGCCTTTGGCACAAATTGGTCCGTTTGGACCCCCGAATTCATCCCGAGGCTCCCGGGACCCCAACGAAAACCACCAACATACTCCAAAACACGATACGAACTTGTTTCAATCGTAAAAACACCATCTTAAACATCAAAATCTCCATTTTCACACGGATTCAAGCCTAAGTTTCTTCAAAACTTCCGAAACTAACATTCGATCAAAAACCCGACCAAACGACGTCCGAATGACCTGAAAATTTGCAGACATATCCAAAATCACATTACGAAGCTACAGGAATTGCCGGAATTCCATTCCGACCCCCGGATCAAAATCTCACCTACCATTCCGATTTCACCAAAATTCAACCTTAGCCAATTCAAGCCTATTTCTACATCGGACCTCCAAATTCAATTCCGATCACTCCTTTAAGTCACAAATCACCTCCCGGAACTAACCAAATCATTAGAATCTGATTCCGAGCCCTCTAACTAAATAGTCAACTCCGGATTGACTTTCCTTATTCAAGTTTCCTTCAAAAAGGCTATATGCCTCATTTTCAATCCAATTCACTCCTAACTCACCCGATGGACATCTAACACTGATATAAAAGCATAAAACATATAATTACAACATAACGGGGTGGTAATTCTCATGACGATGGGCCGGGTCGTCACACCACCAAAACCACAAAGCCAAAAACCGCATTTACAAAAGCTCTTTTGAATACATAGGATTAACTCTAATCCCTGTTGATACCCTATTTTTTCCTAAGTATTTGTTATATCCAAATACTTCTAAATTAGCATATTGGTGCATATATAAGCACACCCAAGAGTTTTGGTATTTTATTGATTTTTAAAACCAATTTATTACCTATTTTAACACAACAAAATTCAATATTTATTCCCAAAATTTTCATTTTGGAGAATGATTCATTTTATTTTTACATTTACACCAAAATATAATTAAGGTAATTTTGGCATATTTTTACAAAATCATTTGGCATTTTTAAAGCTAAATTGCATATAATCACAATTATAGCCTATCTTGTAATTTATGGCATCTTATGTTTATAAAATTAATCCAATTATTTTAAATTAATACTTATATAATATTCATTTACCTAGAACTCTTAATTTGTTTTAAAATCTGTATTACTATTTTTTTTATAAAATTTAAAGGGGAAAATTGGTTATTTACGATTTGGCCTCAATTGAATTTTAGTTATAGCCAATTTGGCAACCCCAAATAACCCAAAGTTGAGCCAAAATAACCCCAGCCCAATTTCGTCCTAACCTGACCCAGTACCCATTTAAACCAAACCTGTATGTTTTCTTCTAGTCTGAGTCGTTGATCATTTTGATCAACGACCCAAACCTCCCCTTTCCTTTTTAATTCCAAATGACCTCTTGCCCTACCTTATTATTCACCAAACACTGCCCTTGAATCCCCCTTATCTCTCAAATCACCTCACACACTAGTTGTCGCCTCTCGTAGAAACCCTAATCCATGGCTCCTCAAACTCATCGGAGGGCTACACCGGCCTCCCGTGGCTTTTATATGCTCATCTTTTGGGTACTATAACCAGATCTTGAAGGGATCTCAACCAAGATTTTCCTCGATGGTTATTCTTCGGTCATCTTCAGCCTCTGTCCGGCCAGCCATGGCCATTTGAGTTTGATCTTCGACTATCCTGCTCAGATTGATAGTTTCCAAAGCCTTTCTCATCACCTGGGTTTCTTATGTAACCCTAGCTCTAAGTTTCCTTCGATTTATTCTTAGATCTGCTCCAGATCTATGTGTGTTTGAACTTTCTGAGCAAGTTTCTCGAAGTTTCCATAATTGTTTCTTTCAAAACTCTTTGTTCTTTTAACTATGGTTTTATGTTAAGTTATTTTGAATCTCCTCCCTTGATCTTGGCATTTTTCTGTACTTTGATGGTTTGTTTCCCTTATCTAAGTAAGCATGTTGAAAAACTCTAATTTTGTGATTTTTTTAGTCTGTTTGTTTCATTCAATTCATACGCTTATCATACCTAGGTTTATTTGATGTTAAAGACCCTAATTTCGGGATTTACTTGAGTTCCTGAGCCTATCAGTTTATTTACTGATTAGGGGTTTTCACTTGGAACTTTGAAATTGTTTGTTGTTTCACTTGTTTGTCATCTTTAAACTCAACTGGTTTGAAAACCCTAGTCTCTTTGGGAGGATATGGAGTTCCTGAGCCTATCAGCTTGTTTCAACATTTCTTTTCCCTGTATGTTCTGCATTTGTGCAACTTGACAAACTTTATTACGATTCTCACTCGACTCTCTGCATGTTTTCAATTCCTTCTCTCTCTATTACACACTGAAGCCTAACTAGTATGCTTTGAATGTCTGCTCTATGCTATTGTTGTACGATGTTTCTTTTGCCATAACTTGGCCTCACATATCTGCTATTTGTGCATGCATTATATACTGAGTTCCTCCTATGATTTATATATTTTTCTAACTCGAAATTGATTTCAAAAAATTTTCCTTCCCTGAGATCCTGATTTTACAAGCTTGTCAACGTTTAATTGATTCTCTTTCTTTGATTGGCCTCACCGAATATTTCCAAAAATAACTTCAAATCTTGTACTTAGACTTAATTGCCTATTGAATGATTTTACTGTTTCTTTTATGGCAACATCCGTTCAGCTTACAAGATTGATTCTCCTTTCCTTATTTGGATCTTGTTAGTATCCATTTGAATAAGAATCCCATGGTTAAAGGGGAGTCTTGTGCTACTTGATTCTGATTTCTGATCATGCCCATATTTCTGTTGGATTTGTACTTATCACCTTATTTCTCTACAAGTTTTCCAAGCTATAAATACTCTCCTCCATTTTTCTTTGAACACACAAGAACACAGATGAACAATCTGAGTTCAAAATACGCTCTTACACTTAAAAACTCTCTCTCTCTCTCTCTCTCTCTCTCTCTCTCTCTCTCTCTCTCTCTCTCTCTCTCTCTCTCTCTCTCTCTCTCTCTCTCTCTCTCTCTCTCTCTCTCTCTCTCTCTCTCTCTCTGTCTCTCTCTCTCTCTCTCTCTCTCTCTCTCTCTCTCTCTCCCTTTCTCTCTCTTTTTCTGCTGCTTGTGCTATTGTGGACTCTTGCTTGCTTTACTTTTCTGCACTTTGTTTCTCTACTGGTAAGTCCTAGTTAATATACATATCTCAACAACAAAATGTTTTCTTTCCTGTCTACTTCTACTCATGTTCCGCATTCTAGATGTTATTAGCAATGTTGTAATATGTCCCGCTTCCCTTGTAATTTAATGTTTAATTTATGTGTACATTCTATCAATCGTTTGTTATTTATTTGATACTTTATAAATACCAAACCCTCACACCCCCTTTATATGCTTTAAGTTATGGTTCAAAAACATGGCAATGTCTGAAATCATTGCCCATGGATATGAACTTGACCCTTTGGGGCCCTAAGCTTTGTCAATTTCCCATCCCTATTCCTTTATTGCGTGTGCTGAGTAATAGCCTTGGCCTGCTAGTATTTCTAATTATTGTTTAGGCTATGTCTTGATCTCCAGAAGTCTTTACTCTTTAAATGCTTGATCAACAAGTTTGGTCAGGGGTGTGCCAGTATATTTTGTGGTTTGGCATGACCACCAGCATGCCCGGGTAGCCCCTACCCCTTCTACTGCACTTACCCTCATTCTTAGTAATTAATTTCTGCTCCTCCTATGTGAGCCTTGCCTTAGGACCCTTGAGCTCCATCTAAACTTGGACATATAAGGGCTGGCCCTTCCACACTACACAACTCAATTTCTGATTAATATCTTGGGTGTATACACTGCCTGGGGTTCCTTAAATGCCTTGGATCTATGAAACACCCTAGATATGAGAAGGCTTGGAAATATGGATCTCCGAAGTGGCACAATCTTATATTATTAAGAATTAAGTCTGAATTAAGCTACTCGGATGTAGCTGATGATTTTTGATGTACATTTTAATTCCAGTTGTTTCTTTTGGGTTGTAATAACTTGTACAAACTCTGGGAACTTATTAAAAGGGGGGATGGGATTTATTTTTATGCACCAAGGGTAGAGATCCTGCCTATAGGTTAATTTCTTAATTTCTGCAAACACACCTAGAAATCATGCATATAGGTTAAACTTTTATTTCTGCAAATTCGCCAAAATATCATGCCTATAAGGTTAACCTTTAATTTCTGCTTCTTCTCGCATAGATATCCTGCCTATAGGTTAAATTCCAATTGTTTCGAAAATTCATATAAAATATGGCTTATAAACTACTGCAATCTGCATCTACAAACATCTCTAGGTAAACAGTTTGTACGTTTATTAATAAAGGCTGCATATGGATACCATGTTCATAGGACCTTTATAAATATCTGAAAGGTATCCAAATTAGTAATTGTATAGAAATCATGCCTATAGGAAATTCAAATCTGAATAGAAGTAACATTAACTGTTGAACTCGTAATGTCTCGCTAAAATTGGAAACCCCTTTACAGCTTGCATACTTTTTTCTAAATCAGTATATATCACGCCTAGTTCTATCCAACACTTAGACAAAGAGGATAAATCAACCAGATCAGTTTCAGACAAATGCATTCGAGTAAGCCTAATGTATATTTTTCACCTAAAAATATGCAATGAGCCAGTCCGCTCATCATTTTATTTAAATAAGATCAAAATCAATGTGTGTAAGACATGCTAAACTCTATAAATTTGGTGGTTTATGGAGGCATATTTGAGACTATATCTGCTTGTTTGTTTCCCCTCTATGTGCATTACTTGTTTTGGTTGCCGCCTTAGCCTTTTGTCCTTTGAAAACTTCTAAAAGCCTCAAACCCCTTTCCTTTTAGGATTAGTAGTCCATTCTCCTCCGGGACTGATAAGATTGGGATGGGTAATAGCTTGCAATAAGTAAAGATACCATTCTGCACTTTAATACCTTAACGGGGTGAGAAGGGTAGACATGGAGATGATGATCACACGTTAACACTATGCGTACAATTGGGTACTGATATTATGCGAATGATCCATGTAATATATAAATCTAGGGCCCATCTCCCTCTTCATTAGTTTGATAATTTTTAGTACTTTAAAAGCTGTCCAATTTTCAACTTCCGCTTCTTGTTACTTGCATCAATTATTTGACCCCTATCCCTTTACTTGCGTATCTCTTCTTTAATGAAAAAACTATTTCCTTCCAAATTTCAGCACTTCTAAATCCTTTTCATGCTTCTTATTTGTAACAATTTCTCATATTTGCAATGCTTTCTTATTTTCTTGTTTGTTTGCATTTAAAGTCATAGTTGTACCAAGACCGGGAACCACTCTAGCGTATCCTGAGGGATGCCTAACACCTTCCCCTCGAGATAATTTCTAGCCCTTACCCAAACTCTGATTTTCATCTCAAATTCTTTTAAAAGTGTCCTAATGCACTATAATCATTAGGTGGCGACTCTCCAAATCCAAAACCCAATTCCCAAACGGGAATAGAGTTGTCTTCCCAAATGTTGTAAACCCGATTTCGCTTTAGAAAATGGGGGCGTCGACACCATGGCGACTTTGCTGGGAATCTTTAGGCTTTTACCATTGCATGCTATATGTGACTTTACTACTTTCTTTTACTATTTTTGTTTAATGCCTTTATTTGAAACTGACGTGTTTCTTTTATTTCTTTTTCTTTAATTATTTTTATTTACTGCTTTTCCCGTAAATGTTGTTGTAATTTTTTGAGCAATCATTGTAAACTTTATTGTATGAACGTGAAAATACATGTCAATTTGTTTCATTCTTGTAAATTACACCTTCAACATCATATTCCACTTGTGCCAAGAAAACGCTGTAGCAACGCTTATAATGAGTAGTTGCCCGCTTCCAATACTATCACCCCCTATATTTGGTAAAGGCATATTTGCGGTAAAACCAGGCGATCAGCGGTGCATTCGATAGTTCTGTGCCTTTCCCTCTTGAGTTGTCCGCTCAAGGGTACCTATCTAATACCTCAATAGAAATCTCACTCCATTTAAACTGTACATGCACCATGGTCAAACCTATCCAACTCAGTTCTGTTGTTCACATAATGACTCATTATGATAGCCTTGTCCAAAAGTCCATCGGGTTTCTTTGAAACCCAAATGGACACCTCCATGTTCTGTGCTTTTATTTGGAGAAATAATGTGTTTTATATGCTAATTATTAGTTTGAATAGTAAAGTTTGGTGGGGGTAAGGGCCTAACGCTTTGTTTTGCAGAAGTGAGGCACGAAGTCCCCAGATTGGGCATGGTGACCAACATTCATCCAAGGCTGCTGAATTGGTGGAAAGACTTCCATTCTAGTTATCAGACACTCGTCTACAAGTACTTAGGAAATCTGCCTTCTCTTCTAGAGATTCAGCCTAACAACAAAATTATAGAGGCTGTGACATTGTTCTGGGATAGAGACAAGTTCATGTTCCGTTTTGGAGACCTTGAAATGACTCTGTTGCTTGAAGTAATAGGAGGTTTAGCTGGTATTTCTTGGGACACTCCGGGTTTGCTTATGCTAGAGAATCAGAAATGAAGGGGTTTCCTTAAGATGATGGGACTAAAGAAGAACCCAAATTTAACTTGTTTGAAAGTCTCTTACACACCATTTGACTATCTATATAAGAGGTACAACCATAGCAAGTAATACCTCACCTATTTAGATGAGTTTGTCATCACCTCATTGGGACATATCCATAGAAGAGTCTTCGTTTTCATGTTTTTCTTTTTGCGAATGATTGTGTTCCTTATGAAGAAGGATAGGATCCACACCAGACTAGCCATGATAACCAAGACTTTGATGGAAGGGGTTGATGGAAAAACTTTCAGCATAATGCCCATGATCGTCGCCGAGATATACCGTGCCCTGAACAACTGTCATCAACAGGGCAGTCATTTTGAGGGTTGCAACTTATTACTTCAGCTCTGGCTCATGGAACACCTCTAGAAAGGGTAATACCGACAGGAGATCCTACGTAGAGATTGGGCTGATCACATCACCTTCCACCAGCCAAGGCGTATGAATTATAGGCCTAAAATGTTCGTTCAGCCATAGGACGCCAGAGAATTATTTGAAAATCTTAAAGAAGACCAGGTACAATGGATGTTTGAGTGGTTCCCCACGGATAAATTCATTGTTTGATCCCAAGATGCACCATTTCTCATACTGATTGGTTTGAAAGGAACTTATCCCTACATTCCTCTCCGGACCATGAGTCAGGCTGGAAGAAAATAAATCATACCAAGGGTCGACAAAGTGAGCCACTTCAGGGTCGATTTCCTGGACGACGATAGCCCTCACAAGTTCCAAGCTCAGCATTTGTGGCATTGCAAAATAGTTTTGGGGAAAGAATCTATTGATCCAGATCGGTATCACGCCGCTTGTGTACTGCACTATTCGGGTTGGTTGGAAGATAATGGCATGGGTCAGCCTTGGTTCATTCGATTTCATAGGATTATCGATGAACATGCTGAAGCACGGGTTAAGTATAATGAACTGCGCAAGAGAATTCAAGAGTGTGAAAGTGAGCACCGAGAAATACAAGAAGCACATCAGAAGCTAATTGAGGAGTGGAAAGACATGGCTGTCAGCGCCAACAAATGACTAGGGTATTTGGAGCGGGGTCTAGTAGAGCTGAAAGGAAAGTTCATCAAGAGGATTGAAAACTGTCAAAACGCTGAAGGAAATACAGGCGGACATCTGGCCCGAGCCTATTTGCTGCTAGGACACGCGAGTTAGTAGAGCTGTTCGAGGAAGACAAAGATGCCAAATCTGGGGAAGGTTCTTCTGGGACCAAGTAGTTAGGAGTCCTTTATTCTTTATTTTAATGTAATAAAGGCCAATGGCCAATAGTTACATTTTACATTCCATTATTTAGAGTCGTTTTGGATTCATCTTATTTTTTATTAATAAAATGAGGCATTTAGCATTATTAGTTCTCCAAAACTATTTGTCGCTAGGCCTACCTCGGGCACAACGAGGCACCAAAACTAGGACACAATTTACATTTTTTCGTACAACGTGTTTAAATACTGCAATAGTTTTTTCCTCATGACCCGCACTAACTTATTTCCTTTTTGTTTTTTATTTTTATTTCCCTCCCCAAAGGTTAGTTTGTGCATCTTGGAACCATCGTCATACTCCACAAGATCCAAGGGCTCTCCACCTCCTCCTACTCCGAGTCCTATCTGGAACAAGAGCAAAGGTAGAATGGTAGATTCAAACACCAGAAAGGATATTAAAATGCCTCAGGGTACCCGGTTGGTAAGGAAACTTCTAATCAACTGGAGCAAAAACTGTTGAAATTCCAAGAATATCTGGATCAAGTTTGGAATTTTGTTAACCTAGTCAACACCAAAAATTTGGCACCTCCACAGAATACCCCACAACCACAAATACAATCTACTCATGATCAACACTGCGACATATGGCACACTCCCAACAACACTCTACTACCCATTCTCGAGCGACTGAACACCGCATATGACCATCTCCATAACACTCCTATTTACGAGGATATTGTACCCCAATTTACTCAAACAAATACACCTGCGTCTGATGACAAAGACTCCCTTATCAGGAACTTAGCAGCAAAACTCAAGAAGTTGACCAGCTGAGCTCAAGGAGTGGAAGGATTGAGCCACAACAAGGCACTGCACATCACCTTGCAATATGACGATTATTCTATCACTAGAGTCCCGATCGATGGAGGATACAGCCTCAACATCTGTCCATTCATAACCCTCAAAACTTTGGGAAAAGGCCTACAAAAGATCAAAGATGGGGCTATCAATATCAAGGCTTTCGATGGGTCCCAGAGATTTACTATCGGAGAAATTAGCCTATGCTTACAAATGGGTCCAACATGGTTCAACGTCGACTTTCAAGTAATAGACATCCCGGCATCCTACAAGCTACTGTTAGGACGGCCCTGGATCCATATTGCTGGAGTCGTAGCATCGACCCTGCATCAGGCAATAAAGTTTGAATGGAATCACCAAGAGGTGATTATTTATGGCGATAGTAATAACCCCATATATAGTCACCAGATAGTCCAGATGATTGGAAGCAGAAGGAGAATAGGCGGAGAAACATACCACCATATCAAAAGGGTCAACTCTATAGATAAGGATATGTGGTGGGATAGCAACATCGAAAGTATCATGAATTGGTGTAGCTACGAGCCTGGAAGTGGGCTCGGTAAAAATCTCCAGGGGATCACTAAGCCCATCAAACTAAAGAAACATGGTACTACATTTGGCTTGGGGTACAGTTACACTTTGGAAGAATTCTAGAACTGGTTGCCACCATGGCGCGGTGCCTACTATACATTGGAGTTTCCGTACCTAGACTGGAGTAGAACTTTCAACCGACAGATACTATATATGGGCAAAAGAAGATGAAGCATTGGTAGCCACAACAAGAATCTGTTTTTGGAAGAGGATGATATGGACTGCTGTGTTCGTTTTTAAGAGGAAGTGGGGAGGGCCTGTCACGACCCTAGTTCACCAATCGTGAACGTGTCATGACTGCACCCAGTCTCCGCGACTATGTAAGCCTAACACGATGCGGAATATACAAGTTTATGAACATTAAATAAGAAAATTGCGGAAAACAATATAAAGGAATGTAATAAGTGCCACTTGGCACATACACTCATCAACCACACCATATAGCATACCACCAAGACCCAGAATCTCACGGGTAACACAGACTAAAAAGGGAGAGTACAACTGTGGCTCTATACATCAAGAATGTCTAAACAACGAAATGAGGGAAAATAACTACTATCACTATGAGAATAGAAGGAGGCTCTCCGGATCCGCGGATGTGGCAGATCATACCTCGAGTCTCCTGATGTGCTGCTAAATCACCTGAGATGAGCCTGTCCTGATGTACCTGGATTTGCACAACAAAAGTGTGCAGAAGAGTAGCATGAGTACACCACGGCGGTACTCACTAAGTGCCAAGCCTAACCTCGATGGAGTAGTGACGAGGAAGGTCAGGGCCCTACCGAGAAAACAATAACATAATGATCAAAACGGTAATAAGTAGGAATAAGTAAGAATGAATCTGAACTAACAAAAATGAAGTAATTAGTGCAACCAACTACGATTAGGTAACTACAAGTAACCAACACAACATAAACTCAAACCGGCAAGTCCAGAACTTTGGGAATTGAGCCTATAGTACCTCTCTATATCCAACAACTCAGGATCTCCGGGAATCAAACCCGCAGTCCGTATCTCAATAAATATATCAATAAACTTCGGGTCTTCGGGAATCGAACCTGCAGCCCTTGGATCTCTGGGAATCGAACCCGCAGCCCTTGGATCTCCGGGAATCGAACCCGCAGTCCACAAACAATAACACTCCGGGTCTCTAGGAATCGAACCCACAACCCTTTGATCTTCGTGAATCAAACCCGCACTCCACAAACAATAACACTCCGGGTCTCTGGGAATCGAACCCACAACCCTTGGATCTCCGGGAATCGAACCCGCAGTCCACCAATATAGACAATAAAAGGAACGCATATATAAATATGATATGCATAACTACAACTTCACCAAAACAGTACCAACAATTATCAAGAAGTTCAAGTAAGACAATTAGGCAATTAAACAGATAAATCCTATCAAATCATGCTTTTATAATGTATATCAGGTAAATGTCACAATCTAAGCAGCTAAGAACAGAAATATCACGAACTGGACAATTCAAGTAAGGTGAGTTCCAACAATCTGCGCATGTACACGCATGTCACCTCGTGTACAAGGCATTTAAATTATCACATAATATCCTTGGGATGAAGGTTCCCCCACACAAGGTTAGACAAGCCACTTACCTGGACTCCGGTACAAAACCGCTAAGAAATAACTCTCTTGCCACGAGTATCGGCCTCCACAGTTGTAGTATCTGATCAAAATAAATAGAAATACATCAAAATAGGCCAATTGGGCATTACCCAATCGAAATAATTTGAAATACACCAAAAACCACAAGTTACCAAAACCTGACTTTCGGTACGATTCTCGAAAAATTACAAAAGATATATATTCGGGTTCCTTATCTCAACACGAGTCTATGCATATAAAATTTACCAAAATTGGACTCCATTTGCCCATTCAAATCATTGATTTTCTATAACCCAAGACTAGGGTGAAAACCTCCACTAATGAACCCCTAATTCCCTCAATTTCAGTCAAAAACACCATAGTTTAGCAAGGAAATAACATAATTTAGGTCCATAGATGATTACCTGAAGAACCCCTTTGATTTCTCTAAAAATCGCCCCTTAATCGCTTCTCAAATGGTGCCTTAGCGTTTTAGACCGTTCTGAAATTTTAACCCTTAATGCTCATTAAACACAGGCCGATTTCCACCTCTGCGATGCTAGATTCGCTTCCGCGAGATCGCTTCTGCGGAGAAGCTAGTCGCTTCTGCGACCCCGGCCAAGAACTAGGATTCCGCTGCTGCGGTCTCCAGGTCGCTCATGCGACTCCGCTTATGCGGACATATGGTAGCTTCTTCGACCCTTGGCTTATACTCGAAATCCGCTTCTACGGAAGCACAGTCGCTTCTGCGACTTCGTTTATGTGGACAAATGTCCGCTATTGTAGAAGATCCCTAATCAGCCCACTCTCGCTCCTGCGGAAGGTTTTTCGCTTCTGCGTGATCGCCTCAGTGATCCGAGGTCCGCTTCTGCGGACTAGGCTGGCCATCCCAAAATCTCGCACCCACGGAACCACTATCGCTTCTGCGGACTCGCCTCTATGCTCCAAGCTCCGCAGAAGTTAAAACAACAGAAGGCAGACGCCAGCCTGCTGCAACTTCAAAACTTTTGCCATTTAATCACCCGAACTCATCTCGAGGCCCCCGGGACCTCAACCAAAAATGCAATTCTACTCTAAATCACCATACGAACTTGTTTGAATCATAAAAACATGTCCTTAAACACCGAAATGCTCGAATTATAGCGGATTCAAGCCTAAGTTTCATCTAGAACTTCTGAAACCTAACAGAAGTTCTGAAAATTTGTAGACATATCCAAAATCACCTAACAAAGCTACTGCAACTGTCGGAGTTCCATTCCGACGCCCGGATCAAAATCTCACCTATCGATCGGATTTCCAAAAATTTCCAACTTCGGCATTTCAAGCCTTTTGAGCTACAGACTTTCAAAATACATTCTGAACGCGCTCCTAACCCCGAAATCACCTAATGGAGCTAATGGAACCATCAGATTTCCGTTCTGAGGTCGTCTTAACATTGTTTCTGGAACGGACCATTATTCAACTACAAAGCTCTTATTTAGGGACTAAGTGTCCCAAACAACTCCAGATTGTAGAACCGAACATCCCAGCAAACCACAATAGCAGAAATGAACTTAGGGGAACAGCTAAATTGAGGATCGAGGCGTAAATTTCAAAAACGACCGGTCGGGTCGTTACATCTTCCCACACTTAAGATTCATTCGTCCTTGAACGAGCATAGAAAACATACCTGGAGTGGTGAAGAGATGAGGGTACTGGTTGCGCATATCCTGCTCGATCTCCCAAGTCGCCTCCTTGGCCGGCTGACCCCGCCAGTGGATCTTTACTAAAGCGATGTTCTTTGACCTTAACTTCCTGATTTGCCTGTCTAGAATAGCCACTGGCTCCGCAACATAAGACAGATCCTCGTCTAGCTGAATAGAAGTGAAATCCAACACGTGCAACGGGTCACCATGGTATATCGGAGCATAGAGACATGAAATACGGGATGGACTCCGGCTAGGATGGGAGTTAAGGCCAACTCATAAGCAACCTCCCCAACACGCCTCAAAATATCAAAAGGACCAATGAATCTAGGACTCAACTTCCCCTTCTTCCCAAACCTCATAACGCCCTTCATGGGCGAGACCCGAAGCAGAACCCGCTCGCCTACCATAAAAGCCACATCGCGGACCTTCTTGTCGGCATAACTCTTGTGCCTAGACTGGGCTGCACAAAGTCTGTCCTGAATCACCTTGACCTTGTCCATTGCATCCTGGACCATCTCGGTACCTAGCAGTCTGACCTCGCCCAGCTCGAACCAACCCATGGGAGACCTGCACCTCCTACCATATAGAGACTCATACGGTGCCATCTGAATACTGGACTGGTAGCTGTTGTTATAAGCAAACTCCGCCAGTGGCAAGAAATGATCCCATGAACCTCCAAACTCAATCACGCACGCACGGAGCATATCCTCCAAAATATGAATAGTAAGATCGGACTAGCCATCAGTCTAGGGGTGAAATGCTGTGCTCAACACCACCCGAGTGCCTAACTCTTGATGCACGGCTCCCCAGAACCGTGAAGTGAACTGAGCGCCTCTATATGAAATAATGGAAACTGGGATACCATGCAGCCGAACTATCTACCTGATGTAGATCTCCGCCAGTCGTTCCGATGAATAAGTAGTGCTCACCGGTATGAAATGGGCGGACTTGGTCGGCCGATCCACAATAACCCAAATGGAATCAAACTTCCTAACAGTCCGTGGAAGCCCAGATACAAAGTCCATGGTGATGCGCTCCCATTTCCACTCCGGAATCTCAATCTGCTGCATCAATCCACCCGGACGCTGATGTTCATACTTCACCTGCTGGCAGTTGAGGCATCTGGAAACATAATCAACTATATCCCTCTTCATCCGCCTCCACCAGTAATGCTGTCTCAAGTCCTAATACATATTCGCGGCACCCGGATGGATGGAATACCGCGAGCTATAGGCCTCTACTAGAATCAACTCTCGAAGATCATCTACATTGGGCACACAAATACGCCCCTGCATCCTAATAACTCCATCATCCCCGATGGTAACATCTCGAGCATCACCACGCCGAACTCTATCCTGGAAGACAAGCAAATGAGCGTCGTCGAACTGACGCTCCCCGATGCGATCAAATAGAGAAGGCCAAGAAACCACACAGGCCAGAACCCGACTAGGCTCCGAAAGATCCAGTCTAACAAATTGCCTGGCTAAAGCCTGAACATCCATCGCCATAAGCCTCTCCGAAGCTTGTAGATATGCCAAGCTCCCCAAACTCTCTGCCCGGTGACTCAAGGCATCGACAACTACATTAGCCTTGCCCGGATGATAGAGAATAGTTATATCATAGTCCTTCAGCAGCTCCAACCATCTCCTCTGACGCATGTTCAGGCCCTTCTGCTTAAGCAAGTGCTGCAAGCTCCGATGATCAGTGTAGGTCTCACAAGGAACCCCATACAAGTAATGACGCCAAATCTTTAAGGCGTGAACAATGGCAGCTAGCTCCAGATCATGAATAGGGTAGTTCTTCTCATATACCTTCAGCTGTCTGGACACGTAGGCAATCACCCTACCGTCCTGCATCAATACTGCACCGAGTCCAACTCGTGAGGCATCACAATATACTATATAGGACCCCAAACCTGTAGGCAACATCAAGATATGGGCCGAAGTCAAAGCTGTCTTGAGCTTCTGAAAGCTCGCCTCACATTCATCTGTCCACTGGAAAGGGGCACCCTTTTGGGTCAATCTAGTCATAGGTGCTGCGATCAAAGAGAACCCCTCTACAAAGCGACGATAATAACCCGCCAAACCAAGAAAACTTCGAATATCAGTAGGTGAGGAGGGTCTGGGCCAACTCTGCACGGCCTCCACCTTCCTCGGATCCACTCGAATACCATCGCTCGACACCACATTGCCTAGAAATGCCACTGAACTCAGCCAGAATTCACATTTAGAGAACTTGGCATATAACTGCTTCTCCCTTTGAGTCTGAAGCACTATCCTCAGATGTTGCTCGTGCTCTTCCCGACTTCGGCAGTACACCAGAATATCATCAATAAGAACAATCACGAATGAGTCTAGATATGGCCTGAACACACTGTGCATCAAATGCATAAAAGCTGCTGGGGCATTAGTCAGCCCGAAAGACATCACGAGGAACTCGTAGTGACCATACCGAGTCCTGAAGGCAGTCTTCAGGATATATGACTCCCGAATCTTCAGCTGATGATAACGAGAGCGCAAATCAATCTTGGATAACACATGTGCGCCCTGTAGCTGGTCAAATAAAATATCAATACGTGGCAAAGGATACCGGTTCT
The DNA here is from genome assembly GCA_032618575.1 of Nicotiana noctiflora. Lineage (NCBI taxonomy): Eukaryota > Viridiplantae > Streptophyta > Magnoliopsida > Solanales > Solanaceae > Nicotiana > Nicotiana noctiflora. The sequence goes on along the minus strand of JASVEL010002442.1, from coordinate 397,761 downwards.
TCACTGTAACTTTGTTCAACTGACGATAGTAAATACACATATGCGTAGAACCGTCTTTTTTCTTCACAAACAACATAGGAGCACCCCAAGGTGAAACACTGGGTCGAATGAAACCCTTACCCAGTAACTCCTGTAACTGATCCTTCAACTCCTTCAACTCCGGAGGAGCCATACGGTACGGTGGAATAGAAATGGGCTGCGTGCCCGACAACAAATCAATAGCAAAATCAATATCTCTATCGGGCGGCATGCCCGGGAGATCAGAGCTGGAAATACATCAGCGAAATCACGTACCACTGGAACGGAATCAATAGAAGGAGTGTCAATACTGACATCCCGCACATAAGCTAGATAAGCAGCACACCCCTTCTCAACCATACGCCGAGCTTTGAGAAAGGAAATAACACGGTTGGGGGTGTGATCTAGAGTACCACTCCACTCAATGCGTGGAATGCCTAGCATAGCCAGCGTCACAGTCTTGGCGTGACGATAAAGAATAGCATAATGGGGCAACAACAAGTCCCTGCCCAGAAAAATATCAAAATCGACAATCCCGAGCAACAATAGATCCGCTCTGGTCTCAAAACCACAAATAGTAACCAAACACGACCGATACACACGGTCCACAGTCAAAGAATCTCCCACCGGAGTGGAAACATAAATGGGGGCATTCAAAGAATCCCGAGGCACACACAGATGTGAAGCAAAATAAGAGGACACATATGAAAAACTGGAACCAGGATCGAATAGAACCGATGCCTCTCTGTGACTAACCAAAATAATACATGTGATAATAGAATCAGATGCAACAGCTGCTGCGCGATCAGGAATAACATAAATTCTGGCATGACCCCTCTCTCGAGGGCGGCCTCTAGCACCCCGATCCCCGCCCCTGGCTGGCTGGGCGGGTGGATTGGCAACTGGGGCTGGAAAGATGGCCTACTGGCCCTGTGAACCACGATGAGGCTGCGAAGTTTGCGGAGGTGCTCCTCTCCTATGCTTGGGGTACTCCCTAACCAGGTGGTGAGTATCCTCGCACTCATAACAAGCTCTGGGAGGAAGCGGTGGCTGTGACTGACCGGCCTCGCCCCCACTAGTCGGACCCCTGGACGTACCCCGTGCAGGAGGCGCACTAGAAACTGGGGGAGCATAATAAGGCTCCTGAAGTGCTGGAAGAGCTGGAGTACTACCGGCTGCTGGCAATGCTGAATGAACTGGACGACCGGAATAACCCCTGCCAAAACGACCGGCTGTTGAAGTGCGGGCACCAGAGAAATAGCCCGATTTACGAGACCTCTTGGCCTCCCTCTCTCCCCGCTCTCTAAGGAGCATACTCTCGATCCTCCTGGCAATGCTCACCACCTACTGATAAGGTATGTCTATCTCCAACTCCCTGGCCATGCTGGACCGGATCGGAAGAATAAGGCCCTCAATAAATCTCCGCACTCTCTCCCTGATCGTGGCTACCAAAGCCGGTGCATGCCTGGCAAGACGGGTGAAACTAATAGCATACTCTGATACTGACATGGAGCCCTATCGCAACTGCTCAAACTCCAATCGGCAAGAATCCCTAAGGCTCTGGGATAAAACTCCCTCAAAAATAGATCAGAAAACTACGTCCAGGTCAACGAAGCAGACTCATCTAGACTATCCAACTCAAACGTGCGCCACCAATCATAAGCGGCCCCACGAAGCTGAAAAGCAGTGAAGGAAACCCCGCTGGTCTCCACTATCCCCATGGTACGAAGGATACGATGACACTCCTCCAGAAAACCCAATGCATCATCTGTAGCCAAACTATTGAACATTGGAGGATCATATTTCTTAAACCTCTCTAATCTACGATGCTCGTCCTCGGAGGCAGCTGGCCCACCTCCGGGCTGTGCTGGGGTGGCAGGAGGCATAACAATGATCTCTGGAACCTGTGCCACTGGCACTCGCTGCTCAGGTGTAGCGGATGCGGGAGTCTGGGCCCCTCCCCCGGCCTGAGATGTAGCTGCAGTGAGAGGAAGCAGCCCTGCCTGAGCTAAAGTGGTATACATACTCATGAACTGGGCCAGGGTATCCTGGAGTGCTAGAGTAGTATCAACTGTAGTCGTTGTACTAGGTGCCTGCGCTCCAACCTGATCTATTGGTGGCCCCTCAGCAGTAGCGTGCGCGGGTGCTGTGGCTGCACCTCGGGCGTGTCGTCGTCCTCTACCACGACCTCGGCCTTTGACGGCGGCAATAGGGGGCGCGTGTGCCTGATCCTCACGAGTAGCATGTGTCCTCACCATCTGTGAGAGAATAGAAAGCAGAAGTTTAGATTTTGTGTCAAAAATGTCGCACGACAAGGAATACAAATGAAATGAAGAGTTTCCTAAACAGTTACATAGCCTCTCGTAGATAAATACAGACATCTCTGTATCGATCAGCGAGACTCTAAGTAACCGGTCTGTGTCCTGTGACTCCTATGAACCTAGAGCTCTGATACCAAATTGTCACGACCCTAGTTCACCAATCGTGAACCTGTCATGACGGCACCCAGTCTCCGCGACTAGGTAAGGCTAACACGATGTGGAATATACAAGTTTATTAACATTAAATAAGAAAATAGCGGAAAACGATAAAAAGGAATGTAATAAGTGTCGTTTGGCACATACACTCATCAACCACACAATATAGCATAACCAAGACCCGGAATCCCACGGGTAACATAGACTAAAAAGGGAGAGTACAAGTGTGGCTCTATACATCAAGAATGTCTAAACAACAAAATGAGGGAAAATAACTACTATCACTATGAGAATAAAAGGAGGCCCTCCGTATCCGCGGACGTGGCAGATCATACCTCGAGTCTCCTGATGTGCTGCTAAATCACCTGAGATGAGCCTGTCCTGATGTACCTGGATCTGCACAACAAAAGTGTGTAGAAGAGTAGCATGAGTACACCACGGCGGTACTCAGTAAGTGCCAAGCCTAACCTCGATGGAGTAGTGACGAGGAAGGTCAGGGCCCTACCGAGAAAATAATAACCAAAGGTCAAAACAGTAATAAGCAGGAATAAGTAAGAATGAATCTGAAATAACAACAATGAACTAATTACTGCAACCGACTACGATTAGCTAACTACAAGTAACCAATACAACATAAACTCAAACCAGCAAGTCCAGAACCTGTGGGAATTGAACCCACAGTCCCTCTCTATATCCAACTACTCAGGATCTCCGGGAATCGAACCCACAGTCCGTATTTTAATAAACATATCAATAAACTCTGGGTCTCCGGGAATCGAACCCGCAATCCTTGGATCTCCGGGAATCGAACCCACAGCCCTTGGATCTCCGGGGATCAAACCTGCAGTCCACAAACAATAACACTCCGGGTCTCTGGGAATCGAACCCACAGCCCTTGGATCTCCGGGAATCGAACCCGTTGTCCACAAACAATAACACTCCGGGTCTCTGGGAATCGAACCCACAACCCTCGGATCTCCGGGAATCGAACCTGCAGTCCACCAATACAGACAATAAAAGGAACGCACAGAGAAATATGATATGCATAACTACAACTTCACCAAAATAGTACCAATAATTATCAAGAAGTTCAAGTAAGGCAATTAGGCAATTAGATAGATAAATCCTATCAAATCATGCTTTTCTAACGAATATCACATAAATGTGACAATCTAAGCAGCTAAGAATAGAAATATCACGAATTGGACAATTTAAGTATGGTGAGTTCCAACAATCTGCGCATGTACACGCCCTTCACCTCGCGTACAAGGCATTTAAATTATCACATAATATCCTAGGGGTGAAGGTTCCCCCACACGAGGTTAGGCAAGCCACTTCCTCGACTCTGTTAAAAAACCGCTAAGAGATAACTCTCTTGCCACGAGTATCGGCCTCCACAAGTGTAGTATCTGATCAAAATGAATAGAAATACATCAAAATAGGCCAATTGGGCATTACCCAATCGAAATAATTCGAAATACACCAAAAACCACAAGTTGCCAAAACCCGACTTTCTGTACGATTCTTGAAAAATTATGAAAGTTACATATTCGGGTTCCTTATCTCAACACGAGTCTATGCATATAAAATTTACCAAAATCGGATTCCATTTGCCCATTCAAATCATTTATTTTCTATAACCCAAGCCTAGGGTGAAAACCTCCATTAATGCACCCCTAATTCCTCCAATTTCAGTTGAAAACACCATAGTTTAGCAAGGAAATGACATAATTTAGGTCCACAGATGATTACCTGAAGAACCCATTTGATTTCTCTGAAAATCGCCCCTTAATCGCCTCTCAAATGGTGCCTTAGCGTTTTAGACCATTCTGAAATTTTAACCCTTACTGCTCATTAAACACAGACCGATTTCCACCTATGCGACACTAGATCCGCTTCCGCGAGATCGCTTCTGCGGAGAAGCTGGTCACTTCTGCGACCCCGGCCAAGAACTAGGATTCCACTTCTGCGGTCTCTAGGTCGCTCATGCGACTCCGCTTCTGCGGACATATGGTCGCTTCTGCGACCCTTGGCATATACCCGAAATCCGCTTCTGCGGAAGCACGGTCGCTTCTGCGACTTTGTTTATGCGGACAAATGTCCGCTCCTGCGGAAGATCCCCAAACAGCCCACTCTCGCTCCTGCGGAAGGTTTTCCGCTTCTGCGCGATCGCCTCAGCAATCCGAGGTCTACTTCTGCGGACAAGGCTGGCCATCCCAAAATCTCACACCTGCGGAACCACTGTCACTTCTGCGGACTCGCCTCTGCAGTCTAAGCTCCGCAGAAGCAAAAACAACAGAAAGCAGACACCAGCCTGCTGCAATTTCCAAATTTTTGCCGTTTAATCACCCGAACTCATCCCGAGGCCCCCGGGACCTCAACCAAGAATGCAATTCTACTGTAAATCACCATACGAACTTGTTCGAATCATAAAACACGTCCTTAAACACCGAAATCCTCGAATTATAGCGGATTCAAGCCTATGTTTCATCCAAAACTTCTGAAACCTACATGTTATCAAAATCCAAATCAAACAACGTCCGAATGACCTGAAAATTTGCAGACATATCCAAAATAACCTAACGAAGCTACTGCAACTATCGGAATTCCATTATGATGCCTGAATCAAAATCTCACCTATCAATCAGATTTCCAAAAATTTCCAACTTCGGCATTTCAAGCCTAATTGAGCTACAGACTTCCAAAATATATTTCGAACGTGCTCCCAACCCCGAAATCACCTAACGAAGCTAATGGAACCATCAAATTTCTGTTCCGAGTCATCTTAATAGTGTTCCTGGAACGAACCATTATTCAACTACAAAGCTCTCATTTAGGGACTAAGTGTCCTAAAACACTTCAGATTCTAGAACCGAACCTCCCGGCAAACCACAATAGCAGAAATGAACTTAGGGGAACTATTAAATTGGGGATCCGGGCATAAATTTCAAAAACGACCGGTTGGGTCGTTACAAGGCCCTTCCATACAAGTTGTATACTGAGGAGACCACCTCAGTAATTGGTCAATTAGGACCATCAGGACCCGGAAGGCTTCGGGCATTACTATTACTTACCTTGATAATTAACTAATGATTGTGACTTATAATGAAACAACACAACAAAAGGACATGGACTCAGAAGAGGATGAGATAGCTGAAGAGGTCGTTAGAGAGGTTGAGAATTTTGGGAATAGTCCTAAGTCTAACCTGGAAAGAAACTAAAGTCGTTAATTTGGGAGACACGGAAAAGGTCAAAGAAACTCGCATCAGTGTTCACTTGTTGTCATCAGAAAATGAAAAATATACGGAATTTTTAAAGGAATATTAAGAGATATTCTCCTGGTTGTATGATGATATGACCGGTCTCAGCACGTCCATTGTAGCTCACAAACTACTAACAGATCCAACTTGTCCACCAGTAAAATAGAAGCTCAAAAAGTTCAAACTCGATCTGAGATTGAAAATCAAAGAAGAGGTTACTAAGCAAGTCAAAGCCAAGGTTCTCAAGGTAGTGGAGTATCTGACATGGTTAGCCAACACCCAACCGGTACCAAAGAAGGATGGGAAGGTTAGGATCTGTATCGACTATCGGGATCTTAGTCGGGCCAGTCCCAAAGATGAGTTCCCCTTGCCAAACATACACATTCCTAATCGATAACAGTGCCAAGCATGAGTTGCAGTCTTTTATTGATTGTTTCATCGGATACAATCAGATATAGATGGACGAGGAAGATGTAGAGAAAACGGCATTCATCACGCCCTGGGGGATGTGTTGTTACAAAATTATGCCATTCGGATTAAAGAATGCTGGCGCCACCTATATGAGAACCATGACTACTATCTTCCACGGCATGATATACAAGGAGATCGAGGTATATGTGATGACGTCACCATAAGATCCAAGAAAGCCACTGATCATATGAGAGACTTGAGAAAGTTCTTCAACAGACTCAGGAGGTACAATCTGAAACTGAATCCGCCAAGTGTGTATTCGGGGTTCCTGCCGGAGAATTACTGGGTTTTATCGTGAGTCATCGAGGGAAGCCATTCAATAATTGCCACCACCAAACAACAAAAATGACATGATGAGTTTCTTGAGAAGACTTAACTATATCAGCAGGTTCATTGCCCGGTCTACTATCATTTTTAAACCAATCTTTAAAATGCTGAAGAAAGACACTACTACTAAATGGACTGATGATTGTCAAAAAGCTTTTGATAGAATCAAGCAATACCTGTCAACGCCACCAGTCTTGGTTCCGCCTTTGATGGAGTGTTTGGATGTGTTCTAGGACAACACGATGAAATGGGAGGAAGGAGCAAGCCATATACTATCTCGGTAAGAAGTTCACCCCGTACGAGGCCTGGTATTCTTTATTGGAGCGCACCTATTGTGCTCTGACTTGGGTAGCTCAGAAATTGAGGCATTATTTCTGTGCCTACACAACTTATCTCATATCCATGATGGACCCGCTAAAGTATATCTTTCCGAAGCCCATGCCCACTGGAAATCTTGCTAACTTGAAAATCTTGCTGAGTGAATTCGACATTGTTTACGTGACTCAGAAAGCAATCAAGGGTCAAGCCATAGTAGATCACCTTGCCGAGAATTCCGTCGGCGGAGAATATGAACCCTTGAAACCATATTTTCCTGATGAACAAGTGTCCTTTGTAGGAGAAGATATTATAGAATCCTACGATGGTTGGAGGTTATTTTTCGATGGAGCCGCCAATTTCAAAGCAGTTGGCATAAGAGCAGTCCTAGTATCAGAAATCGGCAAGTATTACCTGGTGTCCACAAAGCTCAGGTTCCATTACACAAATAATATGGCCGAATATGAAGCATGCATCCTAGGGCTCAAGATGGCCATTGACATGAACATTCAGGAGTGCTAGTTATCGGGGATTCAGACTTACTCATACATCAAGTTCGAAAAGAGTGGGCAACCAACAACTCTAAGATACTCACATACTTGCATCACATACGTGAGTAAAGATTCACGAAGATGGAATTTTAGAATTTCCCCTGGGTCCAGAATGAGTTTGTCGACGCATTGGCTACTATGTCATCCATGATCCAACATCCAGACACGAATTTCAATGATCCCATCCCAGTAAAGATTTATGATTAGACAGCTTATTTTTCTCACATTGAGGAAGAAGAAGATAGAAAAACATGTTTCCACGGCATCAAAAGGTACTTGACAACAGGGGAATATCCAGGACTTGCCAACGCTACTCAGAAGCGCACACCTCGAATATTATCCAACAACTTCTTTCACAGTGGGGGAATCCTGTGTAAGAGGACTCCCGATTTGGGTTTACTAAGGTGTGTCGAAGCAAAAGAAGCATCCAGACTATTGGACGAAGTGCACGCAAGGACTTGCGGGCCGCACATGAATGGTGTTTTAGCAAAGAAGATACTTCAAGCAGGCTATTTTTGGATAACTATTGGAATAGACTGTATCCAGTATGTTAGCAAGTGCCATCGCTGTCAGATACATACAGATATGATAAAGGTGACTCCAAACAAGCTTACCGCAACAAGCTCACCGTGGCCATTCACCGCCTGAGGAATGAACGACATCGGACCTATTGAGTTTGCCGCATCAAATGGGCACAATTTTATTCTAGTGGAAATTGATTATTTTATGAAATGGGTTGAAGTAGCATCATATAAAGCAGTGACTAAGAAAGTTGTGGCAGACTTCGTCCGTGATCGTATTGTTTGCCGATTTGAAATTCTAGAATCAATCATCACTGATAACGGTTCCAATCTCAATAGCAATTTGATGAAAGAAATGTGTAAGTCATTCAAGATTACACACAAAAACTCCACAGCCTATAGGCCTCAGATGAATAGAGTTGTAGAAGCATCCAACAAGAAAATCAAAAAGATACTAAGGAAGATGGTCGAAATTCACAAATAATGGCATGCGAAGTTATCATTCGCCTTATGGGATGCCGCACCACGGTCCGCACATTGCCCGGAGCAACTCCCTACATGTTGGTTTATGGTACATAGGTGGTTATCCCTGCCGAGGTAGAAATTCCCTCCTTGGGGATCATACAAGAAGCAGAGTTGGATGAAGTAGAGTGGGTTTAAGGTTGCTACGAGCAGTTATCCCTTATAGATAGGAAAAGGATGAATGCAGTTTGCCACAGTCAGTTTTATCAGAACAGAATGTCCAGAGCCTTCAACAAAAGTGTTAAGCCAAGGAAATTTACACCGTGATAGCTGGTGTTGAAGAAAATATTCCCGCATGAAGATGAAGCCAAGGGGAAATTTTCCGCTAACTGGCAAGGTTCGTACATGTTTCATCGGGTTCTAACCGGAGGAGCCCTTATTTTTGCAGAAATAGACGGATAAGTCTAGCCAAGGCATTCCAACTCAGATGCAGTGAAACGAAATTATGTGTAACCACCTACGATTTCTTTATGATGTAATTTGATCTACGCCTGGCCTGATTCCTGTATAAGAGGGGATACATAGGCAGCCCTATGGGTTCGGTCACAATTTAATAAAAATTTCATTTTCCCATACAATTTGGACTAGGGCAGAATTTTGAGGAGGACCCGCAAAATTCTGAAGTTACTCTTCAGCCACTCATCGCCAGGGATGCCACCTCGGTAAACTGGGGCAAAATTTTGAGGAGGACCCTTAAAATTTTGAAGTTGATTGTTCAGCCATCCAGCGCAACTGTTAGAAGTTCAAGCCCATTAAACTGGGGCAGAATTTTTAGGAAGACCCTCAAAATTCCGGTGCAAGAGAGATTGTAATGTCGTGAACCGCGTCGCAGTCGTTGGTTCATCTAAAAGAAAACTATTTTCTACTTATGTTATGTTTACTAAATCATGCATAATTATTGTTCGAACTACCGCTTATTAGCAACACTACCCCGATGATACACAATGCGAGCCAGGGAAAATGAACTAAACTTTCCCCCTTTTACAAAACTCACGATTTTTCTTTGGATGCAGGCACCCAAGTCACAAAATCACCAAACACATTATGCAATCATACTGAACCGTCACACCTTACGCATTTTCTATCTGCACGAAATATCCCCATCAGTCGCAATATAACAATCAGCTACCAGCTATCAGCTAAGAAGTTTTATTACTATTCGCATTTACCTCTTGCATAAGGCTGTCGTTCTGCCATTCGAGACTAAGCGTTGTCTCCATCTGCATTTCCTGCATTGCATAAGGCTACCTTTTTGCCTTTCGAGACTAAGTGTAGTCTCCATCTACATTTCCTGCATTGCATAAGGCTACCTTTTGGCCTTCCGAGACTAAGCGTTGTCTCCATATGCACTACCTACATTGCATAAGGCTACCTTTCTGCCTTCCGAGACTAAGCGTTGTCTCCATCTGCACTATCTGCATTGCATAAGGCTACCTTTCTCCCTTCCGAGACTAAGCGTTATCTCTATCTACATTATATTCATAGCATAAGGCTACCTTTCTACCTTCCGAGGTTAATCTCTACCTCCACGTGCATGGCTGAATATCGCCACCTTATCTTTCTTGCTTGGCTGAAATATCGCCACCTTTACTTACGTCTTGCAATCGGCTAAAATATCGCCAAACTTTATTTACATTCTACATCTGCTAAAAGATCGCCAGTTCATCTCCATCATCATCTATACTTATGCTTTATATTGGCTGAAATATCGCCATTTACATTCTGTGCATCGGCTAAAAAGTCGTCTGTTTGATCTAAGTTTTCGTCGACTAAAATATCTCCATTTACACTTTTGCATCAGCTAAAATACTGCCAAATCTTGGATTTCATGGGCTGAAATATCGCCATACTGTCTAAAGGCATCATTTTTCGGAGGCATCATCCTCATAGCCCGAGAAAACCATGCCATGACCTGATGACCCCACCTTATATCCCGCACGTCATTATTCAAAGGCATCATGGTTCAGAGGCACCATTATCATAGCCCGAGAACACCATTTTATAGCCCGTGAATCCGTTAATTTGCGCTTCATGGACAAGGACATCATGGTCCGAAGACGTCATCCGAACCGTCTAAGGGTAGCATTCATGGTTCAATGGGAACTTGCATCATGTTTAAGTTTATGCACAATGTACACCTGTATTGCTTACTTACAGGTACATCAGCTAGCAACACTCGTCTCAGCAACAGTGATCCATCTCTAGTACCCGCCGTCGATCAAGTTTGAAATACCTCATGCCCCTTAGACATCGTGCCTGTCTCTTTCAAATCGCCATCAACATGTTCCGTCAATGATTCCTGAACTACATATGGCCTAATTCCTGTAAAACCAGGGATATGTAGGAAGCTCCGAAACTAGAGCTCGATCAAATTCTTTTCAAAATCACCCCTTTCGGTCAAAATTGGCCATCATATCTTTACCCGACAAATCATTCATCCTTCCCGGGTAATGAGGGGAAGCTATTGATACCCAATATTTTCCTAAGTATTTTTTATACCCAAATATTTCCAAAATAGCATATTGGTGAATATATAAGCACACCCAAGAGTTTTGGTATTTTAATGATTTTTAAAACCACTTTATTGCTTATTTTAATACAACAAACTCCAATAATTATTCCCAAAATTTTAGAGAATGACTCATTTTATTTTTACATTTACACCAAAATATAATTAAGGTAATTATTGCATATTTTACAAATTTATTGGGCATTTTTAAAGCCAAAATGTGTATAATTGCAATTATAGCTTATCTTGTAATTTATGGAATATTATGGTTATAAAATTAATCCCAGCATTTTGAAATTAATATTTATATAGTATTCATTTACCAAGTAGTCTTATTTTTTTTAGAATCAATATTACTATTTATATAATAAATCTGTACTCATTATTTACCAAACGCCGCCCTTGAATCCCCCTCTTCTCTCAACTCTCTCTTAACTCACCTCAAACCCTAGCCGTCGCCTCTCGTAGAATCCCTAATCCATTGCTCCCTAGAGTCATCGGAGGCCTACATCGGCCTCCCATGGCTTCTATGTGCTAATCTCTAGGGTCCTATGACCAGATCTTGAAGGGGTCTCGACCAAGCTTTTGCTTGATAGCTGTTCACCGGTCATCTTCAACCTTTGTCTGGCCAACCATGGCCATTCAAGTTCGATCTTTGACTATCCTACTACAATCGATAGTGTCCAAAGCCTTTCTCATCACCTGGGTTTCTTATGAAAACCTAGCTCTAAGGTTCCTTAAATTTATTCTTAGATCTGTTCCAGATCTATGTGTGTTTGAACTTTCTGAGCATCTTTCTCGAAGTTTCCCCAATTTTTGCTTTCAAAACTCTTTGTTCTTTTAACTATGGTTTTATGCTAAGTTATTTTGAATCTCCTCCCTTGTTCTTGGCATGTTTCTGTACTTTGCTGGTTTGTTTCCCTAATCTGAGTAAACATGTTGAAAAAGCCACAATTTTGCGATTTTTTTAGTCTTTTTGTTTCATTCGATTCATATGCTTATCATCTCTAGGTTTATTTGATGTTAAAAATGATAATTTCAGGGATTTACTTGAGTTCCTGAGCCTATCTGTTTGGTTTACCAATTAATAGTCAAAACCCTAATTTTTAGGGGTTTTCACTAGGAACTTTGAAATTGTTTGTTGCTTCACATGTTTGTCGTCTTTAAACTCAACTGATTTGAAAACCCTAGTCTCCTTGGCAAACTATTCGAGTCTTGTGGGGTCGTTTGTGTAGCTTGTATGTTTGAAATTATTCAACTTCATTCCTTGTTCAAACATTTCTTTTCCCTATATGTTCTGCGTTAGTGCCACCTGACAAACTTGATACGTTTCTCACTTGACTCTCTGCATGTTTTCGATTCATTCTCTCTCTATTACACACTAAAGCCTAACTAGCATGTTTTGAATGTCTGCTCTATGCTATTGTTGTACGATGTTTCTTTTGCCATAACTTGGCCTCACATGTATGTTATTTATGCATGCATAATATACTGAGTTCCTCCTGTGATTTATAATTTTTTTAAACTCGAAATTGATTTCAAAAACTTTTCCATCCCTGAGATCCTCATTTTACAAGCCTGTCAAAGTTTAATTGATTCTCTTTCTTTGATTGGCCTCACTGAATCTTTCCAAAAATAACTTCAAATCCTGTACTTAGACTTAATTTCCTATTGAATGATTTTACTATTTATTTTATGGCAATAGCCATTCTTCTTACAAGATTGTTTCTCTTTCCTTATTTGGATCTTGTTAGTTTCCGTTTGAATAAGAATCCCCTGGTTAAAAGGGAGTCTTATGCTAATTGATTCTGATTTGTGATCATACCCATATTTGTGTTGCATTTGTACTTATTACCTTATTTCGCTACACATTTCCCAAGCTATAAATACTCTCCTCCTTTTTTCTTTGAACACACACAAACACAGACAAACAATCTGAGTTCAAAATACGCTCGTACACTTAAAAACTCTCTCTCTCTCTTTCTGCTACTTGTTTTGCTGTGGACTCTTGCTTGCTCTACTTTTTTGCACTTTGTTTCTCTACTGGTATGACCTAGTAAATTTACATGTCTCAACAACAACATGTTTTCATTCCTTTCTACTTCTACTCATGTTTCTGCAATCCAAATGTTATTAGCATGCTGTAATTTGTCCCCTTTCCCTTGTAATTCAATGTTTAGTTTACGTGTACATTCTTTTAGTCATTTGTTATTTATTTGATACTTTATGAATCCCAAACCCTCACACCCCCTTTATATGCTTTAAGTTATGGTTCAGAAACATGGCAACGTCTGAAATCATTGCCCACAGATTTGAATTGGAACCTTTGGGGACCTAAACTTTGTCAATTTCCCATCCATATTCCCTTATTACATGTGCAAAGTAATAATGTTGCCTGCCAGTATTTCTAATTATTGTTCAGGCCATGGCTTGACCTCCAGAAGGTCTTTAATCTTTAAATTCTTGATCAATAGGTTTGGTCAGGGGTGTGCCAGTCTATTTTATTGTTGGGCATGGCCACCATCCTGCCTCGGTAGCCCCTTCTATTGCACTTACACTCATTCTTAGAACTTAAGTTCTGCCCCTCTTTTGTGAGCCTTGCCTTGGCACTCTTGAACTCTCTCTTAACTTGGACACATAAGAACAGGCCCTTCCACACTGCACAAATCAATTTGTAATTAATATTTTGGCTGTATTCACTGCTTGGGGTTCCTGGAATCTCTTTGATCTTTGAAACACCCTAGATAAGAGAAGTCTTGGAAATCTGGACCTCGGGAGTGGCTCAATCTCATATTATTAAGCATTAAGTCTGAATTAGGCTGCTTGGATGTAGCTGATGATTTCTGATGTATTTTTTTATTTCAGTTGTTTCTTTTGGGATGTGATAACTTGTACAAACTCTGAGGAACTTTGTAAAAGGGAGGGTGGGATTTATTTTTATGCACCAAGGGTAGAGATCCTGCCTATAGGTTAATTTCTTTATTTCTGCAAACACACCTAAAAATCATGCCTATAGGTTAAACTTTTATTTCTGCAATTCCGCCTAGATATCAAGCCTATAACCTTTAATTTTTGTATCTCCGCGCATAGATATCCCACCTATAGGTTAACTTCCAATTGTCTCATAAATTCATATAAAATATGTCTTATAAACTACTTCATTTTGCATCTATAAACATCACTAGGCAAACAGTTTGTAGGTTTAATAATAAAGACTGCATATAGATACCATATTCATAGGACCTTTGTCAACATCTGAAATGTATCCAAATCAGTAATCGTACAGAAAGCATGCTTATAGGAAATCTCAAATCTGAATAGAAGTAACATTAACTGTTGAACTCGAAATGTCCTGCTAAAATTGGTAACCCCTTTTTATCTTGCATCTTTTTTTCTAAAATCAGTATATATCACGCCTAATGCTATCCAACACTTGGACAAAGAGGATAAATCAACCAGATCAATTTTAGACAACTGCATTCGAGTAAGCCTAATGTACACTTTCGCCTAAAAATATGCGTTGAACCAGTCCGCTCATCGCTTTATTTAATTAAGGCAAAAAATCAGTATGTGTAAGACATGCTAAACTCTATGACTTTGATGGTTTATGGAGGCATATTTGAGCCCATGTTTCCTTGTTTTTTCCCCTCTATGTGCATTACTTGTTTTGGTTGCCGCCTTAGTATTTTGTCCTTTGAAAACTTCTAAAAGCCTCAAACCCATTTCCCTTTAGGATTAGCAGTCCGTTCGCCTACGGGACTGATAGGATCAAAACGAGTAATAACATGAAATAACTAATGATACCATTCGGCGCTTTAATACCTTAACAGAGTGGGAAGGGTGGACATGGAGATGATGATCACATGATAATACTATGCGTACAATTGAGTACCGATGTTGTGCGAATGATCTATGTAATATATAAACCTAGGAACCCCCCCCCCTCCCTCTTCATTAGTTTGATAATTTTTAGAACTTTAAACGCTGTCCAATTTTCAACTTCTGCTTCTTGTTACTTGCATCAATTATTTGACACCTTCACTTTACTTGCGTATCTCTTCTTTAATCATAAAACTATTTCCTTCCAAATTTCAGCACTTTTAAATCCTTTTCGTGCTTTGTATTAGTAACAGTTTCTCGTATTTGTAATACTTGCTTGTTTACTTGTTTGTTTGCATTTAAAATCATAATTGTTGCATGACCGGGAACAACACTAGTGGATCTTGAGGGGTGCCTAACACCTTACCCTCGAGATAATTTCTAGTCATTACCCTAACTCTAGTTTTCATCTCAAATTCTTTTAAAAGTATCCTACTGCACTATAGTCATTAGGTGGCGACTCTCCAAATCCAAAATACAATTCCCAAATGGGAATAGAGTTTTCTTCCCAAATGTCGTAAACCCAATTTTGCTTTAGAAAAAGGGGGCATCGACAATCTCGTTGTAGCACACATCCTCAACTGTTGCGAAAATTTCAAGATAACTCTAACTTGAATACTCTGAGTACCTAATACAGTTGCTTCGATATAAGCTAGAAGGTAAAATATTAAAACACCTACTATAATTAAATTAGAATAAAATATAGACACTTCGAACTGGTTCTTCTATCTGGTTCAAGTAGCTTTAGGTTGGTACGCCTGGATCACACACGCTGCTTGCAAATTTGACTTGCTATTTGGCTGTCAATTCACATTTAAATTCTATTTATGTGTATTACCTGTAAAAGTGTACAACACTAATATTTAAGGATTGAGAAATTAGAGATTAACTAGAATTCTAATGCTACTCTTTCATGATGGAAGAGTTGTAGTTGATCTCGTCCTCGAACTTTATCTTTTTGTAAATCGTTTTCTTTTTGTGTAAGGAGTATTTCTCCTTATCCAATATGAAACATTTTCGATCATGATCAGGATATATCACTTCTAATAAGTTAGGTTTATATCTTTCACATGCATCTCACACGTTTAAGTTGACCATAATAGTGCATCACAAGGATGGACCTGGTCATGTCGGAGTTCCTTTGTCAGTCTTCAAAACATCACCTTTACTTGGGCCAAACAATTCTCCCTTTTTGATGATGACAAACTCTGTGCTTTCCACTTAAATAGGCCCTGTCAGAACTTAGCTTTTTCGTAAGTACAAAATTATAAAAACATTATTATCATGAATGACCAGGTTTATTAGGTTATAAACATCACTTATTCAGAATATATAAAGCACAATATCTCCTTCCCCCTTTTGGAATCATCAAAAAGTTGCATAAACGCAGTGTGATTCCCAGAATTTTAATAATTACTCATGGCCACTGGGGCAACCGCAAGTGCAATCATGGATTAATCATCAGTAATCAAGACAACATATTCAAACTATCAAGGAAATATAAAATGTCAACATGAGAAACAACTGTAAATTTCATTGATAGAAGATATGTTTCTACCACAATCCACAAAAATAAACAATAATGGCTAGAACATGAGCAAAACAAAAAACAAATCCCTAGTATGGGTCACTGAAGGTTCTACAAAATTTCATGAAATGAAGGTTATGGAGCCTAAGGCTTAGAAGAGCTGGAGGGATGGGTTTGGGCTTGGAGAAGGTTCAACGTATATTAAATAATGCCATCATTATTTTGCATTTTCCTTTGTGAGCTCAGTTCTGAGAGCACCTCTCTCACGTTCAACCTCTTCTAAACCAGCCTTCAGCCTAGCTATCTCAACATCCTTTGCCCCACTCTCCTACACTAGAACTCTGACTTTGCTATTGCTAGGTGTCTTCTTGGATGAACCAGGTTCATTGGGAATAGCATTGACTATATAGTCATAAGTAATCAAAGTGCCGATGACGAAATGGTCTTTGCTTGAAGCTGTCTCCCACTTCTTCAGAGGCACCATGCAACAATCCACGACAGTAGTCAGAATAAAACCATAAGGGGTAGTATGGACCTTGGATCCATTGATAACCCTGTCCAGTAGCTTTACGATGATGCAGTCCAGTTAATCTGCCTTCCACTTTTGAGACACTACATCAAAACCAAGTCCATATAGTTAGCAACGTGTCATTTTTCCTGCCTGGGCAATAAGTACTTGTTGACAAATTCAAATAGGACTTTGTGGCATGGCTTCATTTCACTCTTATGCACAACCTTGACCTTATTCACTTCTGTAACATCACAGAATCTCCTGGTGATTTCAAGGGAAGTAGGAAGTGAGTTCAGACTTGGCCATCTTTGCTGTGTGTAGTCATTATACCCTTCAGAAGGGATGTCCAGGATCTCACCTAGCGTCTTTGCATCAAAGGTCACTTGGACCCCTTTCACCTGGATGGTAACTCTGCCATCCTTGACCTCTGCATTGGCCATGAATTCAATGATCTCATTCCTTGCTAGCCTTCTGTCCAACTGAAGGACCGTGTCCTTCCAGCCCTGAACAACTAGTGCATCAACCAATCGAACTATCATTGGTTCTACCAAATCTTTCAGAAGTCTACCCTTCAAGATTTTTCTTTTGCCAAACTTAGCCAACTTGTCTTGTTCAACCTCAGATTGACTCTCTTCTTCACAACTCTATTCTCCTTGTCACCAATTCTAACTTGTTTGGCTTTTACATCAGACCTTGTCCTATTGGCCAATGAAGGTTGAGAAATCTTAGACACAGATGAAGACATCTTGAAAAAAGTCTTTGTCTTTTTAGGTTTGGGGGTCTGTACCTCCACAGTGGTGTGTTCTTCCTGATGGAACTATTCCATCTCATCCATATCAACAACCTTAGCAGGCTCTGCAACTTTAGCTTTTCCTTTACCTATCCTTCTTCTTCTTGCTTTTTGCTATAGTCTTTTGTAACTCACTCTCACTCTGCTTCCATACTTCTTGTGGCCCTTCCCTTTGGCAAGGGAATCTCAGCAGTTGTTGGAGAAGTAACCTTCTTTTTTTTGTATTCTTTGTGGTGTTTAGGAACCTAGGTGTTAGGATTCTCCTTTTCTTGGGGTTGTAAGTAGCACCTACTTTCTTCCAAAGGTCTGCTAGGGTCACCTCAATAGATGAACCGGTTTCATCCACATGTGAACTTAGATTGACCAACCCTTCAGCAGCCTCACCTGATACACTTACCCCTATTTTCTTGCTAATTTCTACTACAACTTCATCCTCAGCCCCACAAATAGCTGGTCTAACCAATTCAGAGGTGGGTGAAAAATCAGCCACTTTTATCCCTCTTCCCCTCACATATCTACTCACACCCTCAATCTCCTTTTCTTTTTCACTTTAATTTTTAGCTTCTCTCCTTCTTGACTCAGGTATTTTCATATTCATAACAGACCATCTATGTCTAGCCAAGCCCAAAAATCAGTGAGTCAATAGCTTTGATTTTTCATATTCATCTTGATCTTGCCTTTATTTACCATAGTATAGAAATTTGTTAGATATCAGTGAGTCATATTAACACATGGCACAAGGGTATACTATTTACAGTATGAGACTGAGCAAAGATTAATCTAGATATTTACACAAGTTCCATCTTGAGTATATAGCAAAGGCATAGAGGCAACACCAGTGGTGCTATTGTGCCCCTTATTTGTACTCTTCCTATGTGGTTCTTTTTTTCTTTTTCTTTTTTATTATTAATAAAACTAGCTCTAGGCACATGCCTAATGGATTTTCTTAAAAAAACTAAAAACATTTTCCGTATATTTTTTTTTATTGTGCATTCTAAACTAGTCTCGTTAGGTTCTTAATCATCCCTAATTCTAACATGTTCCTTTCAAAGCATTCTCTACTCAGTGATTTTGTAAAGATGTCAGCACTCTGCTAATTAGTAGCACTAAATTCTATTGTGATCAATCCTTTCTCATAGTTGTCCCTTAAGAAATTATGTCTAACATTTATGTGCTTAGTTCTCTTATGATGAACCGGATTCTTATTCATACTAATAGCAGTAGTGTTATCACAGAAAATAGGGATGCTACAAACTTCAATACCAAAATTCATCAACTAATGTTTGATCCACAATAGTTGATCACAACAAGAGGTAGCAATAACATACTCAACCTTAGCAATGGATAAGGCCTATGAATTCTGCTTTTTAGTGGCCCATGATACTAGACATAAAAAAGTAAAATTAGCCATACCTGAGGTGCTCTTCATGTCCATAAGGAAACCTACATAGTCAGCATTAGCATATCCCACTAGATTAAAGTTACTAACTTTAGGATACCAAATGCAAAGGTCAGTACTGCCTTTCAAGTATCTCAGTATCCTCTTGACAACAGTCAAGTGGGATTCCTTTGGATTTTCTTGAAATCGAGCACAAATCCATACACTGAAGACAATGTCAGTGCTGCTAGCAGTAAGATACAAAAATTAACCAATCATACCCCTATACAACTTTTGATCAACAGATGAACCAGGTTGATCAGTGTCTAGTTTAGTGGTTGTTGTAATAGGGTTGTATGTTTCCTCTGATTTATCCATTTTAAACTTCTTAATCAACTCTTTTGCATATTTCTACTGATGGATCATGGTTCTGTTTGAGCTTTGTTTATTTTTTTAATCTTAATAAGAAGTTAAGCTCACCCATCATACTCATTTCAAATTCACTCCCCACTAATTTAGCAAATTCCTTACTAAGTTTTTCAATAGTTGCCCCAAAAATTATGTCATCGACATATATATGTACTACTAGTAGATCTTTACCTTTTTCCTTCAAAAATAGAGTACCATCAATCTTACCTCTTTTATATCCATGTTCAAGCAGAAATTTTGATAGTTATTCATACCATGCTCTAGGAGCCTGCTTGAGTCCATAGAATTCCTTGTCCAGCTTTTATACATCATCTAGACACTCCCTGCTTTCAAACCCTAGAGGTTGTTTGAAAAATACTCCTTCTTTTAAGTAGCCATTTAGGAAGTCACTCTTCACGTCCATCTGGTGAAGGGTAAATTTTATGTGTGCAGCAAAGGCTATGAGGAGTCTTATTTTCTCCAATCTTGAAACTGGAGCAAAGGTCTCATCATAGTTTATGCCATCTTCTTGGCTGTAATCTTTGACCACCAACCTTTCCTTGTTTCTTGTAACAGTTCCATCTTCATCTAGTTTGTTTTAAGACCCATTTCATTCTAATTATTGATCTACCCTTGGGACTTGTAACCAAATGCCAAACTTGACTCCTTTCAAACTGATCGAGTTTATCTTGCATTGCATTTACCCAATCTGCATCCTACAAATCTTCACCAACATTTTAGGTTCAATAAGAGATAAGAAAGCATCGAAAGTGCACATATTCATTAATTGAGATCTATTTTTTACTCCAGAGGTTGGATTAGTAATTATGTTCTCAATGGGATGAAAACTTTTATACTTGTAATGTTTCACAACCAACTAGTTTATGTTTGATGTTTCTCCCATGTTCTGTTGCTGATGAACAAGCTCATGGATAGAATCTTTTTGGGAATAAGATTCATTTCTTCTTTGTTCAGTTCCCTATGTCAGGTTGCCCTGGCTGGAAGAACCCGTTCCATAACATGTTCCTTCTTTTGGTGTAGCTTCAGCTTGAGCTGTGACTTCCCTTAAATTTTTTACTAGCCCAATAGCTTCATCTTCATGTTCATGTATATCAGAAAGAATGTTAGTTTCATCAAAAATAACGGTTGCACTTTCTTCTACACACATAGTTCTTTTGTTATACACTTTATAAGCTTTGCTATGTGAAGAATATCCCAAGAATACTCCCTCATCACTCCTGGGATCAAACTTACCTAGGGAGCCCTTTCCAGTATTTTGCACAAAGCACTTGCAACCAAATGCCATAAGATGGGATATATCTGGTTTCCCCCTTTAAGTAACTCATAAGATGTATTCTCTACAAGAGGTCTAGTCATGCACCTATTAATGATGTAACATGCAGTGTTTGCAGCTCATTCCTAAAAGATATGAGGCAGTTTACTAAAAAAACATAGTCCTAGCCATATCTTCAAGTGTCCTATTCATTCTCTCACCCACACCATTTTGTTGTGAAGTCCTAGGGGCAGAAAAATTATGATCTATTCCATGCTCATCACAAAATTCAGCAAACTTAGCATTTTTAAATTCAATTCCATGATCAGACCTAATTGATGCAAGTTGATTACCTACTTGTTTCTGAGTTTTTCTAACAAAGCAGTAAACATGTCAAGTGCTTCATTCTTAGATGTTAAAAACAATGTCCATGTAAGTCTGGAGTAGTGATCCACAAGCACCATCACATATTTTTTACCACGTCTGCTTAATATTCTCATTGGACCATAGATATCCATATGAACCAATTCCATAGACCTTGTCGTGCTTACCACTTTCCTGATTTATGTAGCTCATAGGGAGTCTTCTCTATAAGAGGTCTAGTAATGTACCAATTAATAATGTAACATGCAGTTTTTAAAGCTTCTACCCATAAGCTATGGGGTAGTTTTCTGGACAGAAGCATAGTCCTAGTCATACCTTCAAGTGTCCTATTCTTTCTTTCAACTACTCCATTTTGTTGTATAGTCCTAGGGGTAGAAAATTATGATATATGCCATGCTCATCAGAAAATTCCGCAAACTTAGCATTTTTAAATTCATTTCTATGATCATACCTAATTGATGCAATTACCTAGTTGTTTCTGAGTTTTTCTAAAAAAGGCGGTAAACATGACAAATTCGTCATCCTTAGTTGTTAAAAGCAATGTCCAAGTAAACCTAGTGTAGTCATCAACAAGCACCATCACATATTTTTACCACCATTGCTTAATGTTCTCATTGGACCACAGTGATCCATATGAACCCGTTCCATTGGCCTGGTCGTGCTTACCACTTTCTTACTTTTAAAAGAAGATCTTACCTGCTTCTCCTTGAAGAAATCTCATAAACTTTGTCTTCCTTACTCTTGATGTTAGGCAACCCTATCACCAAGTACTTGGAGACTAATTCTTGAGTATATTTAGACTTGCATGACCAAGTCTTTTATGCCAAAAGAGGGGATAATTGTCCAAAACACTTAAGCAAGTAAGTTCATTTTTCTGAAAGAGTGGACAAATCCACAATGTACATATTATTCACTCATTTTTTCCCTGCAAAATAATCTTTTCAGTGGTAAGATTTATCACAAAACATTTGGTAGAGGTGAATGCTACCAAGTTACCTCTGTCACACAATTGTGATACACTAATTAGGCTATTTTTCAAGCCATCTATCAAGTAGACATTCTCAATGGAATGTGAGTGAGCCTTACCTACCTTTCCAACCCTAATGGTCTCACATTTCTTATCATTTCCAAAGGAGACATTACCTCTTTTTAGGTTCTTAAGTGAAAGGAATTGGTTCTTACTTACAGTCATATGCTTTGAGCAGCCACTATCCATGTACCATATTTGGCTACTCCCTTTCACTTGGACCTGCAAAACGAAATCAAAGGTTAGTCTTATGAACCCAAACTAGTTTGGGTCCCATTCTATAGGCAAAATGGTGAATTAAATTCTTGTTAGCCTATCCTAGCAGCCTATTTTTCCCTTAAATAAAGGTTTTGTTCTTTTGAATGGCCCTTTCTTTTGTAATACATTCACTTTTGTTATGACCAGTCTTGCCACAATGTGTGTAGATTTTATTCTCATTGAATGTGATGTACTTGCCTCTTGGATCCCACTTAGGTGCAGGGGTCCCATAGCCAAGTCCTCTCTTATTGCTACTGTGATGCTCTTGTTTCCAAGCTAACTCATCATAAGACTTATTCCGTTTGCAAGTTATGTCTAGTGCATGCTTCACCTTGCCTAGATCTTCTTTTAGGACTCTTATCTACTAATCTCTCTTGTACAACTTATCTTTCATTTTTCCTAAATTTTCTTCTAATGTGAGATGTGTGTGGCTAGCTTTCTTTTTACCTGTTCCTAACTTCAGTTTTAAAGTTTCAAATCTAAGTTCTAACACAGTGGTGTCAAGTACAAGAACCTGATTCTTCAACTCTATATTTTTACTATCACTTTCATTAGCCCTTATTTCTAGATTTTTGCACATAGCTTTCAGGATCACACATTCCCTAGACAGCTGTTCCTTCTCATTTCTATGAATTCAGACTCAGCATAAAATCTAAGAGTAACTTAGATAGCTTTACTTTAGATAAAATTTTAATTTTTTCTTTGAGATAAATCACACTTACCTCTTGTTCATCATCTAATTCTCCAATGGCCATAAGTGTTTGTTCATCTCCAGCTTCATCTTCTAAATCCTTATGAGCTTTCTCCCTACGCAACAACCATAGCCTTTCTTCATCCTTTGTACTTCTTGGGATGAACCTGTTCCTTCTTCCTGTTTCTTCATTTAGCCCTTTCTTTCTTCCATTCAATTTCCCAATGAGGACAGTTCTTGATCATGTGGTTAGTCCTACCACATTTATAGCAACCTTTGTTGGTATGTTTTTTAGGGGCCATTGGTTTTTTGAAGGTTTTACCTCTCGAAGTCCCAATTCCTCTCATTAGGTACTTCTTGAAATACCTCGTGATCAAAGCCATTTCATCATCCTCTAGGTCTGCATCTTGACCTATTCTTAGTGCCATGCTTCTTTCCTTCTTGGGTGCATCTATCTTTATGTTTTTCCTTCTAGTTTCATAGGCAGTGAGATTTCCAATCAGTTTATCCAACTTGAGAGTGGCAATGTTCTTTTATTCCTAAATAGCAATGATTGTTCTTTCCCGAGTTACTGGCCGAACCCTTGTCAAGATTTTCTCATCCTTATCTTCTTCAAGGATAATCCTTCCAATAGTCTTAAGTTCATTTGTTAGTGTTGTGAACCTTGTATACATCTCTTGGATGGTTACTCCTTGCTTCATGGTAAAATTCCCGTATTGAGAATACAACAGTGATCCTCTTGATCTCTTTACTTGACGAGTTCCTTTATGGCCACTTGTAGAGTGTCTCAGATCTCCTTAGCAGTGGTACAACTTTAAGTGATATTGTACTCTTCTGAGCCTAGTCCACACACATGCCATTTCTTGGCCTTAGCATTCGTTTCCCATTTCTTCAATTCTTCAGCAGTATAGTCAGTTCTCGCCTTTGACACGTCCACTCCTTCAACATTATTCTTTGTAGTAGCTAGGGGACTATTAGTAATAATGTCCCAGAGTTCATAGTCTTATTCTACGATGTGGTCTCTTATCCTGTTCTTCCACCAGGAATAGTTTACAGCTTTCAAGTGGTGCACTCATTTTGATCTGTTCCTAAGATATTAGCTTCTTCAAAGATAACCTACTCTTATACCAACTAATGTTTTATAATTCAATGCCACACAAGAATGGAGGGGGAGGGGATTTGTGTGGTACCCAATTTTTTGCGAAACTTGATTATATAAGGACTCTTCTATGTGTTCCTACTACTACTGGTGCGGAATAATAAGTACAGAAATTGAAGAACATAAAGATTTTACGTGAAAAATACCGGGCTCAAAAGGTGAAAAAATCATGACCTAATTTCTAGTAGGATTTTCCCAAACTCTCCACTAAAATCACAGAGCCAAAATTACATTTACAAAAACTCTTTTGTTAACCTAGAATTAACTCTATTCTCATTGTAGCACATAGCCTCAACTGTTGCGATAACTTCAAGTTAACTCTAACTTGAAAACTCTGAGTACCTAATACAGTTGCTTGTAGATAAGCTGGAAGGTACAATATTAAAACACTTACTACAATTGAACTAGAATAAAAGATAAACACTTGGAACTAGTTCTTCTATCTGGTTCGAGTAGCTTCAGGTTGGGCGCTTGAATCACACACGAACTGCTTGCCAAATTACCGTGCTATTTTGGTCTCAATTTATGTTTAACTTCTGTTTATGTGTGTCACCTATAAAAGAGAATAACACTAATATTAAAGGAGTTAGCAATTAGAGATTAACTAGAATTCTGATGCTACTTTTCCATGGTGGAAGAGTTCTAGTTGACCTCATCCTCTAACTCTATCCTTTTCGTAAGACGTGTTCGCTTTGTGTAAGGAATCTTTCTCCTTATCCAATATGCAAACTTTTCGATCAAGATCACGAGATATCACTTCTGATAAATTAGTTTTATCTCCTTCACGTGCATCTCACACGTTTGAGTTGACTGTAACTCTGCCTCACAAGGATGAACCTGATCCATGTCGGAGTTCCTTCGTCGGTCTTCAAAAGTTCACCTTTACTTGGGCTAACACAACTGACCATCGCTCGCCTGTCGTAAATTTATCATCCATATCTTGAGCTATAATAATGTAGAACAGTTTGTAGGAGTAGCAATCTTGATGAAACATATCATCCATCTCCTGAGCTAAGATAACTCCATCCAGGCACATCAATTCTTATATGTTAGTTGTGCAATACATGTGTATTTTTTAATTGTACTAAAATGCATTATTAGAAAACAACTAGCAGAAAGTACAAAGTTGATGATCAACTGCAGATTTTAAATTCCCTAATCAAGAAACTGAGAAACTAAATAATACTGATTTGACCTTCATTTCAAATTTCCAACTTTGCCAATCCTCAAGTAAATTGGGAAAGACACAGTTTTATGACTCTCTCCATCTTCATTCCAAAGATGTGTGAACTTTTCAACAACATCATCAGTCAAGAGCTCTACACCCTTTTCTTTTGCAGTTTGATAAGCTGACCATGACTTCAAGTATGTGAAATAAGAATTCAAGTCCATCACTTTCTCAATCTTGAACTCAAATGATCCATTGTGATCACAACCACTTACAGGCTCAAATGGGAAGTCAATAGTTTTATACTTTTCATCCTAGTTTTCTCGGAGATTCCCAATATGGTCATGCATCAACTGCGTAAAATTTCTCAAAAATGGGATCCACTGAA
Organism: Nicotiana noctiflora; assembly: GCA_032618575.1. Taxonomy (NCBI): domain Eukaryota; kingdom Viridiplantae; phylum Streptophyta; class Magnoliopsida; order Solanales; family Solanaceae; genus Nicotiana; species Nicotiana noctiflora. The sequence continues at coordinate 371,948 of JASVEL010002442.1, read as the reverse complement.
TTGTTTATTTCTGGCACAGTGTAACACCAGGCTGCTATTACTCCATTTGGTTTCTTGAGTAACCATTTGACTTGTTGATAAAAAGTTGGAAGATCAAACCAATGTATTGCTTGAGCTACAGTGACCAAATCTACACTTGACTCTGCTCATGTTATGGTTTCGATTTCGGCCATTGACATCTTGGGAGAGGTACATATATATTGAATATTAGGGACCTTTACGGCAAATTCAAGCTGCTTTGGACTTGTGTCTGTGGCTATTACATTCTTGTAGAGCTTAGCCAACTGAAAGAAACAATATTTTAGAGCATTTAGGACAACAAGTAGTTATGCTGAAACACTAAAAGATGCTTGTTTTAGAACTCTTTCTTTAGGAAATCAAAATTTAATAGAGGAAAATATTTGCTTCTTATTGTAGTATTATGTGCCTTTAACTGTCTAGATATGTAAAATGGCTGCTAAAAATTAGGTACTCGTAATAAAGAACTCTAACAATCTTGTTTCAGTGAAAAGTTACAAATGCTAGTTTTCTTGTTTCCCCATAAGACCTATTCGGTAAAAGATAAATAAAGACATTGCCATTCTCTAATAAACAGAGGTCTCTACTCTTTGTTATGCAACTAATTATCAGTTTAGTCAATTCTACTTTTTGCAATCAATTATCTACGGAGACATGCGCGGAGCGTAAAGAAACTGCTTTAGGCTTTATATTTGTAAGGGTCCTATTTTTTGCAACATCTAATAAGTTTGGTATAAGTTTAAAAGAAATATCTTGTCAAGTCAAAAAAATTGATTTCTTTCTCTAACAAGTATAAAGAAGAAGGATTGTAACTGTTATGATTTCTGCCAAGAAAAATTACACTTAAAATAAATGTCAAACTTGAATTTCGAAAGAAACGTGTTATATAGGAAGTAACAATTTGAGGAGATTGTTGATAATAAAATCACAAATCATTTCGAAGAGTCTTTTGGAGTTGATTTTTTATATATAGTAAGCAAGGCTATTTTTTCACTTCAAAATAGATTTGAACAATTCAAAGTATATGAAAATATATTTGGTTTTCTATTTAGCGATAAATATTAAGATCACTAAATGATGGAAATTTGTAACAATATTGTCTTAATCTTGAATGTTCCTTAAAACATAATAATTAATTCAACATTGATGGTTTAGATTTATTTTAAGAATTAAAAATAGGTGAAATATATAAACAACTCTTTCAAGTTGTCCTCAACAGGACGCCAGACACCTCAACTGACCACATTTTCAATTGGACACTTCAAGCCTTAAATAAAGTAGGTCAACTAAACACCCGACTTCATCAGCCCACACGTATGAAATACACTCTCAGATCAATGTCAAATGAACAAATGAGAAAATGCCATGTGTAATTTTAATTAAAAAAATTGTCACCTATTATTAAAAAAAGCAATAATAATAATTTCAAAAATAAAGAAGAACAATAATTATGGAAAAAGCTTATTCACCGCCAGCCTTTCTCCTATCTCGAATTTTCTTCAGCAACTATTTTGCAAGAGAGGGAAATTGCAAAAAGAAAAAAAAATCAAACACACCACTCATATTAATAATGGGAAACATACTGCAAAAACATGGCCAAAATAATTCAGAACATAACCAAGCACAAGAAATTGCAGTGATAGAATTACTAGATGAACATCAAAATTTCACATGTGAAGTTTGTTTCGAGCCAATGTTGATACCCAACAGAAAATTTAAGATCGAAAATGACTATGTTCATCCATTTTGTATCGACTGCTGATTTGAAGCAAAGACGAGTAATTCGGGGACTTGGGCCTCTCACATTTAAGGCTAGGGTTTCAGAATTTTGTGGTTTGGAAGGGAATGATAGAAATAGGTATTTTCTGCAAGATTCGCGATTTGCCCTCAAGTCAGCTGCTTGGATCACTGCAAAAGCCTAACCACCAGATTCTATTTCTATCTTTTGCTTAGGCACGCAAAATTCAACCAGGTTCCATTGTTGAACTAGGTTACACTGCAAAAATTGAACCTAGCTCCATATTTTGGGTTGTCTTCTCAAAGTCCTAATCTTGCTTTTGCTTTTTTTTTTTTGGTTTTTTTACCTCCTCATATTTTTAGAATAAAGGAGTAGGAAGTTTGAGAAAAGGAAATAACTATTATTTTCAAACAAAACATGTATATTGAAGTTAATGAAATGACAATATTAGGCTCAGGGCAGCCTCTAAATCTCTGTTGCTGTAAGTTTTCACACTATTATTGATAGTAATTATTTATGAAGAAGAGTGGCGGATTAATGAAGAAGGAAGAGGTTTGGTGAAGATTGAATATTTTGGGGAAAAAGTAAAATTAATGTGTGAAAAATAAAATATAGTGGGACCCATAAAATAAAGTAAAATTATAAATAAAAAATTTGAGCGTTTCACGTGCCTAAAATTAAGTATAAAGCACACACTTTGCCATATCAGCGTGAAGTGTTCACGAGGTCGTACTTTAGTTGACTTGAAGTGTCCAACTGAAAATGTATCAGTTGAGGTGTCTGGCTGACCGTTGAGGACAACTTGAAGGGGCTGTTTATATATTTCGCCTTAAAAATATTAAGGAAAATAGTACAACTAGAAGGTAATAGTTTAGTTGATACAATTGGTCAAATAAAAAGATTTGATTCTTTTTCCAATGCCTATATTGCTTATGGAATAATGTTAATAACTTATGTTACCGTTGCTTCAGGGTAAAGAAATTTTTAAAATTAAAATTTGATAAAATTTTACCTAAAATCAACAATATTTTAAGAAAAATTAAATGGATTAGTTATATTGTCAATTAAGAAAGACTTACTAATTATAAGAAAATTATTAATAACTTTGTGTCTAAGAAACGCTAGAAAAATAGACCTAAATAAATGAATAATAAGGCCCCTCATAAAATATAGTTTTAAACTACAAAACTCGTCGGGCTGCCCTGGCTACAACCATTAAAGGGTACACCCTTAGCCAATTGGAAAAAGAGAAAAACCATTATGTCATTCTCAAGGAAAAAGACGCCTATACTTTTTTCTGTGACTATTAATTACAGCGACAGAGCTGCAACCGTGGAAGGGTGGCTAGTTAAATAACCTTCGCCCAAAAATTATTCTGATTATACTATTATATAGGTTCCTTATATTTATTCGAAACAGACCCTTTATTATTTACACAACTTGTGAGACTATATTAGATTAATTGTTGTTATTGTATTATATTATTATATATGTCATATTGCTTTCTATATATATATATATATATATATATAAATCTTTAACGAAATTTCTTACAGTTTATAGTGAGGGTGGGTGTGGGGAAGAAGACGTGAAAGGAATTAAAGAGACTTACTGATTGAGCAGCCTGGCCACTACCAGTGCCAACATCCCAAACAAGATCATGACAAGGGGTTTTTGAAGCTATGAAATTGAATAATTCTTCTGGGTAACTTGGCCTGCCCTTTGAGTACTGTTGTGCCAGCTTAATAAACAATTTTGCCATTCTTTTTTAGTCTCCTCTTGTTTTGTCTCTCTGATATAATGAAGATCTGAAACCACTGCTCCCTTTATAAAGATAAAGCACTTGTAGGAAAAAGATACATGGCCGTGTTGCTTTTGGCATTCGATTGGTGAAGTACTATATTAATCAGTTTGATGGAACTTTCCTATATTCAATGAATAGGCCTTAATTTATTTCTTTAGCCTTACTAAATATTTTTATTTTACAAACGTTCCTTGACTGTGGGTTGAAGAAATAATTTGTGTACTTCATGCGTGAAATATTTGTTAATGTTCGAGAAATGAGATTTTACTCTATGTGACGACCCAAAGGGTCATCACCTGATTTCCTCATTTGTCCCGCACTTCCGAGGCCTTGAAAACCTCATTTATTATTGTCTCGATTTACGTGCATAGTCCGGGCATGTAGCCGAAAAGATTTTGTGCTAGAATATGTGAATTATATGAAAAATTTGAAGAAATTTGATATTAATATTGATATAGTTGTCTTCGGTCAATATTTTTGGTAAACGGACCCGGACCCGAGATCGGACGGTCCCGGAAGGTCCTTAGGAAAATATGGGACTCGGGCATGCGTCCGGAGTCGAATTCTGAGGCCTAGAGCCCAAGATATTAATTTTTCTGTTAAATTATTTTGTTGAAATTATTAAATAAAAATTTCTTAAATGACCAAGGTATCGGGCTCGTATTTTGGTTCCGACGCCCGGTACAGATCTTATATATTGTTTAAGCGCTTTCTGTGAAGTTTGGTCGAAATCGGAGACAAAATAATAATAATAATAATAATAATAATAATAATAATAATAATAATAATAATAATAATAATAATAATAATAATAATAATAATAATAATAATAATAACGGAGAGAGTAAAATATAATGTAGATTTGTGGAGTGATAAGTTGCAATTTGAAGTATTTATTTTAAGTGAGAGATTACGAAAGTACAAGGTCCTTTCTGCACTATATTAAAAAGCTTCATTCTTCTTCAATTTCAAGACGGCAGCACCCTAGCCGTCACTTGTCCGCCGCACCCGTTCCCTGTATTATCTGGTATACTTTCTCACCTTCATTAATAAAAATTACTTGTAGAGTTATTTTATGGTTTTCATTAAACAAGGTTGCTATGTTAAGTGTTTGATTGTCTGTTAAGAATGTTAAAATATTCTTTGTATTATATATTAATTTTCTATGCAAATTGAAGTCAATTCTATTACCGTTCATTAGATTTCAATTCTGTAAAATTCCTCCTCGCCTAAATTAAGTACTCTTCCTCGCCTAAGTTTCCGTGACAAGACAACTGAACATTACTGTTTATTAGATTTCAATCATGATAAAATAAAGTACAAATTTTTCTTGGTTACACATTCTTCTTTACTCTTGAGATATTGGGTTCATACTCTAGGAACAGGCGCATCATGGAGAGAGATTAAACGCACAGTCAATTTTTTTTTCTTTTCCATTACAGAAGGGAGGAATTTGCATTAACGGAGCAAAATTCGAAAACAAAGGCATTGCTTGAGAACTGAGTTGACCTTAAACCTTCGAAGTAAGTGTTTGTTCTATCCTAGCTTGAGGGAATAGGATTATGTGCTATGTGCTATGTGATCGAGTGTAGTGTATGGGCTGTGGTGACGAGCATCCATACACTGGCGTCTAGCATGACCGTGAGTCGTTGTTGATACTTAATGTGAAATGTTTTTAAAGATGAATTGTTGAACCCTTGCCGGGTTGTGGAATTGTATATTGTTTCCCTTGCCGGGACTTATTGTAAAGTGAAATATTGTTTTCCCTTGCCGGGACTTGTTGTAGAGTGAGTTATCGATTTCCCTTGCCGGGACTTTGTTGTGATGGTTGTTGTGTCCCTAGCCGGGACGGTTCATGTTTATTATTTTCATTTTTTGCCCTTAACTGTGATTGTTATTTGGGTGAGGAAGAGTGATAATGCACGAAGGGTGATGCCGTGCCTTGTTTTACTGTTATTGCACGAAGGTTAATGTCGTGCCTTATTATTGATTATGCACCAAGGTTAATGCCGTGCCTTGTTATTGATTATGCATGAAGGATCATGCCGTGCCTTGTGATATTGATTATGCACGAAGGGTAATGCCGTGCCTTGTTATTGATCCATGCACGAAGGATCATGCCGTGCCATGGATGTGAGGATGAGAGTAAAAGCATGAAGGGTGATGCCATGCACTTGTATTTGCTTATTTAGTGAGGATGAGAGTAAAAGCACGAAGGGTGATGCCGTGCAACTATTTGCTACTCCTTGTTTGATATATACTATTTCCACTATACTTTGTTTTCCATTGTTGACTTAAAAATTGTTGTTAACTGTTGAGTTTCCCTCTTATGATAATTCTTGTTGAATTTGTTACTTGATTATTTCTCGTTATCTTGTGGTGTACATATATATAGAACTGCACAGGTTTATGTGGTTGTCTAGTCCTAGGCTTGTCACTACTTCGCCGGGATAGGCCAGGCACTTACCAGCACATGGGGTCGGATTGTGCTGATACTGCACTTCTGTGCGTTTTTGCACAGGTCCAGGTTTCGAGCAAGAGCAGCAGCAGCAGTAGAGTATTTGTGGGATTTCTGTGCTTACGAGACCGAGGTAGCTTGCAGGCGTCCGCAGGCCCGGCGTCTTTTCTATTTATTTTTGCTTATCATGGTGGTCTCATTGTTCCGAGATAGACGGATGTTCATTATTTTCTTTCAGACCATTATGTGTAGTATTCTTTAGTGGTTCGTGAGTTGGTGACTCCACGTCTTGGGTAGAGGATTTTGTTAGTTGTTTTACATTATCATTATTTATCTCTATTTCGAAAGACTTCCGCATTTAACAAATTGAGTAATTATTTCTTGTTATTGAATATGAGAACTAAAATGATAGTATGAATAGGAAAATGTTGACTGAATTGGCTTGCCTAGCTACCACGAGTAGGCGCCATCACGATCCCGATGATGGGGGAAATCCGGGTTGTGACAAGTTGGTATCAGAGCACTAGGTTATATAGGTCTCACCACTCACGAACAAGCTTTGTAGAATTTGAGAGGTAGGTACGGAGACGTCTGTACTTGTCCTCCAGAGTCTATTGAGTTAGGAAAGAGTCTCTCATTTGTTCGTTCTTGTCGTGCGACTTGTTCCTCAAATACTGATTGAATTTCTACTCTGTCTTTTCGCAGATGGAGAGGACACGTGCTTCTTCGTCCGCCGATCAGCAGCCTGAGCCCCAGGCAGCTCCCGTGAGGGGTAGGGGCCGAGGCCGTATCGGAGGCCGTGGTAGGGGCGGAGCTCAGCCCCCGGCAGCTATTCTAGAGGTGGAGCCTCAAGTTGAGACTGGTGAGGAGGTTCCAGTCCCAGCAACTCTAGTGGGTCCAGCTCAGGTCCCAGCAGAGGCCTTATTTACCCCGGATCTTCGGGAGGCTCTAGTCAGGATAGCGGGTTTTATGGACAGCGTTGCCAGAGCAGGCTTATTACCATCTACACCAGCCGCTTCTCATGCTGGAGGAGGGGCCCAGACTCCTTGCTCGTACTCCGGAGCCAGTACCAGTGATTCAGCCAGCTGTGGCCACTCAGTCAGGTACCACAGCTCAGGCCGGAGATGGAGCGGCCATGACTTCTATTTATTTATGGAGACTTGATCGGTTCTCCAAGCTATTTACCACTACCTTCAGCGGTGCCTCTCACACCTCCTTTTGGCGCGCCCCCTACCCCGGAGGGTAGATGCGTAAGGGAATTTTTCCAATTTAAGTGACAATATTCGAAATGGGATTATTCTATTTATTTCAGAGTCGCCACTTGGAATAAATTAAGGTATCCTAAGTCACCGATTTATCTAAATCCAGAATCGAGGAAATTTACGACTTTCCAAATGAATTCTTCGAACCAGAGATTCTAAGTAAGGAATTCTGTTGACCCGAGGGAAGGTATTAGGCACCCCCGGATCCCGTGGTTCTAGCACGGTCGCTTCAATTATTATAAATGGCTTAAAAATATCTGATTTTAATGTATGTTATAAATTATGTGCTCTGATTAAAATTTATACCGCTTTATTGATTCAAGACTGTACATTTGATAATAAAACTATACCCGGATCACTTACTTCAACCTATGCCGATTAAAGCGTTTGTTAAACTAAAAAAAATGATACCTAAATTGAAAATTAACTTGTAAAGGAATGAGAGATTTAAGATATCATGTTCATGCTAACAATCTAACAACAAGACTCGACCAAAAAAAATATTTGACAAACTCCCACTTCTTATTATTGCGAAGCTGTTTGTCATAGTCAATAACCATAGATCTAACAATTGCAGCCATTCTGAATCATGCACCAAAAGAGTTAATATCCTAATTTACTTCATTAATACAGGCCAAACTCATAGATAAGAACACGGTGAGCACATAAAGTGAAATCCAACACTAGTTATAGAATCTAACAAAAAGATCATAAGGAAACCACCTGTACTGAACTAGCACGATCTAATTTTTCAATTACAAACCATTCTTTGACTAATGCACAAACTAGAATTCCAAAGCTACATGGTGATTATAAACTGAAAGAAGAAGAGGTGAAGTTTACAAACAACATCACATTTTATTCTATTCTCAACTCATGCTTCAAGTTATTCTCAACTTATGCTTCAAGTTATAAATAACATCACACAAATCAGAAGTTTACAAACAACTCATGCTTCGAAGAAGATGTGAAGTTTACAAGCAACATCACATTTTATTCTATTATCAACTCATGCTTCAAGTTACATGTCAAGTGACACCCATGGGGGCAGGAACATACCTCGAATTCAAAAGGCAAGAGAGGAGGTCAGTGATTTATTCGGCAATGAACAAAGCAATAAAACAACAGCAGTAGCAAGTTCCAGCAGGAATAATAGACAGGAATCGACCGACAATCCTAGACTCTATTCAAGCAACCCAGGAATAGTATGAAACCAGTAGAAACTAAAACAAAACCAAAACACAACTTGGCCAAACAAACTGATATGAAATTTTGATTCAAACCAACAGATCCAAACCTACAAATGATTCCAAATGTTTTGATTTCTAATATAGAGCCGAAATAGGAAGAAAAGAAAGAAGGTTTCAGCTATTTCAAATCCTAAATGAGGCAACGAAAATAGTAACTATTCTCTTCAAAGGCTTTTGTTTTTTGGAGGTTGTCAAAATGTGAAAAAGAACTCTCTCCTTGCTCTCTCTGTTTTCCAGTGTGTATATCCCTTTGTGTTGTTTCTGTTTTTTCCACTGAGTCTTCTTTTTATAGCCTAGAGATCCAACCCCCAGCCCTTCCTTTTTAATTGTTTTAATCACTGTCCAACCAGGTTATTCCTTCTGCCTTTCCACTCTGTTTTGTCCAAGTATGGGACTTTTGTTTTAAAATTCCCTAAGTGCAAGATCTAGGTGGATACCTGCTGTCCAGCAGGTTCCACTGACCTAAGGCATGTTCACTACACCTTTTATTTTGAACTCTAACTGTTAATTTCCTAAAAACTTATTAGAATTACAGCTATATCCAATCCACACTTCCTAAGCTTAAAATCAATAGAATTCAGAGCTTAATTCAGCAGGGAATTACAAATATATCAAAGAGAGTCTTAGTCAAGGCTCAAACCAACAAGGAATTCAAATCTCAATCTAATCAGTGGTTCATTTGGTCGGACGAAATCAAAAGGGGATATGAAACCAACTAATTGACGACATTCGATTAAACGATTACGACATGTATAATCGATAGCCAAATAATCGACAAAACAGTGATTCAAACAATCTCGGCCAAAGACGAAAAATACAAAACTAATTATTCGACGATTCTAATCAAAGCGAATACGCATTCGACAACATACGCAATCAAATAAACAACACAGAAAAATAATTGACCAAATAAAGGGTCTTTGAGAAGAAATGAAAACAGCGACGGCCAAAAAAAGAAAATTGAGAAGAATTCAATCAAGTTAAACTAAACAAATACACAAAACAAACAAATACCTAATTGAAATAAACAGAAAAAGAAAATTACCTCAAAAGAAATCGAAATCGGACGGACCCGGTTCCAAAGGATTTGAGTTTTGCACCTTTTGAAGTAAACGGACTTTAATTGAAGTGTTTTTCAAACGAAAAACACTCCAATTAAAGCCTGTTGCCTTCAAATAACGTTGACTCGGACGAAATCCCTAGTTTTTGGATTCTAGGGTTCTTGAGGCCGTTTTTGGGGCTTGACTGGTTCTGGCACGATTCGAGCCAGACTAAGACTGGTAGGGGTATGAGGGAGGTCTAGGGGTGGAGTGGTGTTGATTTGGAAGCGATTGGCTTGGGTCGAGTTTCGACTTGAATCTTCGATCGAAGATTCGAGGTGTTCAAGGTTGATTCGAGGTAAGAGGGTTACAGATTCGTATAGAGGGGGAAAAGGGGAAGCTATGGTATTAATTTGGGGAGGTTTGGCCTACCGGAACCGCCGTGAGGCGATCTCCGGTAGGCGGAGTGCGGCGGGGGATGGCAGAGGTCGGTTGGTCTCTGTGGGAGACGAAGAAGATGAGCGGGGTGTTTTGGGAGGGGGCTGGGTCGTGTGGAACAAATATATACTGGGCATGGGATTTAATCCTGGCCATTTGATCAGATGAGATCAACGGCCTGGATCATTTCACTAATCCAAACGGTGTCGTTTGGTCATGATTCAAGCCGGGTTGGTCTGTGGGGGACTGGGTCGGGCCGAGTAATGGGTTGGGTTCAAGGTTTATTTTAGTTTGGGCTCGGATTTAATATTTGGAATTGGCCCAATCCAATTTTGTACTCCTTTAACTCTATTTTGCTTCATTTTCTTTTATTTTCTCCTTTTAAAAACTAAAATTCTTAAAATCCAAAATTAACTCATAAAACCAAATTAACTTGTCGAAAATTCTAATTAACTTCTAATAGTAATTATCACATATAATTAAAGAACATTAAAAACAATTTGGACATTAAAAGACAAAAATACATACTTTTGTGATTTTTTTATTCTCGTAAAACAAACTTAATTAATCTCAATTGCAAACTTGAATTATATATGCAATATATATATATATATATATATATATATATATATATATATATATATATATATATATATATATATATATATATATATATATTGTATTTTTATTTATTTAAACAAAAGACACGGATACAAAAGCGCAAACAATAAGAGAAAAATAACATATAATCCACAAATATTGCAAACAACACAAAAACTCTTTTATTTTGAATTTTTGGGAGTAATTCTCATGTAGGGCAAAAATCACGTGCTCACAGCTGCCCCTCTTTGCGCGTAAACTTGAAGAGTTTTCGTGTAAAGAATAATGAGCAAGTACGAGCGATTTTTGCCCGTTTGAGCACTCCGTGTGAAGCATTTGAAAAACTCTTGATCGAGCCTTTGCTTCAGAAGGCCTCCTACATATCCTGGGCTAAACAAGAATCAGGTCAATGTAGTTCGGGAGGTTTTGGTAGCTGGGACTACCGTTGACTGATACTTTGATGTTACTGTTGCTATCGTCGTTGTTGTTGCTGCTTACTGCTTACTGACCTCCTTATTACACCAAAAGAGAAATTAAAGCTGAACTAGCTATGCTATCAAACTATGAGTTACAAGATTCCTATCTATGATTCTTTTGAATACTTGATCTTGAATCTTAGTTGATTTTGCTGTAAACCTCGATCTGAATCTTGATGCTCAACAAGCTGTACGTGCTTGTTTATTTTTGTAACATTGAGTGAAATGGAATTGGCGGAACTCGTGACTTCAATCAGATTCGGAGCAATTCGCGCTTCTGTTTACTCCAACGTTTGAACTTGTTTCCTTTTGGTTCTTTTCCTTCTTTTCTTCATTCCGAATTGAGGTTCCACTCATAGGTTATCTCGATCCTTGCGTCCCGAGGTCAAACCTATTTAGACAAATGAATCAAACAAACGAACGAAATGTTTCTGCCCCAGTTTTGCTAGGAAAATTTTGTGAGTTAGTTGTGACATAGAAAGTGATTAAAAAGACTCTTTGGTATTGGTTAAGAAAATCACAGTATCACAAATAAACGTTCCACGGCTTTCTGGCCAGGATTTTGAAGAAGAGTTTCACGGCTTTCTGGCCGGAATTCAAACAATGTCTAACGGTTTTTGGCCACTGGACCCTCGGTTTTTTGGCCGGGGTTAAAATAAATGGCTTCGCTGTTTTCTGACTGGGAGATCCTCGGTTTTTTGACCGGGAGAAGAGTTTCACGGCTTTCTGGCCGGAATTCAAACAATGTCTAATGGTTTTTTTGCCGCAAGACCCTCGGCTTTTTGGCCGGTGTTAAAATAAATGGCTCCGCAGTTTTCTGACTGGGAGATCTTCGGTTTTCTGATCGGGGATAAACGTTTCACGGCTATCTGGCCGGAATTCAAACAATGTCTAACGGGTTTTTGGCCGCCAGACCCTCGGTTTTTTGGCCGGGGTTACAATAAATGGCTTCGCAGTTTTCTGATTGGGAGATCCTCGGTTTTTTGACCGGGAGAAGAGTTTCACGGCTTTCTGGCCAGAATTCAAACAATGTCTAACGGTTTTTTTGCCGCAAGACCCTCGGTTTTTTGGCCGGGGTTAAAATAAATGGCTCCGCAGTTTTCTGACTGGGAGATCCTCGGTTTTCTGATCGGGGATAAACGTTTCACGGCTATCCGGGCGGAATTCAAATAATGTCTAATGGTTTTTGGCCGCCGGACCCTCGGTTTTTTGGCCGGGGTTACAATAAATGGCTCCGCAGTTTTCCGACTAGGAGATCCTTGGTTTTCCGACCGGAGATAAAAGTTTCACGGCTTTCTAGCCGAATTCAAACAATGTCTAACGGTTTTTGGTCGGGGTTAAAATAAATGGCTCGCAGAGTTTTCGACCGGGAGATCCTCGGTTTTCCGACTGGGATAAAAGTTTCACGGCTTTCCGGTCGGAATTCAAACAATGTCTAATGGTTTTTTGGTCGTAAGACCCTCGGTTTTTTGGCCGGGTTAAAATAAATGGCTCCGCAGTTTTCCGACTAGGAGATCCTCGGTTTTCTGACCGGGGATAAAAGTTTCACGGCTTTCTGGCCGAATTCAAACAATGTCTAACGGTTTTTTGGCCGTCAGACCCTCGGTTTTTTGACCGGGGTTAAAATAAATGGCTCCGCAGTTTTCTGACTAGGAGATCCTCGGTTTTCTGACCGGGGATAAACGTTTCACGGCTTTCTGGCCGGAATTCAAATAATGTCTAATGGTTTTTTGGCCGCCAGACCCTCGGTTTTTGGCCGGGGTTAAAATAAATGGCTCCGCAGTTTTCTGACTGGGAGATCCTCGGTTTTCTGATCGAGGATAAGAGTTTCACGGCATTCTGGCCGGAATTCAAACAAAATGTCTCACGGCTTTCTGGCCAGAGAGACCCTCGGTTTTCTGACCGGGGTCCAAACGGATATTGGACTAACATGATTTGATTCTCTTTTTGGAGTTTTTATTTTCTTTTCTTTTATTCTTCCTTTTGGGCCTTCTTTTAGGTATTTTCTTTTTTAACCATCAACAAATGCATAAGATAAAGCTTTTGAAAAGAAACTTCCCTTTTTATGTGTTTTCCTTGTTCCAGAGCCATTTAAATGCTTGCGTATTTCACTTCTTTAAGCTGTACCTTCTCCTTGCACACCTGCTTTCGACAAAGAACATTTTATTAGTTGAAAAAGTGGTTGACTTTGTGGCCTTGATTATCTTCATTGCTTGATCCATGTCTCATTTCCATTGAGAACTTTGCTACCAATTGTCTTTGGGGATGAGTTCTTTTCAAACTGACCGGGTTCATTCTCGGGATTCCACAAGGATTTTCTGTGTGGGTTCTGTCCTTCTGCCTCATTCCGTCTTTTCTAAGACCTTAGCCTTTGATTTCCATTTTCTTCCTAACCTCCGTTTCTTTGGAAACAATCGATCATTACGATCCAATCGGGGATTGTATCAATATACAACTGAGGCTGGTTTTTTTTTCTTCTTTACCAGGCGTAATTCTGTATAAACGGCCCTGTCGCCTTTCTTTATAATGATTTCCAAATTCAAAGTTAAAACGAAATGGATTCAAAGAAAAATGAACAAAGAATGGAAAAAATGTATCGAAGATAGAGGAGTCACTTTCGGGGAAAAAGAAGGACTTATCTGAGGTATATGCTGTCTTTAAACCAACATGACATGCTTCTCGGACTAGATGCTTGATCTTCACAAACTCCCATTTCCTTATGAACCAAAACGGGTCTATGTTTCCGAGCTAAGGAGTCGTGCCAGGACCTCTTGTGGTGAAACACCCTTTTCGGTTGATAGCGCCCTTTTGCGGGTTTTCGCCAATCGACCTCTCTCATTTCTCTTCTTACCATCGCCAGATAGCACTCTTTGCGAGTTTTTACCAACGGGCTCTCTCATTTCGTATTTCTCTACTTCCATCATCTTATGGTGTCCGAAGGTTTTCACCGATAAGATTCTCTCATTTTATTTCTTTTCATTCCAGACGCTTCGGACCGCAACAACGACGCTTTCTCAGTTTCTAATCGATCTTGAAGGACTTGTACTCGATTTGGGTAACAAGAATTGTGGACAAAATTACAACTTTTGGAATCATCTTGATGGATCTAAACCGACTCAACAATATCATCTGCCCCAGTTTCATTTTTGGGGGAAATTGGGATTTTTGGTTTGGTGTGACTGAACCTCAGGGAGAGGTTGCCTACGTATTCTTTCGGAATCAAGTCAGAAAGTAGTTCAGGTAGTTTTGTTTTGTTTGGTTTGGTTTTTTTGTTTTGCTTTTGGTTTTATTTTCTTTTTTCTTTTTTTTTTTGTTTTTTTTTTTTTTTTTTTATATTTTTTTTTATTTATTTTGGGTTCCAAAGAGGGTGAACAAAGAAACATAACCGGCTCAAAGTGTTTTACAAAGGATTTATAGTGTTTGGGGTAGCAAGAAAGAAAGCCTTCGTCATCTCAATTATACAAAAGCCAAAATCGAAGGAAGTCCTGACGTACCTTTATACTGTATCTGTATTGACTGCCGTTTCAAGATTATTTCCTTCAATGTCTCCCAGACACAGTGTCCCTCTCAGTGATATTTTCCGGATGATGTATGGATCCATCCAATTAGGAGCGAAATTTTCCTTTTGTTCTTGGTAATGAGGAGGAGTGCGCCTTAACGTCGGTTGTTCTATTTCGAGATTCCTGGGCCGCACTTTCTTGTTGAAAGTATGGGCCATTCTTTGTTGGGATAACTACTCGGGTATTCTCTGAGTACAACACACCCCTTTTGTATGCGAACCAATTTTCCTTCAGGTTATTCCAATTCATTGTTTCATTTCCTCAAAAATAAACTTTTGTGCATTTCAACTCTCGATTCATTATTCTGAAGTCTGACGGCGTTTTGGGATCTAGGCATGAAGTCCGCAAGCATGTCATGTTATTTAAAGCTGCATGATTTGAACTAAAGAGAAGAGAAAAAGAAAACTAAAACAAAACTGAAAGAATAAAAAATAACAAAAAAAAAGAAACGGACGATGAAATATTAATTTCATTTCTTGGAACCGAAAGGATAAACAGGGTTCACATTCGGGAATTTAAAGACAAAAACTAAAAGAAATATCCAACTTACACCCTGAAATAATTCTGGATGTAGAAAATTGCGGCAGGACAAGTTTACTGGGCTTCCGCCTGATCGGGAATGGCCTAGCCTTTCAGTTTGGGAGTTTAGTGTCTGGTCCCATCTCAATGGTGATAGACCCTTTCCCTGGCTCGACCATGTGGGTATCGCAGAGCTTTGCCTCATGCTTTCCTTCACTCTCTTCAATCATGAAATCCTCATTATCTTCCTCTTGACGGTCCTTAAGCTTTTGTGGTATGCGTCCAACAAACACTGGCTCTTTCAACCGTGGTGTCTTAATTGCCCCCCATGCCACATAGGCTTGCTTAGGTGCACCAATTTCCCTTTCTGGTTCTAACTCAGTGATCCTCTTTTCCCCTTTCTCTTGTTTCGGGGCCGCCTTGGGCTTCGTTTCCACGTCAGTAATAGCAATTATGGCCTTAAGCGCTGGATCGAATTCTTCGTCTTCACAAATCATCCCAACTATTGGCCCGTTATTGTGAGTAGGCAGCGGATTACTGGTCACATTTGGGACATCCTCATCCTTCAACACAATCTTCCCTTGCTCTATTAAATTCTCCACCACTTGTTTCAAAGTCCAACAGTCATTAGTATGGTGGCCCTCTGCCTCTGAATGATATGCACATCTAACACCAGCTTTGTAGGAAGGCGATGCTAGGTTTTGTCTATTCTGAGGAACCGGCTGCAGTAGACCCATTTGGACACCTTTCGGGAATAGACTAGAGTAAGATTCTCCAATTGGGGTAATGTTTGATTTCTTTGGCGGTTCCCAAGGACGGAAGTTATTCTGCGGAGGTCGAGGATTATAGTGGTTCTGGTGGGGAGGCTGATTTCTTGGAAATAGAGCTTGGTTTCTACTGACATGCTGTTGTAGTTACGCAAAAGGTTGAGCATTCATGACCGCATACGGTTGAGGGATATAGGACATTTCCTGAGCAGAGTAATAATGCTGGGGGGTTCTTTCTGAAAAGATGGGTCTAGGAGCGTGGTGTCTTCTATCACCCGAAGTTGCCATGGATGTTTCCTCTTTCATCCTACCCTTTGCTATTCCTCCAGACCCTCCTTGGATTTCTTGGGAGGTCGCTCGAATGGCCGCTTGACTCAAAATTCTTCCCATCTTTAAACCATTTTCTACCATTTCCCCAATCTTGATCGCCTCTGCGAAAGGTTTTCCCATTGCTGACAGCATGTTCTGGAAATAGTCTGGTTCCTGAGCTTGGAGGAAAGTAGTGACCATTTCTATTTCGTCCATAGGGGGTTTCACCCTGGATGCTTGCTCTCGCCATTTGATAGCATATTCTCTGAAGCTTTCTGAGGGTTTCTTCTCTAAGTTCGATAAAGAATTCCTGTCTGGCGCAACGTCAATGTTGTACTGGAACTGTTTCACAAAATCTCTAGCCAAATCGTCCTAGATGTGCCATCGAGATATGTCTTGATCCATGTACCATTCTGATGCTATCCCGATCAAGCTTTCTCCGAAATATGCCATTAGCAATTCTTCTATGCCGCCGGCACCTCGCAATTGATTGCAGTATTTCTTTAGATGATCAATAGGGTCGCCGTGCCCGTCATACTTTTCGAACTTCGGCATCTTAAAGCCTTAGGGCAAATGGACATGTGGGAACATGCACAAATCTGCGTAAGAAACACTCTTCTGTCCGCCTAGACCTTGCATGTTTTTCAAACTCTTTTCCAAGCTGCTTATTCTTTTTGCCATTTCATCCCTTTCGGGAGCTTTTGGATTTTGGCTTGGCATGAGCTGAGGATAGACATTGGCGGCAAACTGGGTAGGATCCCGTGGAAGGGGTGGTGCCGGGAATGTAAAAAAAGAGGAATCAAAGAAAGGAGTATGTGTGCCGGGATGCGCCGTGATTGGAACGGGCAAACCAACGGATGTTCTTGTAGATGTATCTAATGCTGTCACCCGAGGATGGGAAGTGGAGGGTGATTCATAGAGGGTTGTGACATTAGAATACCCAAACAGAGTAGGTGGGTAATTGGTAGGAGTATTAGAAATCCCACTTGACCTGAGGAATAGTTCGGGGAACCCAGGGATCAGACTTGGGGGCTCTTTCCCGTTATTCCAGTCATCTAGCATCTCCAGCATTCGACATTCCAAAATTCTGTTTTCTTCTGCAGCTGCTGACTCAGTAGCCGGAATGGCTGACACGGAACTCTCTTCCAAAATGGGAACGGTTGATAGAGGGATTTCTGAAGACATGTTGGCGCTTCTTTTCGACCTTGTGAAATAAGGATAGGTATTTTCTTTTGATTTAGCAACGAGTTGCTGAATGTTTCCTTTGGACCTTGTGAAGTATGAATGTGAGGCCAGAGTACCACAAAATCAACCACCCTTTTCTAAAACCTGGAGTTTGGCAAACAAACGGTTAGTCCGAAACAACATAACAGATAAGTAATCTCACATTGGGTTTGATGCACTTATACAGTTGATCGTGTTGCTATTTGGATTCGATTATAATGCGTTACTCCAACTTATACTTTCCTTTGCTTTCATCTTCTTTCTGCCTTTATCAATTTTCTCTTTTTTTTCTTCATTTTTTTCTTTTTCTTTTGGTGATGGTCGAATCTTCTGTGGATTGCCTACGTATCATGTCCTCGCATGAATCAGACCGGGCGTAGTTCGGATAATCGGGAATGGAGTAAATATACTAACATTTTTTTTTAAATTCTTGAAAGAAACGCTTTAAAAGAAATAACATATTTATATTTTGCTTATTTTTGTTTTGCTTTTTTTTTGAAAGAAAGACTTCTAAAAAAAAATATTTATTTGCTTTGGGATAAAAAAAATATTTTTGTTTGAATTTTTACTTATTGTCTCTTTTTTTCTGAGGAAAAAAATAATATATATATATATATATATATATATATATATATATATATATATATATTTGTTTTTTTGGATTTTTGTTTTCCCCTTTTTTTTTTTAGAAAAGTACTTCAAAATGAAGGAAACCCATATTTTTTTACTGATTTTTCTTCTTTTTTTTTTATTTTATGAAAAACAGTAGGAAGAACGAAACCATTTTTTATTTAGTTAAACTCCTTTTCCTGTTTTTTTTTCTCTTTTTTTTTCTTTGAATTTTCTAAGGAAAGATTTTAAAGAAGCAACTAAACGAACAATATTTTTTTTTTTTTGGATTTTTTTATTGGGGTCGGAACCGATGAGGTTTTCCTACGTATCTCACATCCGGTGAGAATCAGATCCGCGTAGTTTGGATAGAAATGAACTAAATCATTTTAACAAAAGTGAAAGCACACTATTTTTAACAAAATTTATTTGGAATTTGTTTTTAGCATTTTCGAAAATTATTTTCAAAGAAAACAAACTATTTTCCATAAAATTATTTTGACTCTATATCCGAACATTTTCTACTTCTTCTCCTCTTTTTTTTTCTTTTTTTTTCTTTTTAAAAAAAAAATAACAAACCGGCCAGCATGTAAGATCGGAATGGATAAATGCATAGACAAAGATGCCTCAAGCCGGTCTTCTGTTTCAGGTGCACCTGTCCTAGACAGGCCCAACCCCTGTGTCGAGCCTCCTAAGTCAAATATGCACATGACGCAAATAGACGTTCCTATAGGGGATCCAGCATAAGGTTTTGTTATTCTAAGTCATCATCATGTTGGAAACATTGTCTGGACTGGTTTTACTCGAGTAGGCAACTCGAGCCGAAGAGTGTCAGTGCACCGGTAGCATGGCTTTCCGGCTTAATTGACAAAACTCTCCGCCTAAACATGTGTGACTACAAATCCTTCACCGGTTGCCAAGCACCACAACTCTCTTGAGAAAAACGGGCTATGTCTAGCAAATGCCCGATGTTATATTTCAAAAAGACTCAAAAGAGGAAAAATGGGTATCGGCACAATTTATATATAATTCACAAAATATCAAAGCGGTAAAAGCAACATTTAGCACACTAAATACAAACATATAATAAAATCAGATAATAAATAAGCGAAAAAAAATAATTATTCAAAGCTCGAATTCTTAAACCCTGAACCAGTGGTCCTGGGTTTGTGTCCCCAGCAAAGTCGCCAGAGCTGTCACACCTCCTTTTGGCGCGCCCCCTACCCCGGAGGGTAGATGCGTAAGGGAGTTTTTCCAATTTAAGTGACAATATTCGAAACGGGATTATTCTATTTATTTCAGAGTTGCCACTTGGAATAAATTAAGGTGTTCCAAGTCACCGATTTATTTAAATCCCGAATCGAGGAAATTTACAACTTTCCAAATGAAGTCTGCGAACCAGAGATTCTAAGTAAGGAATTCTGTTGACCCGAGGGAAGGTATTAGGCACCCCCGGATCCCGTGGTTCTAGCACGGTCGCTTCAATTATTATAAATGGCTTAAAAATATATGATTTTAATGTATGTTATAAATTATGTGCTCTGATTAAAATTTAAACCGCTTTATTGATTCAAGACTGTACATTTGATAATAAAACTATACCAGGATCACTTACTTCAACCTATGCCGATTAATGCATTTGTTAAACTAAACAAAAATGATACCTAAATTGAAAATTAACATGTAAAGGAATGAGAGATTTAAGATATCATGTTCATGCTAACATTCTAACTACAAGACTCGACCAAAAAAAAATATTTGACAAACTCCCACTTCTTATTATTGCGAAGCTGTTTGTCATAGTCAATAACCATAGATCTGACAATTGCAGCCATTCTGAATCATGCACCAAAAGAGTTAATATCCTAATTTACTTCATTAATACATGCCAAACTCATAGATAAAAACACGGTGAGCAAACAAAGTGAAATCCAACACTAGTTATAGAATCTAACAACAAGATCATAAGGAAACCACCTATACTGAACTAGCACGATCTAATTTTTCAATTACAAACCATTCTTTGATGAATGCACAAATCAGAATTCCAAAGCTACATGGTGATTATAAACTGAAAGAAGAAGAGGTGAAGTTTACAAACAACATCACATTTTATTATATTCTCAACTCATGCTTCAAGTTATTCTCAACTTATGCTTCAAGTTACAAACAACATCACACAAATCAGAAGTTTACAAACATTTCATGCTTCGAAGATGATGTGAAGTTTACAAGCAACATCACATTTTATTCAATTCTCAACTCATGCTTCAAGTTACACGTCAAGTGACACCCATAGGGGCAGGAACATACCTGGAATTCAAAAGGCAAGAGAGGAGGTCAGTGATTTGTTCGGCAGTGAACAAAGCAATAAAACAACAGCAGCAGCAAGTTCCTGCAGGAATAACAGACGGGAATCGACCAACAATCCAAGACTCTATTCAAGCAACCCAGGAATAGTATGAAACCAGTAGAAACTAAAACAAAACCAAAACACAACTTGGCCAAACCAACTGATATGAAATTTTGATTCAAACCAACAGATCCAAACCTACAAATGATTCCAAATGTTTTGATTTCTAATATAGAGCCGAAATAGGAAGAAAAGAAAGAAGGTTTCAGCTATTTCAAATCCTAAGGCAACGAAAATAGTAACTATTCTCTTCAAAGGCTTTTGTTTTTTGGAGGTTGTAAAAATGTGAAAAAGAACTCTCTCCTTGCTCTCTCTGTTTTCCAATGTGTATATCGCTCTGTGTTGTTTCTGTTTTTTCCAGTGAGTCTTGTTTTTATAGCCTAGAGATCCATCCTCCAGCCCTTCCTTTTTAATTGTTTTAATCACTGTCCAGCCAGGTTATTCCTTCTTCCTTTCCACTCTGCTTTGTCCAAGTATGGGACTTTTGTTTGAAAATTCCCTAAGTGCAAGACCTAGGTGGATACCTACTGTCCAGCAGGTTCCATTGACCTAAGGCATGTGCACTGCACCTTTTCTTTTGAACTCTAACTGTTAATTTCCTAAAAACTTATCAGAATTATAGCAATATCCAATCCACACTTCCTAAGATTAAAATCAACAGAATTCAGAGCTTAATTCAGCAGGGAATTACAAATATATCAAAGAGAGTCTTAGTCAAGGCTCAAACCAACAAGGAATTCAAATCTCAATCTAATCAGTGGTTCATTTGGTCGGACGAAATCAAAAGGGGATATGAAACCAACTAATTGATGACATTCGATTAAACGATTACGACATGTATAATCGATAGCCAAATAATCGACAAAACAGTGATTCAAACAATCTCAGCCAAAGATAAAAAATACAAAACTAATTATTCGACGACTATAATCAAAGCGAATACGCATTCGACAACATACGCAATCAAATAAACAACACAGAAAAATAATTGACCAAATAAAGGGTCTTTGAGAAGAAATGAAAACAGGGACGGCCAAAAAAAGAAAATTGAGAAGAATTCAATCAAGTTAAACTAAACAAATACACAAAACAAACAAATACCTAATTAAAATAAACAGGAAAAGAAAATTACCTCAAAAGAAATAGAAATCGGACGGACCCGGCTCCAAAGGATTCGAGTTTTGCACCTTTTGAAGTAAACAGACTTTAATTGAAGTGTTTTTCAAATGAAAAACACTCCAATTAAAGCATGTTGCCTTCAAATAACGTTGACTAGGACGAAATCCCTAGTTTTTGGCTTTTAGGGTTCTTGAGGCCGTTTTTGGGGCTTGACTGGTTTTGGCACGATTCGAAGGCTAAGGCTGGTAGGGGTATGAGGGAGGTCTAGGGGTGTCGTGGTGTTGATTTGGGAGCGATTGGCTTGGGTCGAGTTTCGACTTGAATCTTCGATCGAAGATTCGAGGCGTTCAAGGATGATTCGAGGTAAGAGGGTTATAGATTCGTATAGAGGGGGAAATGGGGAAGCTATGGTGTTAATTTGGGGAGGTTTGGCCTACGGGAATCGCCGTGAGGCGATTTCCGGTAGGCGGAGTGCGGCGGGGGATCACAGAGGTCGGTTGGTCTCTGTGCGAGACGAAGAAGATGAGCGGGGTGTTTTGGGAGGAGGGCTAGGTCGTGTGGAACAAATATATACTGGGCGTGGGATTTAATCCTGGCCGTTTGATCAGATGGGATCAACGGCCTGGATCATTTCACTAATCCAAACGGTGTCGTTTGGCCATGATTGAAGCCGGGTTGGTCTGTGGGGGACTCGGTCGGGCCACATAATGGGTTGGGTTCAGGGTTTATTTTAGTTTGGGCTTGGATTTAACGTTAGGAATTGGCCCAATCCGATTTTGTACTCCTTTAACTCTATTTTGCTTCATTTTCTTTTGTTTTCTCCTTTTAAAAACTAAAATTCTTAAAATCCTAAATTAACTCATAAAACCAAATTAACTTGTCGAAAATTCTAATTAGCTTCTAATAGTAATTATCACATATAATTAAATAACATTAAAAACAATTTGGACATTAAAAGACAAAAATACATATTTTTGTGATTTTTTTCATTCTCGTAAAACAAACTTAATTAATCTCAATTGCAAACTTGAATTATATATGCAACATATATATATTTTGTGTTTTTGTTTATTTAAACAAAAGACATGGACACACAAACGCAAACAATAAGAGAAAAATAACATATAATCCACAAATATTGCAAACAACACAAAAACTCTTTTATTTTGAATTTTTGGGAGTAATTCTCATGTATGGCAAAAATCACGTGCTCACAGTGCCACATTAGAGGATCCTCAGGATTTCTTATTCAGTTGCCATGAGATTCTCAAGACTATAGGGATAGTGGAGTCCAATGGAGTTGACTTCTGTACTTTCAGGCTTTCAGGATCCGCCAAGACTTGGTGGAGAGATTATTGCTTGACTCGACCAGCAGGGTCTCCGGCTTTATTATGGGATCATTTTGCAGAGTTATTTCTGGAGAAATTTCTCCCTATTACACAGCGGGATGCACTTCGGAGGCAGTTTGAGCGCCTCCAGCAGGGTACTATGACTGTCACTCAGTATGAGACGAGATTTGTTGATTTGGCACGTCATGCAGTGGTGATACTCCCCACAGAGCGGGAGAGGGTCCGTAGGTTCATAGATGGGCCATTTCTCTGGTGCCCGCACTTCAGCAGCCGGTCGTTTTGGCAGGGGTTATTTCGGTCGTCCAGTTCATTCAGCATTGCCAGCAGCCGGTAGTACTCCAGCTCTTCCAGCACTTTAGGAGCCTTATTATGCTCCCCTAGTTTCTAGTGCGCCTCCTGCGCGGGGTACCTCCAGGACTCAGACTAGTGGGGGCGAGGCCGGTCAGTCACAGCCACCGCATCCTCCTAGAGCTTGTTTTGAGTGCGGGGACCCTCGCCATCTAGTTAGGGAGTGCCCCAAACGTAGGAGAGGAGCACCTCCACGGACTTCGCAGCCTCAGCGTGGTTCGCAAGGCCAGCAGGCCATCATTCCAGCCCCAGCTGCAACTCCACCTGCCCAGCTAGCCAAGGGCCGGGATCAAGGTGCCAGAAGCTGCCCTCGAGAGAGGGGTCAGGCCAGATTTTATGCTATTCCTGATCGCGCTGCAGCTATTGCATCTGATTGTGTTATCACATGTATTATTTTGGTTAGTCACAGAGAGGCATCGGTTCTATTCGATCCTGGTTCCACTTTTTCATATGTGTCCTCTTATTTTGCTTCACATTTAGGTGTGCCTCGGGATTATTTGAGTGCCCCCATTTATGTTTCCACTCCGGTGGGAGATTCTTTGTTTGTGGACCGTGTGTATCGGTCGTGTTCGGTTACTATTTGTGGTTTTGAGACCAGAGCGGATCTATTGTTGCTCGGGATGGTCGATTTTGATATTATTCTGGGCATAGACTGGTTGTCGCCCCATTATGCTATTCTTGATTGTCACGCCAAGACCGTGATGCTGGCTATGCCAGGCATTCCATGTATTGAGTGGAGTGGTACTCTAGATCACACCCCCGGCCGTGTTATTTCCTTTCTCAAAGCTCAGCATATGGTTGAGAAGGGGTGTGCTGCTTATCTAGCTTATGTGTGGGATATCAGTATTGACACTCCTTCTATTGATTCTGTTCCAGTGGTATGTGATTTCACTGATGTATTTCCGGCTGATCTCCGAGCATGCCGCCCGACAAAGATATTGATTTTGGTATTGACTTATTGCCGGGCACTCAGACCATTTCTATTCCACCATACTGTATGGCTCCTCCTGAGTTGAAGGAGTTGAAGGATCAGTTACAAGAGTTATTGGGTAAGGGTTTCATTCGACCCAGTGTTTCGCCTTGGGGTGCTCCCGTGTTGTTTGTGAAGAAAATGTACGGTTCTATACGCATGTGTATTGACTATCGTCAGTTGAACAAAGTTACAGTGAAGAACCGGTATCATTTGCCACGTATTGATGATTTATTTGACCAGCTATAGGGTGCACAGGTGTTCTCCAAAATTTATTTGCGCTCTAGTTATCATCAGCTGAAGTTTTGGGAGCCAGATATCCCAAAGACTGCATTCTGGACTCGGTATGGTCACTACAAGTTCCGCGTGATGTCTTTCGGGCTGACTAGTGCCCCAGCAACTTTTATGCATTTGATGCACACTGTGTTCAGGCCATACCTGGACTCGTTCGTGATTGTTTTCATTGATGACATTTTGGTATATTCCCGGAGTCGGGAAGAGCACGAGCAGTATCTGAGGATAGTGCTTCAGACTCTGAGGGAGAAGCAGTTAGATGCAAAGTTCTCTAAATGTGAATTTTGGCTGAGTTCAGTGGCATTTCTAGGCCACGTGGTGTCGAGCGATGGAATTCGAGTAGATCCGAGGAAGGTGGAGGCCGTGCAGAGTTGGCCCAGACCCTCCTCAGCTACTGAGATTCGCATTTTCCTTGGCTTGGCGGGTTATTACCATCGTTTCGTAGAGGGGTTCTCTTTGATCGCAGCACCGATGACCAGGTTGACCCAAAAGGGTGCTCGTTTCCTGTGGACAGGAGTGTGAGGCGAGCTTTCAGAAGCTCAAGACAGCTCTGACTTCGGCCCCTATCTTGATGTTGCCTACAGGTTCGGGGTCCTATACAGTAAATTGTGATGCCTCATGAGTTGGACTCGGCGCAGTATTTATGCAGGACGGTAGGGTGATTGCCTACGCGTCTAGACAGATGAAGGTACATGAGAAGAACTACACTGTTCATGATCTGGAGCTAGCTGCCATTGTTCACGCCTTGAAGATTTGGCGTCATTACTTGTATGGGGTTCCTTGTGAGATCTACACTAATCACCGGAGCTTGCAGCACTTGCTTAAGCAGAAGGACCTGAACATGCGTCAGAGGAGATGGTTGGAGCTGCTGAAGGACTATGATATTACTATCCTCTATCATCCGGGCGAAGCTAATGTAGTTGCCGATGCCTTGAGTCGCTGGGCAGAGAGTTTGGGGAGTTTAGCATATCTACCAGCTTCGGAGAGGCCTATGGCAATGGATGTTCGGGCTTTGTCCAGGCAGTTTGTTAGACTGGATCTTTCGGAGCCCAGCCGGGTTCTGGTTTGTGTGGTTTCTCGGTCTTCTCTATTTGACCGCATCAGGGAGCATCAGTTCGACGACCCTCATTTGCTTGTCCTTCAGGATAGAGTTCGGCGTGGTGATGCTCGAGATGTTACCATTGGGGATGATGGAGTTATGAGGATGCAGGGGCGTATTTGTGTGCCCAATATGGATGATCTTGGAGAGCTGATTCTAGCAGAGGCCCATAGCTCGCGGTATTCCATCCATCCGGGTGCCGTGAAGATGTATTAGGACTTGAGACAGCGTTATTGGTGGAGGCGGATGAAGAGGGATATAGTTGATTATGCTTCTAGGTGCCTCAACTGCCAGCAGGTGAAGTATGACCATCAGTGTCCGGGTGGGTTAATGCAGCAGATTGAGATTCCATGGTGGAAATGGGAGCGCATCACCATAGAATTTTTATCTGGGCTTCCACGGACTGTTAGGAAGTTTGATTCCGTTTGGGTCATTGTGGATTGGCTTACCAAGTCCACCCATTTCATACGGGTGAGCACTACTTATTCATCAGAGCGACTGGGGGAGATCTACATCAGGGAGATAGTTCGGCTGCATGGTATTCCAGTTTCCATCATTTCAGATAGAGGCACTCAGTTCACTTCACGGTTCTGGAGAGCCGTGCAGCAGGAGTAAGGCACTCGGGTGGAGCTGAGCACACCGTTTCACCCCCAGACTGATGGCTAGTCTGAACGCAATATTCAGATTTCGAAGGATATGCTCCGTGCGTGCGTGATTGAGTTTGGAGGTTCGTGGGATCATTTCTTGCCACTGGCGGAGCTTTTTAATAACAACATCTACAGTCTAGTATTCAGATGGCACCTTATGAGGCTCTATATAGTATGTGGTGCAGGTTTCCCGTGGGTTGGTTCGAGTTGGGCGAGGCCAGACTGCTAGGTACTGAGATGGTCCATGATACAATGGACATGGTCAAGGTGATTCAGGACAGACTTCGTGCAGCCCAGTCTAGGCAGAAGAGTTATGCGGACAAGGACCGCGATGTGGCTTTTATGGTTGGCGAGCGGGTTCTGCTTTGGGTCTTGCCCATGAAGGGCGTTATGAGGTTTTGGAAGAAGGGGAAGCTGAGTCCTAGATTCATTGGTCCTATTGAGATTTTGAGGCGTGTTAGGGAGGTTGCTTATGAGTTGGCCTTACCTCCCAGCCTAGCCGGAGTCCATCCTGTATTTCATGTCTCTATGCTTCGGGAGATACCATGGTGATCCGTCACACGTGTTGGATTTCACTTCTGTTCAGCAAGACGAGGATCTGTCTTATGTTGAGGAGCTAGTGGCCATTCTGGACAAGCAAATCGGGAAGCTAAGGTCAAAGAACATCGATTTAGTAAAGGTCCAGTGGCGGGGTCAGCCGGCCGAGGAGGCGACTTGGGAGACCGAACAGGATATGCGCAGCCAGTACCCTCATCTCTTCACCACTCCAGGTATGTTTTCTATGCTCGTTCGAGAACAAACGAATCTTTTAAGTGTGGGAAGATGTAACGACCCGGCCGGTCATTTTTGAAATTTACGCCTTGATCCCCAATTTAACTGTTCCCCTAAGTTCATTTCTGCTATTGTGGTTTGCCGGGAGTGTCGGTTCTGGAAATTGGAGTGTTTTTGGACATTTAGTCCCAAAATGAGAGCCTTGTAGTTGAAAAATGGCCCGTATTCGGAACAATGTTAAGACGACCTCGGAACAGAAATTCGATGGTTCCATTAGCTCCGTTAGGTGATTTGGGGGTTGCGAGCACGTTCAGAATGTATTTTGGAGATCTGTAGCTCAATTATGCTTGAAATGCCGAATGTTTGAAATTTTGGCGAAATCCGAACGATAGGTGAGATTTTGATCCGTGGGTTGGAATGGAATTCTGAAAATTTCTGTAGCTTCGTTATTTGATTTTGGATATGTCTGCAAATTTTCAGGTCATTCGGACGTTGTTTAGTCGGGTTTTTGATAGCATGTAGGTTTCGAAAACGAACTTAGGCTTCAATCCGCTATAATTCGATGATTTCGGTGTTTAAGGACGTGTTATTATGATTCGAACAAGTTTGTATGGTGATTTATAGTAGAATTGCGTTTTTGGTTGAGGTCCCGGGGGCCTAGGGAAGAGTTCGGGTGATTAGACGGCAAGAAAATTTGGAAGTTGCAGCAGGCTAGTGTCTGCCTTAGGTTATTTTTCGGTGGAACTTGGACCGCAGAAGCGAGTCCGTGGGAGCGACAATGGTCTCGCACGTGCAAGATTTTGGGAGGCCAGCCTAGTTCGAAGAAGCGGACCTCGGATCGCTGAGGCAATCACACAGAAGCGGAAAGCATTCCGCAGGAGCGAGGGTGGGCAGTTTGGGGTCTTCCGTAGAAGCGGAGTTTTGTCCGCATAAGCGAAGTCGCAGAAGAGACTGGGCGTTCGCAGAAGCGACTGGGCGTCCGCAGAAGCAGAATTCGAGTTTGAGCTAAGGGTCGCAGAAGCGACCATATGTCCGCAGAAGCGGAATCGCTGAAGCGGCAGTGGGGTCGCAGAAGCGGAAACCCCTAAAGGGTTTAAAATCACTAACTCGTAATTTCAGAACACTTAACACATTGTTGGCTTCGAACTAAGAGAGGGTTTTAGCAATTTTGAGGAGGAAATCAAGGGGAAACATCAGGTAATCACTCCTAGACCAATTTTATGTTAATATATTGTGAAACCACGGATTTAACCTCTAAAAATAGAGGATTGGAGGTGGATTAATGGAGGTTTTCACCCTAGGCCTAATTATGGAAAATCATTGATTTGGATGGGCAAATGGAGTCCGATTTTGGTAAATTTTATATGCATAGACTCGTGTTGAGATAAGGAATCCGAATATATAACTTTCATAATTTTTCGAGAAGTGTACCGAAAGTCTGGTTTTGGCAACTTGTGGTTTTTGGTGTATTTCGAGTTGTTTCGATTGGGTAATGTCAAATTGGCCTATTTTGATGTATTTCTATTGATTTTTATCAGATACTACACCTGTGGAGGCTGATATTTGTGGAAAGAGAGTTGTCTCTTAGTGGTTTCGTACCGGAGTCGAGGTAAGTGGCTTGTCTAACCTCGTGTGGGGGAACCTTCTCCCCTAGGATATTATGTGTTAATTTAAATACCTTGTACAAGAGGTGACGGGAATGTACATATGCAGAATTTTGGAACCCACCTTACTAGAATTGTTCAATTCGTGGTATTTCTGTTCTTAGCTGATTAAATCGTGATAATTACCTGATATTCGTTAGAAAAGCATGGCTAGATAGGATTTATGTGTCTAAGTGCCTAATTTGCTTTACTTGAACTTCTTGATAATTGTTGATACTGACTTTGATGAATTGTAGTTTTGTATATCATATTTCTTTGTGCTTTCATTTCATTGTTGTGTTGGATGACTATGGGTTCAAGTCCCGGAGATCCAAGGGCTGCGGGTTCGATTCCCGGAGACCCAAAGTTGTAGTGTTGTGGATTGCGGGTTTGATTCCCGGAGATCCAAGGGCTGCGGGTTCGATTCCTAGAAACTCGGAGTTTATTTATATAAATTGAGATACGGACTGCAGGTTTGATTTCTGGACGACCTGAGATGTTGTGGTACGGACTACGGGTTAAATTCCCGGAGTTTTTAGGGCTGCGGGTTCGATTTCCGGAGACCTAGAGGTACGGCTGTAGGGACTGCGGGTTAAATTTTCGGAGATCCTGGGTTGTTGAAATATAGAGAGGGACTATGGGTTCAATTCCCATAGATCCTGGACTTGTTGATTTGAGTTATGTTGTGTTGGTTACTTGTTGTCAGCTTAATCGAAATTTCTTTATTGTTGCTATTTCAGACTCAATCTTATTTAAACTGCTTATTATTGTTATTATCATTATGTTATTATCTCTCGGTAGGGCCCTGACCTTCCTCGTCATTACTCAATTGAGGTTAGGCTTGGCACTTAGTGAGTACTGCCATGGTGTACTCATACTACTCTTCTGCACACTTTTGTTATGCAGATCCGAGTACATCAGGTCAGGCTTAGCTCAGGTGATTTAGTAGCAGTTCAGGAGACTTGAGGTAGGATTTGCTACGTCCGCAGCTCCGGAGGGTCTCCTTCTATTCTCATTAGTGATAGCAGTTAATTACCTTTGTTCTTGTTGTTTAGACATTCTTGATGTATAGAGCCACAATTGTACTCTTCTTATAGTCTGTGTTGCCCGTGGGATTTCGGGTCTTGGTAGTATGCTACTTAATGTATTTTGGTGAAGTGTATGTACCAAGCGGCACTTATTACATTTCTTTTATATCATTCTGCTATTATTTTATCTTTTGTTTTCATGAAATTTTACATTCTGCATCGTGTTAGGCTTACCTAGTCCCGAAGACTGGGTGCCGTCATGACATGTTCACGATTGGTGAACTAGGGTCGTGACAAGTTGATGTAACGACCCAGCCGGTCATTTTTGAAATTTACGCTTCGATCCCCAATTTAACTGTTCCCCTAAGTTCATTTCTGCTATTGTAGTTTGCCGGGAGGGTCGGTTCTGGAAATTGGTGTGTTTTGGGACACTTAGTCCCTAAATGAGAGCCGTGTAGTTGAAAAATGGCCCGTATTCGGAATAGTGTTAAGACGACCTCGGAACGGAAATACAATGGTTCCATTAGCTTCGTTAAGAGATTTCGGGGTTGGGAGCGCATTCGGAATGTATTTTGGAGGTCGGTAGCTCAATTAGGCTTGAAAAGCCGAAGTTTGAAATTTTGGCGAAATCCGAACGATAGGTGAGATTTTGATCCGGGGGTTAGAATGGAATTCCGACAATTTATGTAGCTTCGTTATGTGATTTTGGATATGTCTGCAAATTTTTAGGTCATTCGGACGTCGTTTGGTCGGGTTTTTGATAGCATGTAGGTTTCGGAAGTTTTGGACGAACTTAGGCTTGTATCCGCTATAATTCGATGATTTCGGTGTTTAAGGATGTGTTTTTATGATTCGAACAAGTTCGAATGGTGATTTAGAGTAGAATTTCATTTTTGGTTGAGGTCCCGGGAGCCTCGGGATGAGTTCGGGTGATTAAACGGCAAGAAAATTTGGAAGTTGCAGCAGGCTGGTGTCTGCCTCCTGTTGTTTTCGCTTTTGCGGAACATGGACCGCAGCAGAAGCAACAATGGTCTCGCAGGTGCGAGATTTTGAGAGGCCAGCCTAGTTCACAGAAGCGGACCTCGGATCGCTGAGGCAATCACGCAGAAGCGGAAAGCCTTGTACAGGAGCGAGGGTGGGCTGTTTGGTGTCTTCCGTAGAAGCGGACTTTTGTCCGCATAAGCGAAGTCGCAAAAACGACTGGGCGTCTACAGAAGCGGAATTCGAGTTTGAGCAAAGGGTCGCAGAAGCGACCATATGTCCGCAGAAGCGGAACCGCTGAAGCGACAGTGGGGTCCTAGAAGCGGAAACCCCTGAAGGGTTTAAAATCAGTAACTCAAATTTTCAGAACACTTAACACATTGGAGGCTTCGAACTAGGAGAGGGTTTTAGCGATTTTGAGGAGGAAATCAAGGGGAAACATCATGTAATCACTCCTAGACCAATTTTATATTAATATATTGTGAAACCACGGATTTAACCTCTGAAAATAGAGGGTTGGAGGTGGATTAATGGAGGTTTTCACCCTAGGCCTAAATTATGGAAATTCATTGTTTTGAGTGGGCATATGGAGTCCGATTTTGGTAAATTTTATATGCATAGACTCGTGTTGAGATAAGGAACCCGAATATATAATTTCATAATTTTTTGAGAAGCGTACCGAAAGTCGGGTTTTGGCAACTTGTGTTTTTTTGTGTATTTAGAGTTATTTTGATTGGGTAATGCCCAATTGGCCTGTTTTGATGTATTTTTATTGATTTTTATCAGTTACTACACATGTGGAGGCCGATATTCGTGGCAAGAGAGTTGTCTCTTAGCGGTTTCGTACCGGAGTCGAGGTAAGTGGCTTGTCTAACCTCGCGTGGGGGAACCTTCTCCCCTAGGATATTATGTGTTAAATTTAAATGCATTGTACGCGAGGTGATGGGCGTGTACATGTGCAGATTGTTGGAACCCACCTTACTTGAATTGTTCAATTCGTGATATTTCTTTTCTTAGCTGATTAAATCATGATAATTACCTGATATTCGTTAGAAAAGCATGGCTAGATAGGATTTAACTATCTAAGTGCCTAATTTGCTTTACTTGAACTTCTTGATAATTGTTGATACTGGCTTTGATGAATTGTAGTTTTGTATATCATATTTCTCTGTGCTTTCCTTTCATTATTGTGTTGGTGGACTGCGGGTTCAATTCCCGGAGATTCAAGGGCTGCGGGTTCGATTCCCGGAGTCCCAAAGTTGTAGTGTTGTGGACTGCGGGTTCGATTCCTGAAGATCCTAGGGCTGCGGGTTCGATTCCCGAAGACCCGAAGTTTATTGATATAAATTGAGATACGGACTGCGGGTTCGATTCCCGGATGACCTGAGATATTGAGGTACGGAATGCAGGTTAAATTCCCAGAGTTTCTAGGGCTACGGGTTCGATTCTCAGAGATCCCGAGGTACGGCTGTAGGGACTGCGGGTTAAATTCCTGGAGATCCTGGGTTGTTGAAATATTGAGAGGGACTGTGGGTTCAATCCCCATAGCTCCTGGACTTGTTGATTTGAGTTATGTTATGTTGGTTACTTGTTGTCAGCTTAATCGAAATTTCTTCATTGTTGCTATTTCAGACTCAATCTTATTTAAACTCCTTATTATTGTTACTATCATTATGTTATTATCTCTCGGTAGGGCCCCGACCTTCTCGTCACTACTCCATCAAGGTTAGGCTTGGCACTTACTGTGTACCGCCGTGGTGTACTCATGCTACTCTTCTGCACACTTTTGTTGTGCAGATCCAGGTACATCAGGTCAGGCTCAACTCGGGTGATTTAGTAGCACTTCAGGAGACTTGAGGTATGATCTGCTACGTCCGCAGATCCGGAGGGTCTCCTTCTATTCTCATTAATGATAGCAGTTACTTTCCCTTATTCTCGTTGTTTAGACATTCTTGATGTATAGAGCCACAGTTGTACTCTTCTTTTAGTCTGTGTTGCCCATGGGATTTCGGGTCTTGGTAGTATGCTACTTAGTGTGTTTTGGTGAAGTGTATGTGCCAAGCGACACTTATTAGATTTCTTTTATATCATTCCGCTCTTATTTTATCTTTTGTTTTCATGAAATTTTACATTCCACATCGTGTTAGGCTTACCTAGTCGCGAAGACTAGGTGCCGTCATGACATGTTCACGATTGGTGAAATAAGGTCGTGACATTAGACTAGTTTTGGGAGATGATTTATGACTTAGGAGAACAATCAGAATTGAATTTGGAAGTCCACTGTAGAATTAGGCTTAAATTGGCTAAGGTTGGATTTTGGCGAATACTGGATGGTAGGTGAGATTTTGATCCGACGGTCAGAATGAAATTCCGAGAGTTGCAGTAGCTCCGTTGGATGATTTTGGATATGCGTGCAAAATTTTAGATCATTCAGAGGTGTTTAAGTCGGGTTTTATATCAAATGCAATTTTCGGAAGTTTTAGTTTAACTTAGGCTTGAATCCGTGATAATTCGATGATTTTTTATGTTTAGGATGGTATTTTTATGTTTCGAGCAAGTTTGAATGAAGTAATAGATCTTATCTGTGCATTTAGTTGAGGTCCTGGGGCCTCGAGATGTTTTCGGAAGGTTAAACGAGAATTTTTGAAGTTTCAACAGGCCTGTCATTTTTGCTTCTGGCATTTCCGCATATGTGAAAAAAGGACCGCAGAAGCGGTTCCGCAGACGCGGCTGAAGGGTGGCAGAAGTGGTCCTGGCGAGGCTTGCCTTTTCCGCAAAAGCGGAAGGAGTTTCGCAAAAGTGGACATCGCACAAGCGGGTCGTGACTGTATAAGCGATCCAGGCATTTTAATGGAAAATCGCAGAAGCGGTTTATTGACCGCAGAAGGGACAACCGCAGAAGCAGTTGGGTTGTCGCGGAAGCGAAAATCACTACGATTTTAATGAAACCAGTGTATCGAATTTTCAGAGTTAGAAACATATTTTAGACTTTGGGAAGAGGCGAATTGCGGGCGATTTCAAGGAGAATTTGTGGGAATTCATCAGGTAAGAGTTCTTAGACTCGAATTATGTTATTATGATGTAAAAATATATATTAAACACTGAAAACCCAATGATTTAAGGTGTAAAAATGGAGGTTACGACTTTAAACCTGAAGATGTAAAGTTGGAATTTGCGGGGTCAAACGGACTCCAATTTTGATAAACTTTATATGTACGGACTCGTGGGGAGATGAGGAATGCTTTGGTTTGATTTTCAGAATTTTTTCGAGAAGTGGGCCCGGGGCCCAGGTTTTACCAATTTTGTGAATTGTTGTACTTTTCGAGTATTTTTGATTGGGTTATGTTTCATTGACCCATATTTATGTATTTGTTATGGTTTTGACTAGATTCAACGCACGAGGAGGTCAACACTAAAGGAAAAAACAATGTGGACGTGTCCGCAGCCAGTTAGAGGTGAGTAGTTGGTATATATGATGGCTTGAGGATTTGAAACCCCGGCTTATCACACCGTGACGCTATTTAGGGCGTGAATCGCATCCCATTGCAGGTGCGGGATTGGTTATGACTGAGGATTGTGACTTGGTCCATTCTGAACAAGAATAATATTATATTAGTGATTGAAACACACTCTGTGTTGACTATATATGGGCCTTATGCCATGTTTGGGGCCTTGTGCCGACCTATAGTATCCTCAGGGGATATATATCATTGTGATAGCATGATTTGTAAAATTATTAATCTCAGTCATGGGTTTATTCACAATTATGAAATGCCAAGTCACATTTTCTTGAAAATTAAGTACCTAAAGATGTTCCTTATTAATGAATTGGGAACTGGAAGTAAATAAATTGAACTGTTATGTGACTCATATGCATATTGTGGACTGAGAATGGATCGGGTTGCACGGTGCAGCGAATTATATGAATATATTGCGCTTGGGCTGAAGGAGCCCATCCGGAGTTTGTACACACCCCCAGTGAGCGTCGTCGACGTTAAATGGATCGGGATACACGCCATAGCGGTCATGTGCATTGCATTGCATTCAAACCTTGTTACTTACTTGTACTATCTGGTTTGCTGTTATTGTTAGTTCGTAGTAAAGTATCAGACTGTTAGACATAGCTTTACTTTATGGCATCTCGTAGATTTCTTGTCTTCGGCTATTTTATATGTTTTTTACTCACTGAGTACTTAGTACTCACCCCTACTCCCTACACCTTTGTGTGCCGATTCAGGTACGCCGGAGGTTTAGCCAAGTAGTTCCGTTTATGCAGTTCCGTTAATTCAGAGTTATCCGAATTGTTGAGGTAGCTGCTGGTGTTCACAGGACCTGTCTACTCTTTTTATTCAAGTTTTATTTACATATATATTTTCAGACTTGAGTATTTCGTTCAGATATTCTTATTATCCAGT
Organism: Nicotiana noctiflora; assembly: GCA_032618575.1. Taxonomy (NCBI): domain Eukaryota; kingdom Viridiplantae; phylum Streptophyta; class Magnoliopsida; order Solanales; family Solanaceae; genus Nicotiana; species Nicotiana noctiflora. Next base: position 336,799 of record JASVEL010002442.1, on the reverse strand, counting down.
TTTGCTTAGAGGCTCTAGACTCGTGACCCCGGATTTTTGGGAGTGTCATTATCAGTTTTCGCACTTCTCGGTATTATCATTCTACTATTATTGCTGGATTATTATTATAAACTATTATATTCTTCTCAAATTGTCGATTTTGGGATTTATTGTTAAATATGAAACGACTGTTGGTGTGACAAGTTGGTATCAGAGCCTAGGTTACTAGGCCTCGCGAGTCATAAGCTGGTTTAGTAGGCTCTCGTGGATCGGTACGTATACGTCTGTATCTATCCCCGAGAGGCTACAAAACTTTTCGGAAACACTTCAATTTCTTGGAATTCATATCGTGCGGTTTGTGTTATCGCGAAACAAAAATTTTCTGTATTTATTCTATCGCAAATGGAGAGAACCTGTGCTAACAGACATGGTGGACGACCACCAGTGGCACCCAGAGGCCGTGGTCATTGTAGAGGCAGGGCAGCAGGGACAGCACCTACTAACCCTTCAGTTAACCAGAATCAGGGTCAGATCCCAGCACCAGTGGATCAGGTTCAGGATCAGATTCCAGCTGCAAGCATTCCAGCAGCCCAGGGTTAGGCACCGGTAGTGCCTATTGAGATACCGGGTCTCTAGGAGACCATAGCACAGATCCTATTTGTCACGCCCCAAATCGAGGAACATGACCGGCGCCTGACCGGGTTGCCCCAGTCAAGCGGACCTGGGTGCCTTTCATTCCCACGCGTTACCCCTGTGTTGACCGTTTCTCATTAACCAAATATATTACTAATCATAATTGATTTCACATTAAACAAATAAAACGATACGAGTGATTCATTAACAAGATTTCAATTTTCACAACGCCCGACATAACACCATATATATACATAAGACTGGAGTCCCACAGTTTACATGTCTATGGAGCCTCTAGGATACAAAAAGAGAAATACAATACTTGCCGGTAACAAGGCTCCGGCTATACCTTACAAAACCAAAATGAAATCTAAATCGAGTGGCATGAACCACACAAGGCCCCGAGGAAGAAAGGGGCTCACCAAAACGGGCGGTGGAAGGAGAAGGATACTACTGCCGATGAGCTGAAGTGCCTGCTACTGATCCACCTACAATCATGACACGAATGTAGCGCCCCCGGCAAAAGGGACGTCGGTACACTTGAATTGTACTGGTATGTATGGACAAACTTTGTCCCAAGTAAACTCAAGCCATTAAATTACATCAACAATTAATTAAGCCAACCAACCATGTTTCCACATTTTCCTCATTTCAAATAATTCTCACACAAAGCACTTTCTACAATCAACCAATTTAACAATAACCAATCAATCACGTAAAGAACAAGTAGTCAAACAAAGGGGCAATCAGTGCCCCACAGGTTGCAAACTCTCCTGCTGTCTCCTTTCACAATTTCACATTATTGATTTATGTATCAATTTTCAATAGCGATTTCGATCGCTTTCCATCCTTATTGCCCCCGACCACCCTTATTACCTCGGCCACCCTTATCACCCCAACCCACACCTTATTTCACCACGTTGCGGCGCGCAACACGACCCCGCCTTACAGGTTAAAACACAACAATTTCAAACAGCAGATAAGGTACTACACACAATTTCAACAAGTTCAAATAAGCAACTTGCACATTGTTTCATGTTCTCAATTACTTCTCAAGCCAATATCACAACCAAGTTACAATGTTTCCACATTCAAGAATATTCACACATGTATATTCAACAATTTTCCATAATTCAAGTGTTTCATCTCTTTCCACAATAAACCAATTCTCAAGTGTTTCGTTTTCTTTTCCACAAGGTGCCATATAGGCTATCATAATCATTATTCACAAATTCTTTACCCAATTCAACTCTCATTTACCTTTCGGTTCATATTTCATACCACAACACTCATAGTTCAACAACAACTTTGAATATCCAACAACAACATCAATTAATCACATACAATTTCTCAAATCAACACATGCCAAACAATTTTACACATAAGGGCGATTTCACAAGAATCAAAATTAGCCATACATACCTCGATTGAGCTTTCCTTAAGTTACTACAACACTCCAAAACTCTAGCAATTCCAATCTACTATGAGACATAACAAAATTAAACACATATTAGAAAGATATTCATGAAACTAGCTCATTTGAGCATTTTATCAAATACTAATTGTGCATCTTGATTTCAAATCCCCTTTTCAAGAATTACTTCATTCCCTAACCCTATCTTTACTTATTTATGTTCATCAATCTTCCCACAACTCTATTTGCACAAGCATGCATACATAACACTACCATACCAAGAATCATACCTCAATAACACATCTCACAACCTCTACAATACTAACATAACCTAGGTTAGGAACCCATGGCTCCCAATCACCCTCCCATGAGTTCTAATGTATGTATCTTACATAAATAATCACCATAGAGTAGTTGGAGATGATAGACATACCTCTTGTTGTGAGAATTTTAAGAATCTCCACTTGAGGTGTTCTTGAAGAATTCAAGAATTAGAAGGAAAATCTAAGGATTTTGAAGATTAATCCTTGTTAGTATAAGTGTTTAAGGGGTAGAAATTACTCAAAGAACTATAAAATCTTACCTTAGATCATAGGGATGAAGTTTGGGATGAAACCCTCTTGAGAGAGCAAGTCATAACACCAAAAATGAGTTTGGAATACTCTAGGCCGGTCTTTGGGGTATTAAAACTATCCAGGTGCGCGAAGTGTTGCCCAGGTGCGCGAAGTGTGCAAGCTTCGCGCATGACTTCGCGCATTTTCCTGAGCATTCTGCCTAAGGTGCGCGAAGTGTGCGCGAAGTCCACTTCGCGCAGGACTTCGCGCATCCGACACCTGACGAGTAAAATGATCATAACTTTCTGGATACACCTCCGAATGACGAACGGTTTGTTGCGTTGGAAACTAGACTCAAAGGGCTTTAATTTGATAGGTTGATCCTCACACAACTACTTATATAACCAGAGATATGATCATTCAAAGTGAGGTCTTGTGCGCACTCTTTTACAGATTTCGTCTAATATGCAATTTTCCATCTTGGATTAGGCTTAGGCCTCTCCTTAGACCCCAAATCACTTATAATAAGACTTATAACCTTATTAAACTATCTAACTAGTATCCATAACATTATGAATCCTTATTTGCACACGAGATAAAACAATGTAGCCTACATTAGCACGACGAAATCTTAAATAACTCGAAAAAAAAATTTTCGGGGCCTTACATCCTCCCCCCTTAAGATCATTCGTCCTCGAATGAGGATTTGAGAATGAGTTGGCTTTGAAAGACATGCTATGCAAACTATCAAAATTTTGACTAACTCTTATATTCTAGAAAAATTTCGCCAGAGTTTCCTTTGTATTATGGACATATCCACCTGTCAGAGGGCCCCCGAAACATATTACCAAACAACAATACACAAATACAACACCTTTCACAACTGGTATACACTTTCTTATCTCAACGAATGCACATATTCTATCACATTGTTACAATTGCACATAACTAGTCACTTCAATGAATTTTCACCTTATTTAACCATTTTAACACACCATGTACACTTAACAAACCATTACCAATCTACACTTACTATTAGTTGTTTATTAAACACGTAAATCTTCATAAGGCTTTCATTTATCAAGAACGGTTCAAGTGACCCAAGGTAACAACACATTTAACTCATTACAAATAAAGGAGACTTTACTAATACTAAGAGGGAAACAACTTAGGCAAGATGACAGAGTTACTAGGAGTAGGAGGGTCACCTAATTTCTTCTAGGCTTGATCGAACAAATGGGGGTACTTTTCCTTCATCTCTTTTTCTGCTTCCCATGTGGCCTCCTCAACTTGTTGACTTCGCCACAATACTTTAACAGAGGCAACTTCCTTATTTCTCAACTTACGGACTTGCCTATCAAGAATGGCAACTGGAACTTCTTCATATGACAAATCTTCATTAACCTCTATAGCTTCGACTGGCATGATGGTGGATGGATCTCCAATCACTTTCTTCAACATGGACACATGGAATACCGGATGCACCGATGACATCTCAGGGAGGCAACTCTAGCCTATAAGCAACTTGACCAACCCTTTGAATGATCCGATATGGCCCGACATACCTAGGGCTCAATTTCCCTTTCTTTCCGAACCGCATGACTCCCTTCATAGGAGATACCCTCAAGAACACCCAATCGTCGACTTGAAACTCCAAATCCCTTCGACGAACGTCTGCATAGGACTTTTGACGACTTTGTGCTGTTTTCATTCTCTCCTGAATAACCTTGACCTTTTCCATAGCTTCGTACACCATATCCGGCCCTAGCAATTCCGCTTCACCTACCTCAAACCACCCGATTGGCGATCTACATCTTCTCCCGTACAATGCCTCAAACGGGGCCATTTGAATGCTAGCATGATAGCTGTTATTGTAAGAAAATTCTATCAGTGGCAAGTGTTCATCCCAATTACCTTTAAAATCTAAGACACAAGCCCGCAACATATCTTCAAGCGTCTGAATGGTCCGCTCGGCCTGTCCATCGGTCTGTGGATGGAAAGCTGTGCTGAGATTCACCTGAGTTCCCAAACCTTGCTGAAACTTCTTCCAAAAGTTAGCGGTGAACTGAGCCCCGCGATCCGAGATAATAGAAAGTGGAGTGCCATGAAGCCTTACTATCTCTTTGATGTACAATCTTGCATATTGCTCCGCGGTATCAGTGGACTTGACAGGCAGGAAGTGAGCTGATTTGGTGAGTCGATCTACTACCACCCATACTGAATCGAACTTACGCTGAGTGCGAGGTAACCCCACCACGAAATACATATTGATCATCTCCCATTTCCACCTTGGTATTTCTATAAGCTGGAGTTAATCCACCAGGCCGTTGATGCTCGGCCTTCACTTGTTGACAGTTCGGACATTTAGCTACAAAGCCTGCCACATCCCTTTTCATACCGCTCCACCAATAAATCTCCTTGAGATCGTGATACATTTTCGTTGAACCAGGGTGCACAGAATACCTGGAAGTATGAGCCTCTGCCATCACTCTTTCCCGAAGCTCGTCCACATCCGGAACACATAGCCTATCTTGACACCGCAATACACCATCTTCGCTGCCGAGTACAAATGCTGAGGTCTTGTCATTCATGACTGCTTCCTTCACCCGAACCAATGCTGGATCCATGAACTGTTTTTCCTTGATTTTCGCGACCAATGATGATTCCGCTCCATTATGCACCAAGATATCCCCCTCGTCTGACGCCGAGATACGAACCCCCAAGCTGGCTAATAGGTAGACCTCTCGAGCCAGGGGTCTTTGATCCACACCCAAATGAGCCAAACTACCCATGGATTTTCGACTAAGAGCGTCGGCTACCACATTTGCCTTCCCTGGATGGTACAATATGTCTATATCATAGTCCTTGAGCAGTTCTAACCACCGCCGCTGTCTCAGATTCAGCTCCTTCTGTTTGAACAAATACTGGAGGCTCTTGTGGTCTGAAAACACATCTACAGATAGTGCCGCCATATTTTCAAGCAGACACAACTATCGCGAGCTCCAAATCATGTGTCGGATGATTCTTCTCGTGATTCTTGAGTTATCTCAAAGTTTAGGAAAGGTCACTAGCCCGAGAAGGGTATTCTCTGAAACTTTAAATCCTCCTCAATCCTTCAACAACAACTTTTGGTTTTACTCTTAAGTGTAAGGCATAGTCTACCTGATTCTATCTCCGATGAATAACTCGCCTTATTCCCTATGTTATAGTTACCAATAAAGTTCCCTGATATTGCGGCTTAAGATTTATCATGCTAAACATGTCTAGTCCGTCACGAGTGTTCATCCTCTTTCAATCTATTCCGAACCTTTCATTCCCATCCTGTTTTGCGGATAGTGCATAGTTAATAGCTTTATTGTCCCACACATTTGTCTGCCTCCCGTGAACTTGAAAAATCATTATATCTTGTTTAATCATTTTACAGTACCACAACTTCACCAACGATAATCTCGCTTCCCATTGTGTGTAGACACGAACTATCTCTAGACCCTTTAGTTGATATTCAGTGTCACCCAAGTCGGTTGCATTGCGGTTAATCCCTTATAATTTTTATTAACACTTGTGCCCTAAGTGAGTCCACCATTCTGATGCAGAAATTGTTTTAGATAACCATGACCATCTCAATTTAGAGATTTTTCCCCCATTTCTTCTCACCTCATTCTTCCTAGTTAGCGAATAGCCACGCACTCTTCCATATATTACGTGGTCCATTAACTTAGGTATTTCATCCGGCTCACCCCTTAACTCTTATTGGGATATATGTAGCAAAGAGTGTTCGTCTGAACATCACTCAACACTTATCTATTTGTAAGACTCTTTAGAGGCTCTCTATCAAGCCCCAATTACCATCTTGGGTTGTTGTGGCAACACATTTATTTCTCCCACTCGTTCTGGCTTTCTTAGTATCCCGAAACTTTGTTTAAATCACAAATCTATTATTAGCCCATTCCAAGTACTCACAATCTTTCACATTTGACATATGGTACTTCCTTGGGTTCCATTTCTCCTGACCTTATGACAAGTAAAAGTCTCTTTACAAACATACTCTTATTTTCTAGAATCGTTGACCCTATCATTCACATTGCAATGCGTGAAGAATTTACATTCCTTAATCTCTTGGGATGCTAGTTGTCTATCATTAGCATATTCTTTCAGAGAGTCATGTTACCCATTATCTCTTTTCTAGACCACACCTGTCTTCACCAAAATATTCAAATATCATAGCTACATGGTCTCACTCTTGTTTCATTGTATTTAAGTAGCCTTACGATGGCCCTCCCTCTCCCACATGGGGCGAATGTCCTGGATCTTCACACAAGTCTTGAGTGTAGAAACTTTAGCAACATATGCCTCATATATCTATCCCTCTTATATATACTCGACTATTAGGAAAATTTAAGTCACCATAGTATTGATCTCATAAGTTCCCTATTCCTATTCAGCCATGTAGGTATGGGATTCCAAGTCCCCACGCATATCCTTTATGAGTGTAACGCAACCTCGTGCATTTCTGGGTCCTTATAACGTTCGTAAGACAAGGGTTTTCTCACCTAGGGTCCAATTGAGTCTCATTTCATAACTTTTTAACTCATGTGAGAGACTTACACTCTGACCATTAATCTCTTAGTCTTTCTCCCATATATCACGTGCTTATATAACCAATATTATTTCACACCTTGCGATCAATTATATACTTCTCGCACTAACCACGTGTGCTACTCAAACTTACATATCAATTATCAAATCAATGCCTCTTCGTGCGGGTAATCACTTTTAATCCTTTCCTCAAATAAAGCATACTTGTAGTACTATGTACTTATACTATATATATATTCATACTCGTTTATTCAACAAGATACATGTGCAATCTCCATAATACCCATGTCTTTTCCCATTGGTCATGACATATGACAACACTACATGAAACAGACGAAAGAGCATTTAAACTTACCTTGAATCTCAACGCACGTGTTATAAAACAATATTATAGTCAAGCTTTATCGCACGATTTGGAATGTTGAAGAAGGGTAATATTCCTAAATGTCCGTGTAGCCCCCTACTTATATGATGTGGTCGACAACACACCTATAAGAAGAGCACTACTAGACACAGCTCCGAGACATCCTAGGACACTTTACAAACCTTAGGCTCTGATACCAAGTTTGTCACGCCCCAAATCGAGGAACATGACCGGCGCCTGACCGGGTTGCCCCGGTCAAGCGGACCTGGGTGCCTTTCATTCCCACGCGTTACCCCTGTGTTGATTGTTTCTCATTAACCAAATATATTACTAATCATAATTGATTTCACATTAAACAAATAAAACGATACGAGTGATTCATTAACAAGATTTCAATTTTCACAACGCCCGACATAACACCATATATATACATAAGACTGGAGTCCCACAGTTTACATGTCTACAGAGCCTCTAGGATACAAAAAGAGAAATACAATACTTGCCGGTAACAAGGCTCCGGCTATACCTTACAAAACCAAAATGAAATCTAAATCGAGTGGCATGAACCACACAAGGCCCCGAGGAAGAAAGGGGCTCACCAAAACGGGCAGTGGAAGGAGAAGGATACTACCGCCGATGAGCTGAAGTGCCTGCTACTGATCCACCTACAATCATGACACGAATGTAGCGCCCCCGGCAAAAGGGACGTCAGTACACTTGAATTGTACCGGTATGTATGGACAAACTTTGTCCCAAGTAAACTCAAGCCATTAAATTACATCAACAATTTATTAAGCCAGCCAACCATGTTTCCACATTTTCCTCATTTCAAATAATTCTCACACAAAGCACTTTCTACAATCAACCAATTTAACAATAACCAATCAATCACGTAAAGAACAAGTAGTCAAACAAAGGGGCAATCAGTGCCCCACAGGTTGCAAACTCTCCTGTTGTCTCCTTTCACAATTTCACATTATTGATTTATGTATCAATTTTCAATAGCGATTTCGATCGCTTTCCATCCTTATTGCCCCCGACCACCCTTATTACCTCGGCCACCCTTATCACCCCAACCCACACCTTATTTCACCACGTTGCGGCGCGCAACACGACCCCGCCTTACAGTTGAAAACACAACAATTTCAAACAGCAGCAGATAAGGTACTACACACAATTTCAACAAGTTCAAATAAGCAACTTGCACATTGTTTCATGTTCTCAATTACTTCTCAAGCCAATATCACAACCAAGTTACAATGTTTCCACATTCAAGAATATTCACACATGTATATTCAACAATTTTCCATAATTCAAGTGTTTCATCTCTTTCCACAATAAACCAATTCTCAAGTGTTTCGTTTTCTTTTCCACAAGGTGCCATATAGGCTATCATAATCATTATTCACAAATTCTTTACCCAATTCAACTCTCATTTACCTTTCGGTTCATATTTCATACCACAACACTCATAGTTCAACAACAACTTTGAATATCCAACAACAACATCAATTAATCACATACAATTTCTCAAATCAACACATGCCAAACAATTTTACACATAAGGGCGATTTCACAAGAATCAAAATTAGCCATACATACCTCGATTGAGCTTTCCTTAAGTTACTACAACACTCCAAAACTCTAGCAATTCCAATCTACTATGAGACATAACAAAATTAAACACATATTAGAAAGATATTCATGAAACTAGCTCATTTGAGCATTTTATCAAATACTAATTGTGCATCTTGATTTCAAATCCCCTTTTCAAGAATTACTTCATTCCCTAACCCTATCTTTACTTATTTATGTTCATCAATCTTCCCACAACTCTATTTGCACAAGCATGCATACATAACACTACCATACCAAGAATCATACCTCAATAACACATCTCACAACCTCTACAATACTAACATAACCTAGGTTAGGAACCCATGGCTCCCAATCACCCTCCCATGAGTTCTAATGTATGTATCTTACATAAATAATCACCATAGAGTAGTTGGAGATGATAGACATACCTCTTGTTGTGAGAATTTTAAGAATCTCCACTTGAGGTGTTCTTGAAGAATTCAAGAATTAGAAGGAAAATCTAAGGATTTTGAAGATTAATCCTTGTTAGTATAAGTGTTTAAGGGGTAGAAATTACTCAAAGAACTATAAAATCTTACCTTAGATCATAGGGATGAAGTTTGGGATGAAACCCTCTTGAGAGAGCAAGTCATAACACCAAAAATGAGTTTGGAATACTCTAGGCCGGTCTTTGGGGTATTAAAACTATCCAGGTGCGCGAAGTGTTGCCCAGGTGCGCGAAGTGTGCAAGCTTCGCGCATGACTTCGCGCATTTTCCTGAGCATTCTGCCTAAGGTGCGCGAAGTGTGCGCGAAGTCCACTTCGCGCAGGACTTCGCGCATCCGACACCTGACGAGTAAAATGATCATAACTTTCTGGATACACCTCCGAATGACGAACGGTTTGTTGCGTTGGAAACTAGACTCAAAGGGCTTTAATTTGATAGGTTGATCCTCACACAACTACTTATATAACCAGAGATATGATCATTCAAAGTGAGGTCTTGTGCGCACTCTTTTACAGTTTTCGTCTAATATGCAATTTTCCATCTTGGATTAGGCTTAGGCCTCTCCTTAGACCCCAAATCACTTATAATAAGACTTATAACCTTATTAAACTATCTAACTAGTATCCATAACATTATGAATCCTTATTTGCACACGAGATAAAACAATGTAGCCTACATTAGCACGACGAAATCTTAAATAACTCGAAAAAAAAAATTTTCGGGGCCTTACACTATTAGTGTGTATTAGCTTAGCCCAAGTGGTTGCGGCTTCTTCTGCAGTAACCTCTTCTCATGCAGGGGAAAGAAATTAGACCCATGTTACTCGCACGCCAGAGCCGGTAGTTCAGGGCTTATAGGCACCTGAGGCGGCTCCAGTTCAGCCAGTTCAGTTGGCTGCACCAGTCGCACCAGCCCCAGCTCATGTGGTTCCAGCTCCGCCGGATGATGAGAGGTTCGGTAGGCTTCAGCCTCCGACATTCAGTAGTGTTGAGGGCGAGGATGCCTAGGGTTTTCTGGATATGTGCCAGCGTATGCTTCGTACTGCGGGTATTGTGGAGTCTAGCAGCGTGTCTTTTACTTCCTTCCAGTTCACAGGACCTGTATTAAATTGGTGGGAGGACTTCAAAAGGCGTAGGCCTATTGGGGCAGCACCCTTCACATAGCAGCAGTTCTCCATAATATTTCTGGAGAAGTATGTACCCTAGTCTCATAGAGACAAGTTGCGTCGTTAGTTTGAGTGGTTGAAGCAGGGAGATATGATAGTTACTCAGTATGAGTTGAGGTTTACACAACTAGCTCGACATGCTATGCGGATGATCCCGAATGTGGATGATCCTGACAGATCATGAGCGGATCAGGAGGTTTGTGGATGGTCTCAACCATCCTATCTATATATTAATAACTAGACAGAGGGTTACAACTGTTACTTTTGAGGAGTGGTTGATGCAGCTCATCAGATTGAGATAGACCATCGTCGAAAGCGCGATGATTTAGAGGCTAAGAGGCCTTGTGGTGCAGGTAGTTACAGTGGTGCTCTGTCTAGGGACCAGTTTCAGCAAGCAGAGGTCGTTCCTTCTGATCTCCTCAGTTAGGCCGTTTAGAGTCTAGTGGGGTTTTGTCAGATCGTGATCGTTAGGGTCATCAGGGTCATCATGGTCAGCATGGTTGTTAGTAGAGCCAGCCCTCGCTGAGTGCCCTTCCAGCTTAGAGCTTTGCTCCTGTTTCTTCATCTCTGGGTTCATCTGCAGCGAGGGGTCTCCAGCTTCAGGTCATTCCTTTAAGTGTGAAGAGTTGGGTCATATTAGGATCTAGTGTCCCCAATAACTCCCTAAACAATCTCAGCAGAGGGATCAACCCTCATCTTGTGCTCTTCTTTCTTCAGCACCCACTGAGTCAGCTAGGAGTGGTGGTCAGGTAGCCAGAGATCACCCCAGGGGTAAGGACCGTACTGGCGGAGGTTAGGCTCAATTTTATGCTCTTCCAGATAAGAGGAACGCTAGCGCATTAGATGCAATCATCACATGTATTATCTTAGTCTGCCATAGGGATGCTTCTATCTTATTTGATCACGGATCTACCTATTCCTATGTATCTTCATATTTTGTGCATCGTTTGGGTATGACCCGTGGTAGTCTTGCCTTGCCCGTGCATGTGTCTACCCCGGTAGGTGATACAATTATTATGGATCATGTATATCGATCATGTCTCGTTACTTTTGGGGGTCTGGAGACACGAGTTGACTTGTTATTATTGGGCATGGTGCATTTCGATGTGATTCTGGGTATGGATTGGTTATCTCCTTACCATGCTATTCTATACTATCATGCCAAGATAGTTATATTGGCAATTCCAGGTATTCCGAGGATCAAGTGGCGAGGCGTGACTGATTATGTATCCGGCAAGATGGTTTCCTTCCTAAAAGCTCAATGAATGATTGGGAAGTGTTGTTTATCTTATCTGGATTTCTTTAGAGATGTTGGAGCTGAGGCTCCTAGGCTTGATTCGGTCCCCATTGTGAGGGATTTCCCGAATGTATTTTAGCAGACCTGTCGGGCATGCCGCCGGACAGGGAAATCGATTTCGGTATTGATCTGGTGGCGGGCACTCAGCCCATTTCTATTCCTCCCTATCGTATGGCAGCATCTGAGCTAAAAGAGTTGAAGGAACAACTTCAGGAACTCCTAGATAAGGGGTTCATTCACCCGAATGTGTCACCTTGGGGTGCACCGGTGTTATTCATAAAAAAGAAGTATCGCACAATGAGAATGTGCATTCATTACAAACAATTGAACGAGGTGACAGTAAAGAACCAGTACCCACTACCTCGTATTGAGGACTTGTGATTAACTTCAGGGAGCAAGTGTATTCTCTAAAATTGACCTTCGATCGAGTTATCGCCAGTTGAAGATTAGGGATTTAGACATTGTGAAAACAGCTTTCAGAACGAGATATGGGCACTATGAATTTCTGGTGATGTCTTTTGGGCTGACTAATGCCCCATCCGCATTCATGCACTTGATGAACAGTGTATTCCGGCCATATTTATATTCTTTTGTGATCATATTTATTGATGATATCCTGGTGTACTCGTGTAGTTAGGAGGAGCACGCGCAACACTTGAGGGTGGTATGGTAGAGATGGAGAGAGGAAAAGCTTTATGCGAAATTTTCTAAGTGTGAGTTCTGGCTTAATACTGTGACTTTTCTAGGACATGTAGTATCTAATGATGGTATTCAGGTTGACCCACAGAAGCTCGAGGCGGTGCAGAATTGGCCCACACCATTTTCAGCTACTGAGATCCGGAGTTTCCTCGGTTTGGCAGTTATTACCGCAGGTTTGTTCAGAGGTTTTCATTTATTGCTTCACCTTTGATGAAGTTGCCACAGAAGAATGCTCCATTTGTGTGGTCTGATGAATTCGAGGAGAGCTTCCAGAAGCTCAAGTTGGCCTTGACCACAGCTCTGGTACTTATTCTACCCTCAGCTTTAGGGTCTTATACGGTGTATTGTGATGCTTCGAGAGTTGGGATCAGTTATGTATTAATGTAGGAGGGTAGATTTATTGTATATGCTTCTCGCCAGTTAAATCCCCATGAGAAGAACTACCCTGTTCACCACTTAGAATTAGCTGCTATTGTTCACGCCTTGAAGATTTGGAGGCATTATCTATATAGCGTATCTTGTGACGTATATACAGACCACCACAGTCTTCAGCACTTTTTTAAGCAGAAGGATCTCAATTTGAGGTAGTGGAGATGGCTTGAATTACTCAAGGACTATGACATTACAATCTTGTATCATCTCGGGAAGGCCAATGTGGTGACTGAGGCTTTAAGCCAAAAGACTATTAGTATGGGCAGTTTGGCGTACATTCCAGTTGGGGAGAGGCCCCTTGCAGTTGTTGTTCAGGCTCTAGCTAATCAGATGGTGAGGTTAGATATTTCTGAGCCCAGCCGGGTGATGGCTTGTGTGGTATCTCGGTCCTCCTTGTATGACTGCATTCGAGGACGTCAGTATGATGATCCGCATTTGCTTGTCATGAAGGACAGGGTCCAGCTCGATGATGCCAGAGATGTGACCATCGGAGATGATGGTGTGTTGCAGATGCAGGGCCGGATTTGTGTGCCTAATATGGATGGGCTTCAGAAGTTGATATTAGAGGAGGCCCACATCTCGCGGTATTCGATTTATCCGGGCGCCGCAAAGATATACCAAGATTAGAGATAGCATTACTGGTGGAGAAGGATGAAAAAAGGATATTGTGAATTATGTGGCTCGATGTCTTTACTGTAAATAAGTCAAATATCAACACCAGAGACCCGGTGGAGTGTTCCAGCGCATGGATATTCCCGAGTGGAAATGGGAGAGGATTACTATGGATTTCGTGAGTTCTCTTCCATGTACCTTGAAGAAGTTTGATTCAATTTGGGTGATCTTGGATCGACTAACCAAGTTCGTGCACTTCATTCCTGTGTCCACTACCTATTCATCGGAGTGGTTAGCAAAGATTTTCATCCGAGAGACTGTGCGGTTGGATGGGGTCCCGATTTTTATTATATCAGATAGAGGTGCCCAGTTCACTTCTCAGTTCTGGAGGACATTTCAGTGAGAGTTGGGTTCACAGGTAGAGTTGAGCACATCTTTTCACCCGTAGACGGATGGGCAGTCCTAGCATACAATTCAAATTTTAGAGGATATGTTGCATGCCTACGTTATTGATTTTGGAGGTTCTTGTGTTGATTACTTGCATCTTGCAGAGTTTGCTTATAATAATAGCTATCAATCCAACATTCAGATGCGCCGTATAAAGCCTTATATGGGAGACGATGTAGGTCTCCAATTGGTTGATTTGAGCCCGGCGAGGCTAGATTATGGGGGATAGAGTTAGTACGGGATGCCTTAGACAAGGTGAAGGTGATTCAGGAGAGACTTTGCACAGCCCAGTCACGTCAGAAGAGTTATACGGACCGGAAGGTCCGAGATGTGTCTTATTTAGTAGGTGAGAAGGTGTTGCTGAAAGTTTCGCCTATAAAAGGAGTTATGATATTTGGGAAGAAAGGGAAGCTGAGCCCAAGGTTCATTGGACATTTTGAGGTTGTAATTAGGAAGATTGGGGAGGTGGCATATACGCTTGCTTTTCCACCTAGCTTGCCGGGAGTTCATCCGGGGTTCCATGTTTCTATGCTCCAAAAGTACGTGGGAGACCCGTCTCATGCAATATACTTTAGCATGATACAGTTGGATGAGGATTTGACCTATGATATGGTGCCGGTATCCATTTTGGGTCGACAGGTTCGAAAGTTGAGATCCAAATATATAACTTCTGTGAAGGTGCAGTGGAGAGGTCAGCCCGTGGAGGAAGCAACTTGGGAGACGGAGCAGGAGATGCGGTGCAGATATCCACAATTATTTGAGACTCCAGGTATGTTTCTTAACCCGCTCGCGGACGAGCGTTTGTTTAAGTTGGGGAGGATGTAATGACCCAACCCGTTGTTACGGGAGTTACCGCCTCGTTTTCCCCGTTTTATGCTTTCATATGTTTCATTATATGTGTTTGGAGAATATGAAGTAAATCGGGTAGAATTCGGCTAGAAATGAGGCAATAAACCTCTTTCTGGGAAGGTTAGTTTGGAAAAGTCAATTGAATGTTCACCTATGAGTTAGAAAGCTCGGAATGGATTCAGATGATTCGACTAGTTTCAGGGGATGATTTAAGACTTAGGAGAACAATCAGAATTGAATGAGGTCCCTAGAATTATGCTTGAATTGTGTAAGGTTAGATTTTGGCGAATTTCGAATGGTAGGTGAGATTTTGATCCGAGGGTCGGAATGAAATTCTGAGAGTTGCAGTAGCTCTTTTAGGTGATATTGGATATGCTTGCAAAATTTCAGATCATTCAGAGGTGTTTAGGTCAGGTTTTAGATCAAATGCAAGTTTCAGAAGTTTTAGTTTAACTTAGGCTTGAATCCGTGATAATTCGATGATTTTTGATTGTTTAGGATGGTGTTTTTATGTTACGAGCAAGTTTGAATGAAGTAATAGATCATATATGTGCACTTGGTTGAGGTCCCAAGGGTATCAGGGTGTTTTCGGAAGGTTAAACGGGAATTTTTGAAGTTTTAACAAGTCTGTCATTTTTGCTTATGGTATTTCCGGATCTGCGAAAAAAGGACCATAGAAGCGGTTCCGCAAATGTGGCTGAAGAGTCGCAGAAGAGGTCATGACGAGGCTGGCCTTATTTGCAAAAGCAGAAGGAGTTCCGCAAAAGCGGACACCACAGAAATGGGTCGTGACCGTAGAAGCGGTCTAGGCGATTTAATGGGAAATCGCAAAAGCAGTTTATTGACCGCAGAAGCGGTTGGGTTGTCGCAGAAGCGAAAATCACTGGGGTTTTAATGAAACCAGTGTATCAAATTTTCAGAGTTAGAAACATATTTTAGACTTCGGGAAGAGGTGGATTGCGGGCGATTTCAAGGAGAATTTGTGGGAATTCATCTGGTAAGAGTTCTTAGAATCGAATTATGTTATTATAATGTAAAAACATAGATTAAACACTAATAATCCAAGGATTTAAGGGGTAAAAATGGAGGTTAGGGCTTGAAACCTAAGAAAGTGTAAAGTTTGAATTTGAGGGGTCAAACGGACTCCGATTTTGATAAACTTTATATGTATGGACTCGTGATGAGACGAGGAATGTGTTGGTACGATTTTCAAAATTTTTTCGAGCAGTGGGCCTGGGTCTCTGGTTTTACCAACTTCATGAATTGTTGTACTTTTTGAGTATTTTTATTGGGTTATGTTTCTTTGACCCATATTTATGTATTTGATATGGTTTTGACTAGATTCGACGCACGGGGAGGTCAATACTAAAGGAAAAGGCAATGCGGATGAGTCCACAGGCATTTAGAGGTGAGTAGTTGGTATATATGATGGCTTGAGAATTTGAAACCCTGGCTTATCACACTGTGACGCTATTTAGGGTGTGACTCGCATCCCATGGCGGGTGCGGGATTGGTTATGACTGGGGATTGTGACTTGGTCCATTCCGAACAAGAATAATACTATATTGGCGATTGAAACGCACTCTGTGCTGAATATATATGGGCCTTATTCCATGTTTGGGGCCTTGTGCCAACCTGTAGTATCCTCAGGGGATAGATATCATTGTGATAGCATAATTCGTAAAATCATTACTCTCAGTCCTGGGTTTATTCACTATTATGAAATGTTAAGTCACTTTTTCTTGAAAATTAAGTAACTAAAGTATGTTCCTCATTAATGAATTGGAAACTTGAAGTAAATAAATTGAACTGTTATGTGACTCGTCCGCATATTGTGGACAGAGTGTGGATCGGGTTGCACACCGCAGCGAATTATATGAATATATTGCGCTTGGGTTGAAGGAGCCCATCCGGAGTCTGTACACACCCCCGGTGAGCGTCGTCGCTGTTAAATGGATTCGGCTACATGCCGTAGTGGTCATGTGCATTGCATCGCATTCATGAATTGTTACTTACTTGTACTATCTGTGGTTTTGCTATTATTGTTAGTTCGTAGTAAGGTATCGGACTGTTAGAGATAGCTTTACTTTGTGGCATTTCGTGGATTTCTTGTCTTCAGCTATTTTATATGCTTTTTACTCACTGAGTACTTTGTACTCACCCCTCCTCCATGCACCTTTATATGCCGAATCAGGTACGCCGGAGGTTTAGCCGAGCAGTTCTGTTTATTCAGAGTTATCCTAGTTGTTGAGGTAGCTGTTCGCATTCGTAGGACCTGGCTACTCTTCTTATTCCATTCCTATTTACAAATATATATTTTCAGACTTGCGTATTTCATTCAGATATTCTTATTATCCAGTGTTTTCTTAGAGGCTCTAGACTCGTGACCCTAGATCTTTGGGAGTGTTATTATCAGTTTTCGCACTTCTCGGTATTTTCATTCTACTATTATTGCTGGGTTATTATTATAAACTATTATATTCTTCTCAAATTGTCGATTTCGGGATTTATTGTTAAATATGATAGGACTGTTGGTCTGGCTTGCCTAGCTTTAGGGTTGGGCGTCATCACGACCGGGATTAGGTCGTGACACCTATTCAAAATTATAAGTGTCCCATGTATATATCAGGGGGAATCTCAATATTTTATAAAATGCATTTATTACAAAGATATACGGCTGGTACAATCATTTAATACCATGGTACGAGCTCGTTTTAGCCTAATAGACTTAGTCAACCTACATCACGTGCCTTGGGAACTTCTCGTTATTTTATCATAACTACCGATTTGTCCTGTCCTGAGGATGAATGTTGAGAACCCTTCGGGGTTGAATCTCAAGCAGTTCCTTGAGCATTCAGAGACGTTCTTATGAAGCACTATGATGATCTTAAAAATTCGACCCTCTGATTATTACCATATACAGATAGTCCCCACATGTCTTAGAGTGGAAATGATAAGAAACAATCTTTAGTTCTTTCCTATTCTATACTTACCATCATGACGTCAGTCCATCAGAACATTAAATGTCATGACTCAAAAGCCGCGCAGGAGTCGCTGCCAACACGGCCATCGAGAAGCCCAAAAACCATTATCGGTTCGGCCTTTCCGCCTCGAAACCTTGCACATGTTGCCTCTATAAATAACTCTATTATTTTTTTATTCACACTTTTAAAAGATCTTCAATTTTCCAGAGCTAAGTATACCATTTGCTACTTTCTTCTCCCTTATGCACTTGCCTCCTCACTTACTTTCTTATAAATGTGAGCACGTGATTTTTTCCCTAAGCAAATAAATTCCAATATAAATATATAAATAAATACAAAAATAGTTTTTGGTGATCAATTGTGTGATACTTGTGTGTTTGTTTTTAAAAAATAAATTTGAAATTAAAACTACAAAAGGAATCAATTAAAATATATCACAAAAATATGAAATTTAGAAAAATCAACAACAAATACAAAATACCTGAAAAACAAAAGAAAATGGAAAAAAATATCATAAAATACCAGAAAAATCAGGAAAAAATAGGAAAATAAGAGAAATATAATAATTGAAAATAAATACAAAAAGAGAAATGAAATACAAAAGAAAGTACAAGAAATAATTAAAATATAAGACAAAAATACAAAAATACAATACAATTTGGGCTATATTATGAAATACACATATATGTGATAAGCCCAAACGCATTAGGCCCAAAAGACCATCCTGATATGCCCAGCCTCTTGGCTAAACGACAACGTACAGGACATTTGAATCTCAGCCGTTGATAAAATCAATCCAATGAACCAGATGAGGCGGTTCTATTGGAAAGCAAACGACGCCGTATAAAAGACCAATCTGGGCCGTCCAAAGAAATGATCAGACAGATGGCATTGAGTCTCATTTATAGTTAAACGACACAGTATGATGAAATAATCCTGGCCGTTCAAAATTAAGCATCTAACGGACATGAGGTTGTCCCACACTTAATTAAACGGTCTCGTTTTAAAAGAAAAGATCTTGGCCGTTAATCTTGGTTAATCCAAAGGCCACGATTACACGAGATAAGGGGGGGTATAAATATGCCCATCTTCGTTCATAATACATATACTTACACACATATACACATTGTAAACCCCAGCCACCTCCCCTTCTATCTCATTCTTCCTTAGTCTCCCATGGAGACTGGCCGGACTGGCCTGTAACAACCACCGTCTCCGGCTCAGGCAGCCACCAAATATTTCACCCCTACCGACCAAACCTTGCAACCACCATAAAAACACCAGTAAACCAAAAATCCCCTTTCTTCTTGAAATTTCGGTCGCTGGAACCCTAGCCGGCGACCTCAAAATCTATGAACCAGCCTTCGTAATTAACACCATAAGACCGCCTTGAGGAGATCTTTCACCTCATATAGGCAGCTGATCTCTAATCTTACTAGAACTCGTCGAATATAACAAAATGGCTCGCCGGAACCCTACTCCGGCGAGCACCCAAAAACAACCCCCACCCCAAAATCACTAAACCAAGCCCCAGACCACCCCTTACCCAACAAAACTCAAAAAGAAGCCTTATCGGAGAAGTTTAACAGTCAAAAGACTAAAAGTCTTCGGAACTTTTGAGATCTGTAAAGAAAGAAAGAAAGAAAAAATAAATAAAGAAGAAAGAAAGAAAGAAAAGAAAAGAAAGAAAGAAAAGAGAAGGCAAAAGAAAGCCCCAAAAGCTAAGATCTCTGTTCCTATTTTTCTTTGTATGTCTGATTCTAAAAATGTTCTCTTTGACATGTTCTTGATATTCTTGTGAGCCTATCTCTTCTGCATGCTTAAGATTTTCCTCTGATTATTACACATGCTTAAGTCTGTTTAAGTGTTCTTATGTTTCTTAATGTGTAGTACATATGAATCATGAGTAAATAGGCCTGTTTATGTGTTTGTTCAGTATGCTCTATCCAAAATTAATCTTAGATTAATTGGGATTCAACCATTATCAAAATTTCCCTCTGAGTTCTAATTGATTGAAAGTAGATTTGCGATTAAGGCTATATGTGCAAAATAACATGAACTGACTATATTTGTAATCTGATTCATTTGTGAGTCCATTTTGAATCTTTGATTCTTTTATGATTTGGGTCATAGTTGTAAAGATTTTGTGGTTAGTTCTGAAAGCTAAAATATGTGGCTATTTCTAAAAATATAAAGTTGGGTCGTTAAAGTGGCTATCTTTATTATGAAGTGGTTATGCTAATTATATTAAATTGTTAGTTCTGAAAACTTATATCTTTTGGTTAATTAGTTACTTTGTGTTAATAAAGGGCTATATGTGAAATAAGGGATTGGGTCTGGTAAATGTGGTCTAAATATAAAAAGGGTTTGGGGCTAAAACTGGCTAAGTCTTAAAACAGTTGTAAAAAGAGGTTACTAGTTAAATAAATCTTAAGCCTAGTCTGCCAGACCTTAGTAGGTCTGGTAAATTGAGAAAAAAAATAAGGGTATAACAAGAAACAATAAATGGCATTCTTGAAGATTTAATAGAGCCTATAGGGTTAAAAATGACTTTAGTGCCTAGTATTCATGCGATTACCTACAAAATAAAGGACAAATTTGGCATAGTTAAAAGGTAGTCCTGTAATAAACCTTAACAAGTGAGGGTAACCAAGTAAAATACCCCTAAAAGAACACTATAGAATTACCTAGAACATTCTAGCAAGGGCTCTAAGGCATTTCAATACACATTTAAGGAACTAATCCGTAAATAATTGAAAGAATAAGGGGAGGGGATTGAAAATAACTTATTTGAATTTTCCCCCAATTCCACCCCAAAACAAGTCTATAAATAGTCCATTAGAGAGCATGAAAAGGTCTAGATTTTTAAGGGAAAAATCATATTCTGAAAAGAGTTCCATACATAGTTCTGAAATCGATAGATAATTCTGAAATCTGGTTCTATTTACTACAATCCTTACCTGATTACTTTGGGTATTAATTTGGGAGTTCCTGCTAGGTCTATTATCTTTCAATTCATTTGGATTCTGCTTGAGCTCTTCGATTCTGCTTTGTTGATTTGCTGGACTATTATATTTGGGATTCTATTTGCAGCTCTATTGCTGTTATTCTGCTGACTATTCTTCATCCTCAAAGCCTAGACTCATAGATTGCTTTGAATCAGGTACACTTTCATTTCCTGAAGATGTAATCGCGCATTGTGTTGAGAAAATGAATCTGCATGAGTCATTTGGATGAATTCATTTCTGTCTTCCTCTTAGTTTGTAATTGTTATATTCTAGAATCCTTGTAATTCATTAGGATGGATTGTAATAGCTAACACCTATATGAAGTCAAGATGAAATAGAATAGCTTGTATAGTAGTAATACGTAATTAGAAATAGCTATCATTTAATCCAAGTTCAAAACAAGCTAATACTAAGATTAATTCACTTATGAAACTAGTATATATATATATATATATATATATAATATATATATAGATACATATATATATAAGCTAGTAATTAACTAATTTTGTTAATTGAGTTTTGAATCAGGATCGACTAGTTAGAAAAAGGAAATAAGTAGATAAAAGTTTAAAATGTTTTGTTGTCTAGTTTCATTTAACTGTGATTTACCTATAATATAATTTAGAGTTCTGTAATTGATAATAATCCAAGCCCGTCCAGTTAATATTTCAGTATTGGTTTTCCTTTCGTTAAAATCAAAACAACAAATAAGTTAGTATTAGAATTACTGCCTAAGTATTTAAAATAATATTGTTAGTACCAGATTCCGGTTCTTAGAGTGTTTAATTAGTTATTAGAATTTGCAATTAGTAGCAATTGATATGTAATCTGGTGCCTTATGAAATATTATGAATCGTATTGATTTATTCTGTTATTTGAAGAACTTCTGTTTAAACTTTATGTTTAAATTGCATCTGTTTACTATGGGCCTTGTTATGAATGCAGGACCAGATTCGACTAAAGTCACCTTTGGGTATGCGAATATAGATTCTCACACATACTGGGCTTCAGAGGCCCATTCGCACACAATGGGCTGTTAAAGCAGTCCAGAAGTCCAGGCCTAGTAGTAAGTAATTGGCCTGGACTTAGTAATAATAAGTTCAAAAAATACAAAACTATATTCTAATTAGGAGGAAAAAACAGAAATAGCAAAACATAGTATATGATAAGCTTGGACTTTTAAAAATAAGGGACGAGCCTCGTATTAAAATGAAAAGACACACGGGGCCCCCATATGAATTTTAATATAATTGTTAGATTCGGAAGGACCGTTTAGAAAATTTCACGATCTTTCCTAAAGATAATAAGGCGTAGATGTTATAGGTACGATTAAAATATACATCCTTAATACGAGTGCACATTTATGTGACTTAAATTCCAAATCCCGGCGAAGCTGAAATGCACTAAAGTTACAGGCGTACTGGTTGCGGTGTGACTCAAAATGCATTTTTCGTGACGTCGCAAGTCGTTAAAATAACAAAACGGGACATTGACATTTGTAAAAGCATATAAAGAAATCAAATAGGACAAAGACAACAGTTGAGCGACCGTGCTAAAACCACGAAACTCGGGAGTGCCTAATACCTTCTCCCGGGTTAACAAAATTCCTTATCCGGAATTCTAGTTTCGCGGATTGTTAAAACAGAGTCATATTTCCTCGGATTCGGGATTAAACCGGTGACTTGGGACACCATTATCTTCCAAAGTGGCGACTCTGAAATCTGAATAAATCCCGTTCCGATTGTCCTTCAAGTTGAAAAACTCCTTCCCTGTTGTTATTATTACATCCCTTCTTGGGGTGTACTAGTAAATAACGGGGTATACTTTATCTTTGAAAAAGTAGTAAAAAGGGAGGTGTGACAGCTCTGGCGACTCTGCTGGGGATAAGCAACCCAGAACTTCTGTTCGGGGTTTAAGAGTTCGAGCTCGATCAAATTGTTGTTTTTGATATTATTTGATTTCGTTATATGCTATGATCAATGTGCTACATGTTTACCGCTTTGATATTACGTGAACTGTAATAAAAATTGTGCCGAAAACCATTCTCTTCTTACCTCCGGGGATGTGCTTACTGGTTGAGACCCCCCTTTCTGTTAGTGTCAATACCTTAATAAGAAATAGAGGCCAGATAAATTACAAAGCTGGATGACCCCGCGGGTCCACGGTACGTAGCCCTATCCTCGATTCGAGTTGTCCACTTGGGTACACAATATAGTACTATGAAAAATCAGGATATTGAGCCTAGAATTAGGATGATTATTTGCATCATATCTAACTTATGGGACTCAACACAGGGGTTGGGTCCGTCTAGGACAGGTGACTTAAATTATGAAAGACCAGCATGATTATTTGTTGTATTTATTTGTCCTAGATTATTATGCAGACCGGCTAAATTCCTGAAAACAAAAAGAGAGAAAATTTATGAATAGAAAATATTGGAATATTGACGAAACGTTTCCGAAAGATTAAAAAGAAAGTTTGAAAATAGGTAGAACGAATTTTGTTGAAATAATTGGTCACAAAACAATTTGATCAAACTACGCAGGTTTGATTCTCAACACTATGTGAGATACGTAGGCAACCCGTGATGGTTCCAACCACTCCTTTTAAATAAATAACAAAAAATGTTGAATTTTAGTTCTCAATAAATCGAAGTGATGCTGTTTTTGAAAATAGCCGAATGTTCCGAAAGGGCACCGGAAGGCTGTTTTTGCAAAAATGGCCGCGTTGAAGTCATTTCTTTTCCTTTTCAAATAATAGCCTTGAAATTTTCAACTGAAATATGGAAAGGTTAAAACTTTCAAAATAATGAAAAATTTTCTTTGAAAAAATATTTTCCTTTTTGAATAAAATCACCTTTAATAAATGTGCAGGATAAGCACAATACAAAATGAACCCTTTACACTAATGAACAAAATCCCTTTAGAGTTGCGATTATGGTGGAACGATCTAGGCCAAGAAGGACAGGGTTGGGTCAACAGATATCTAAAAGATCTTACTAGGTTAATGAACATAATACCTCGGGGTGATATTATTGAGGCTCTTATTGCTTGTTGGGATCCTGCACATAATGTGCTCCACTTCTCAGATTTTGAGCTCATTCCGACATTGGAAGAAATTGCTAATTATATCGGGAAAGGTGAGGTTCCCCTAAAAGACAAGTATCCGGTGGCTCCAAGGGCTATTACAGTGCATAGATTCCTCGACTCCCTAAAGATTGCCAGAAATGTTCACAATGAAGACTTGGTTCACGGGTTCTGTACTATGAGTTTTATATACCGCAGATATGGCCACATTGGGGGATTTAATGATCCAACAAACAAACTCTGCAGCAAAGCAAACCGGGCTAAGTGGGAGGAACATAGGCGTTTCGCCTTTATGGTATCCTTTTTGGGATTGATCATATTCCCGAGGAAAGATGGAAATATTGATATTAGAGTAGCCGGAATTGCCAGTACTCTCCTTGTGCAAGACAACAGTACACTGGCACCAATGATAGTGGCCGATATCTTTCGTGCCCTCACATCCTGTAAAGCAGGACATGATTTCTTCGAGGGATGCAATTTACTTCTCCAAATGTGGATGATAGAGCATTTGTGCCGCCACCCTCAGTTCTGAAGCTATGGATCGTCTGAAAAGACGTGTATTGAAGAATTCTATGTGAGAACAAAAGAGGTCAAGTTGCCGAAAGGATCGAAAGGTTGGATCACATATTTGCGATCACTGACTGCTAGCCAGATAGATTGGGCATACGGATGGTTGCCCCTCAATGAAGTTATATACATGCCAGCAGAAGGGTCGCTTTTTTTTATAATGGGTCTCAAAAGCATCCAACCTTATATGCCAAACCGGGTATTAAGGCAACTCAGAATATATCAGGTCATACCAAAAGATGGGGACCTCAACCTGCAAGCAATAGAAATCAGTCTTGATGGGCAATTCCCGGAAGCAAAAATTCGGAAAATCTGGAATGAATGCCAATGCCTGAGAATAGACACTTGTGTGGGAAACCGAGCTCGATGGGGAAGTATCACCAGGGTATGCCGCATGGTATCGTAGAGATGTTGAGCATGAGAGACCAATGAAGAGACCTCACATTCAAGAGTTGGCCGAGCAGTCTAAGGAACAGAAAGATTGGATGGCCAAGGAAATTGAATATCGAGCTAGAATCAGCTTGTTGGAAAAACAATTCCAGGACCTGAAATTCGAAAGCGGCCTACAAGCGGCAGCCGATGAGGGTGAAAAAAAACAGCTAAGGAAAGAAAATGAAATCCTGAAGGCTCAGATTACAAAGATGAAAATAACAACTGAAACCCCAGTTCGAGTTGCCCGAGATGAGAAGCTAATTGAAAATCTTTGGCGCAAAGTGAACGACTAAAGCTTTGATCTAGATAAAACTGAAAAGGAATTAGTCGGGGTTCAGAAACAATTGGCCAAGAATGCTGAAGAAAGAGTTCGAATGGTTCGCCAGTTAAAAGATGAGCATAATGTTGAGGTAGCCCCATTAAGGAAGAAGATCATTACAGCCGAGGTCAAACGTAGCAAACAAACTAAAGAGTTTGAGGTAGAGAGAGAACATTGCTACATGGCCATGGCTCGATTAGAATTGGACCTACAACAACTTCAAAAGAAGAACCAGCAAACCATAGATGCTCGTGCCGAACAGATCGGTAGGTTGCTTCAAGAAAAAGGGGTCATCAGGGAAAGAATTGTCAACATTGCTCAATACATCACAAGGAAATGCCAACTGTGCGACGGCGTGTCTCAGTCAACATTCACATCAGCAGTAAAGATCTTTGTAAAGCACGTAATGACCAACCTGGACAAACTCCAAAGTGGATTCGCATATAGGTCCGCGGCAAGATCGAACGATGTCTCGCGGGCACTAGGAGCTTTAAGTATTCATAGGGCATGCATTTTTGTATTTGTATTTTCTTTCTGCATTTGTAGTATAACATCATTTGTAACCGATGTTTGAATATCAATGAAAATTCAAAAGAAATTGCCATTATTTTTCTCTTACATATGCAAATTGCTTGGGCGATAGGCAAACGTATAGGAACGAAAAACAAAAAAATAAAAAATAAATGGGAAAAGAAAAGGAAAAGAAGAAAAAGAAATAAATAGAAAGCAATGAAATAATGAAAAAACAAAAGTGGAAAGAAAGTTGGCGGTTCAAAAAGAAAGAATAATGCCGAGATGATGCATAATTACTAGGCAAAAGTTGTGGTTTTAGAACATGTGATGTTTATCCCTTATGATCTAACTATTAACAAGTTTTGTTGTTGATGAGTATCAAATAAACAGTTAGCAACTGGCATTCTAGCACATCACAGCTACAACACACGTTCTAATATCATGACCAAAGCGGTAACTCAGGAAATCGAGCCTACTATTATGGTTCCTGTACAAGAAGAAGAAGTTATGGACGTAACTAGTATGAAGGAAGAGATGTACAAATTGAAAAAGCAGATGTCAGAGATGTACCAGGCTTGGTCGAGGGGTCAACCCTTACCTTCCTACCCAGCCAACCCCGCATACATTTCTCCTCCGAACCCAAACCCAGAACCTCCCACTTTGAACTCATCCTCAACATATCCAACTTACCCGCATTACTATGGTACAACATCACAAGCACCGCCACCCTTGTCTAAACAAGCACTACCACCACCACCTCAGGTCGCTCTAGTATAGGTGGCATCGCCACCAGCTACTTTACACAAATCTTCCAGCGAACCTTTGTTCCATGTCCAGGATACCCATTACTACCCGCCAGAACCCACTTTCAGGCCACATGATTCTTACACCCCACTCTTAGACATGACGGAGGAAGAGAAACCTGCTAGAAACCTTGAACAGGAAGAGATGGCCCGTAAAATGAAGAGTCTTGAGCAGTCATTTTGTAATATGCAGAGGCTGGGAGGCCAAGTTAGTGTTGCATACAAAGACTTATGTTTGTTTCCTGAGGTACAGCTACCTTCCGGGTTTAAGTTGCCCAAGTTTGATAGGTGTGATGGTCACGGAGATCCAGTGACCCACTTAAGAGGATACTGCAGTAAAATGCATGGAGCAGGAGGAAGGGACGAATTACTCATGGCTTATTTTAGTCAAAGTCTCAGTGGCTCGGCATTGGAATGGTATACTCGACAAGATCATAACCGATGGTTCATTTGGGATGACTTAGCTCAATCATTTGCAAACCATTTCCTATATAATCTGGAAATTATCCCTGATAGGTTATCATTACCTAAGATGAAGAAGAAACCCGGAGAAAGCTTTCGAGAATATGGATTCAGGTGGAGGAAATAGGCTGCACGTGTATACCCACCAATGAAAGAAGGAGAAATCGTGGATTGTTTCTTTCAAGCTTTGGAGCCAACATACTACGGCCACTTTGTGTCTGCAATTGGAAAAACCTTTAACGAGGTAGTAAATATGGGAAGCTTTCTGGAAGAAGGGTTAAAGATGAATAAGATTATGAGCTACTCAGCCATCAAGGCTACAAACCAAGCAATACAGATTGGAACATGAGGGTCGATTGGAAAGAAGAAAAAGGAAGAAGTGGCGGTCATTGAAGGTAGATCTTGGTCCCGGGGCCCCAACCCATATCATCATCAACCTCGCCCATACCAACCATATCCACCAGCACCATATAATCCACCTCCACCATATTATCCTCCAACCGGTCCACCATTTTCTGTCTAACGTGCTCAACCTTACCTACCGCCTCCACATTCATGGCGTACCCAGCTCCACAAAATGTCTACCATGCACAAAATGCCTATCCGTCTTCAAAAACCTATAAAAATCCAAACCGACCTAACTTCCATCCAGATCCAGAAGTAAAAGGTGATAGGGCTCAAAGGAAGAGAACATTCACTCCTTTGGGGGAATCATATACCAGTCTTTTTCACCGTTTGAGAGAACTAGGGATGTTAAGCCCTATTGAACCAAAAATTCCCAATCCTCCACCCAGAAATATATACCAATCTGTCCGTTGTGAATACTGTTCTGGGGCACCGGGACATAATACGGAGAAGTGTTGTCACTTAAAGTCCGCAATACAAGAACTTATTCATTACAGGAGAATTGAGGTGCAAGCTCCAGAAACTCCCAACATAACATAGAATCCTTTGCCAGCACATCATGAGACATATATGATAGAGCTAAAACAGGGAGAAAGCTATAGAAAACCTTTTCAGACAGTGATGACGATTAAAGCAAACAACAAGATGGAAGAGGAAGTTGAAAGAGACAAAGTGTCAATTGAGTTGCCAGCAAAGCAGCCATCAATGATTGAGCCCGTGAAAGTAATAGTACCTGGAGTGAAGCCTTTGCTGACTGTGAAGGGAGCTTATGTAGAGCTAGTGGTTATCAAACCAGTTGTGCAGATGCCAGTTGTGAATACCAAGTCTTTACCATGGAATTATGATAAGGTGACAGTGATGTATATAGGGAAAGAAGTTAAAGGAGAAATTTGTGAAACTCATGGTTTAACTCGCTCCGGGCGATGCTTTGCCCCGGATGAACTGAGAAAGACAAAAGTGGCGAAAGAAAACCCAGCTTATGTGAAGAAGGTAGTCACTGAGGAGGAAGCTGAAGAATTTTTGAAGAAGTTGAAAGCTCAAGACTACTCTATAGTTGAGCAATTGAGAAAGACGCCCGCACATATATCGTTGTTATCTAATTCATTCTGATGAACATAGAAAAGTGTTGATGAATAATCTAAATGAAGCCCACGTACCAGAGAAGATCTCGGTATGTCATCTGGAGAAAATCACAAACAAGATCTTTGATACAAATAAGATAACATTTTCAGACAGCGAGCTGCCACTGGAAGGGACGAAGCATAATAAAGCACTATACCTCACGGTAAAATGTGAATAATCTATAGTAACCCGCATTTTGGTGGACAACCGGTCAAGCACCAACACCTGTCCATTGTCAACTCTGGAAAAGCTGAAAGTCAATCATGAAAGAATTCATCGGAACAGTGTATGTGTGAGATGTTTTAATGGAGGTAGAAAGAACACCGTGGGGGATATCTTACTAGAGCTTACTATCGGACCAGTGGATTTCACTATAGAGTTTCAAGTGCTGGATGTCACTGTATCATACAACCTCTTATTAGGACGTTCGTGGATCCACGCTGCGAAAGCAGTACCATCTTCTTTACAGCAAATGATAAAATTTGAATGGGAGCAGCAAGAGGTCATAATGCACGGGGAAGACGATGTTTGCAATGCTATTATTTGAGGAAGTTGAAGGAGATAAAGGTCCGTGGGTGTACCAAATAATGGACACCGTGGTTATGAAAAAAATATCTGAGGGAGAAAACATGCCAGTACCCACGGTGGCCCCTGCAGCAGTGATGGTCGCCAAGGAGATGATAAATAATGGGTTTTCTCCAGGAAAGGGCTTAGGAGTAACTTTGCAAGGTATAACACAGCCGATCCACCGTCCAGGCAATACTGATACTTTTGCCTTGGGTTTCAAGCCAACCATTGCCAATATCCAGAGAGCTAAGAAATTGAAGAAGAAAGGGTGGTCCCTCCCCAAACCTATCCCAAAACTAACCAATTCCTTTGTCAAGCCTGGTACATAGAGACGTCTGGCAACTATCATGCAAACCGTGCGGAGATAAAACCAGATGATGAACTTTTAGCAAGATTTGAAAGGCTATTTGAAGATGTGAATGTGTTAGAAACGGGTGAAGGAACAAGAAAAATGGACGTTCAATTCGTGGGACCCCACACTATGCTTAATAACTGGGAAGCTACTCCTCTTACGATCAGGAGGGAGTTGTGGTAGTTAGCTTTTAATATTTCATTCCCAAAATTGTGTTGTTTTAAAATTGTAATCCCATATCCCGTCAAACCAAATGAAACCAACTCTTGTTACGTTTCAAAAATTCAATGAAATGCAATTTCTTTTCTTCCTCCATTTTTGCCTTATTTTATTTATTCTTGTTTTTTGCACAATTCAATATTTGTTTATTCCAATGATATATCATGCATGAAGGATTCTCGGTCCAGTCTTGATAATCGAATAGTTGTACAGGAAATTGAAAACGAACATGAAGTGGAATATGAGGATGAAGAAGTATCGGAGGAAATTAGTAAAGATTTGAGTAATTATGAAGAAAAACCCAAACCGAACTTAAATGAGATGGAGTCTATTAATTTGGGAAGTGAGGAGAATGTCCGAGAAACAAAGATTAGTGTGCATTTAGAGACTTCCCTCGGAGAAGATTTAATCAGGTTGCTACATGAGTACAAGGACATATTTGCTTGGTCTTATGATGACATGCCCGGGCTCAGTACTGATTTGGTGGTACATAAATTGCCCATTTATCAAGAATGCCAGCCAGTAAAATAGAAGTTAAGGAAATTTAAAATGGACTTTATTGTGAAAATAAAAGAAGAAGTTAATAAGAAATTCAAGGTGAATGTCATACGGGTCACTAAATATCCCACCTGGTTAGCTAATGTTGTGCCTGTTCCAAAAAAGGATGGAAAAACCAGGGCGTGCGTTGTTTATCGGGACCTCAATAAAGCTAGTCCAAAGGATGATTTTCCATTGCCAAATATCCATATATTGATCGACAATTGCGCCAAACATAAAATTAGCTCTTTTGTAGATTGTTATGCAGGTTATCATCAGATATTGATGGACGAAGAAGATGTAGAAAAGAAGGCCTTTATCACGTCTTGGGGAACATATTGCTATAGGGTGATGCCGTTTGGGTTAAAGAATGTCGGGGCTACGTATATGAGGGCAATGACCACTATGTTTCATGACATGATACATCGAGAGATTGAAGTATATGTGGACGATGTCATTATCAAGTCCAAAAAGCAATGTGACCATGTCAAGGATTTTAGAATGTTTTTCCAGAGACTCCGAAGATATAATCTCAAGCTCAATCCAGCAAAGTGTGCTTTCGGGGTGCTATCAGGAATGTTATTGGGGTTCATAGTATGCCGGCATGGTATTGAATTGGATATGTCAAAGATAAAAGCAATCCAGAATTTGCCTTCGCCAAAGAACAAGAAAGAAGAGATGAGTTTATTTGGCAAGTTGAATTATATTAGCAGATTTATTGCTCAGTCAACGTCAACTTGTGAGCCCAGTTTCAAATTATTGAAGAAAGATGCTGCAGTGAATTGGATTGATGAATGTCAAGAAGCATTTAAAAAATTAAAGAATATCTGGCTTGTCCTCCTGTATTGGTTCCTCCAGAACCAGGAAGACCTCTGATCCTTTATCTGACTGTATTGGATAATTCTTTTGGTTGTGTACTGGGGAAGCATGACGAAACAAGGAAGAAAGAGTAAGCCATATATTATCTTAGTAAGAAGTTTACATCTTACGAGATAAAATACACTCAGTTGGAGAGAACATGATGTGCTTTAACATGGGTCGCGCAGAAATTGAAACATTACTTGTCGGCTTATACTACTTATCTGATATCTCGGTTGGATCCACTGAAGTATATATTCCAGAAGACTATGCCCACAAGAAGGCTCGCTAAATGGAAAATTCTACTTACAGAGTTTGACATCATTTATGTAACTCGTACGGCAATTAAGGCACAAGCAGTCGCTGACCATTTGGCAGAAAATCCGGTCGATGATGAGTATGAACCAATAAGGACATATTTTCCTGATGAGGAGACAATGAATATTGAAGAAGTGGAACAAGATGATAAGCCAGGTGTAAGGCCCCGTAAAATTTTTGTGCATAAAACCTAGTAGATGTGGTGTCATGGTCCGAATGATGTGTTAGGAATGCGTAGAATTCTTCGCGGCGAGCTTGCGAGCCGCGGTTCGAACCCTTGGTAGTGATTTAAGTTTCAAAAATGTAGAGAAATAATTTTTCCGAAAAAGTGTCAAATATGCGGTGCACTTTTGCGACCGCAGAATCAATATGCGGTCCGCATAGTGACCGCAAATCGTTCCGGAGAGTTGCCCAAAATTGTGTCCAATGTGCGGTCGATATGCGATCGCATGTCAATCTGCGGTGCACTTTTGCGACCGCGGAATCAACATGCGGTCCGCATAGTGACCGCAAATCGTTCCAGAGCCTGCGTAATTTTTGAGCCATTCTGCGGTCATTATGCGGACCGCATGTTGATTCTGCGGTCGCATAGTGACTGCATATTTGACCCCGGCCCAGATTTTTGTGATATTTTGACCCGATCTCTTCTTTAATATAACACCTTTCTTCTTCATTTTATCATATTATCTCACCAAAATTAGAGAGAGAAGAGAGGGTTTTTAGAGAGAAGTTCTTCATCTTCAAAGATTGTTCCAACTACTTAATTCCAAGGGATTCTAGGGCAAGGATTCAACTTCCCCAATATTTTCAAGGTAAAAACCCTAACTATTTTCTTTGATTTTCAGTTTTAATTGGGTAAAGAGAGGTTTGCATATAATAGCTTTTGAAAATAGAATTTTTACACTCATACATGATTATTGAACTTGATTTCTAGTAAAAAGAAGTGAGTAGAAGTAAGAGTCTTCAAGAACAAGGTTGGCAAGAGTAGGATATCTTGGGTAAGCATAAAGTAGGAAGAAAAGTCATCACCAGGTATGTATGGCTAATTTTGATTCTTGTGAAATCGCCTATGTGTGTGAAGTTGTTTGTTTCGGGTTAAATTGACAAATCGTGTGAAATTCTTGATGTTGTTGTTGGATATTCAAAGTTTGTTGTTGAGTTATGAGTAATGTAAAATGAGAGTTTAATTTGGCAAAAGAATTGTGAATAATGACTATGATGGCCTATATGGCACCTTGTGGAAAACAAACGAAACACTTGAGAATTGGTTTATTGTGGAAAGAGATGAAACACTTGAATTGTGGAAATATTGTAACATGGTTGTGATATTGAATTGAGAAGAAATTGAGAACATGAACCAATGTGTAAGTTGCTTATTTGAACTTGTTGAAATTGTGTGTAGTACCTTATCTGCTGTTTGAAATTGTTGTGTTTTCAGCTGTAAGGCGGGGTCGTGTCGCGCGCCGCGACGTGGTGAAATAAGGTGTGGGTTGGGGTGATAAGGGTGGCCGAGGTAATAAGGGTGGTCGGGGGCAATAAGGATGGAAAGCGATCGAAATCGCTATTGAAAATTGATACATAAATCAATAATGTGAAATTGTGAAAGGAGACAGCAGGAGAGTTTGCAACCTGTGGGGCACTGATTGCCCCTTTGTTTGACTACTTGTGCTTTACGTGATTGATTGGTTATTGTTAAATTGGTTGATTGTAGAAAGTGCTTTGTGTGAAGAATTATTTGAAATGAGGAAAATGTGGAAATATGGTTGGTGGCTTAATTAATTGTTGATGTAATTTAATGGCTTGAGTTTACTTGGGACAAAGTTTGTCCATACATACCAGTACAATTCAAGTGTACTGACGTCCCTTTTGCCGGGGCGCTACATTCGTGTCATGATTGTAGGTGGATCAGTAGCAGGCACTTCAGCTCATCGGCAGTAGTATCCTTCTCCTTCCACTGCCCATTTTGGTGAGCCCCTTTCTTCCTCGGGGCCTTGTGTGGTTCATGCCACTCGGTTTAGATTTCATTTTGGTTTTGTAAAGGTATAGCCGGAGCCTTGTTACCGGCAAGTATTGTATTCCCCATTTTGTATCCTAGAGGCTCTGTAGACATGTAAACTGTGGGACTCCAGTCTTATGTATTTATATTGTGTTATGTCGGGCGTTGTAAAAAAATTGAAATCTTGTTAATGAATCACTCGTATCGTTCTATTTGTTTAATGTGAAATCAATTATGATTAGTGATATATTTGGTTAATGAGAAACAGTCAACACAGGGGTAACGCGTGGGAATGAAAGGCACCCAGGTCCGCTTGACTGGGGCAACCCGGTCAGGCGCCGGTCATGTTCCTCGATTTGGGGCGTGACAAACTTGGTATCAGAGCTTAAGGTTTTAAAGTGTCCTAGGATGTCTCGGAGCCGTGTCTAGTAGTGCCCTTCTTATAGGTGTGTTGTCGACCACATCATATAAGTAGGGAGCTACACGGGCATTTAGGAATTTACCTACTTCTTTGATAATCTATATCGTGCGGTAAAGTGCAATGTGGAGATATCCGTGTCTAATTCGTGCCTTGTTCCCAAATTTTCAGAATATGGCACCTAAGAAGAAGGCTAGACTCGGCCTTAGGGCCAATGCCGACCCAAGTGCAGCTGTTAATCATGTACCCGATGCCGTGGGAGAGAATGACCCACCGGTCCCGAATTTGCCTGGCCCATCCGTTCAAAACCCAAGTGTCCCTATTCCAGCTGCGGCAGAGGATGCCACCATTCCTCCCGCCGGTGTTCCTGACTCAAATACAGTTCAGGCTTCGGGCTCCGGTATCTCTAATGAAGATCTTAGGGGAGCCATCCATATGTTAACACGGCTAGTGGCCGCCCGGGCCCGGAGATCCCATGATGCCCCTGCATCCTCCGGCGGACGGGGAGATTCCTTTGGCTCCGGAGTCCACCGGTTCTTGCGATTGGCCCCTCCGGAATTTTCAGGTCCGATCCGAGGCTGACCCACGAGAATTCCTTGATGAGATATACAAGACCCTCGGAGTGATGAAGGCTACGGATATAGAGGGGGTAGAGTTGGCCTCTTACGAGGCTAAAGGGAGCGGCACGTTCATGGTTCGAAATGTGGGAGGATTCCCGTGAGGAAGGGAGCCCTCCGGCCGGATGGGATGAGTTCGTAGATGCATTTATGGACCACTTCTTACCTGCTGAGGCAATGGCAGCCCGTGCCACCGGAGTTCGAGGTCCTCAAACAGGGCAGTATGAGTGTTTGGGAGTATCGCATGGAGTTCGTAAGGTTGTCCAAGTATGCTCCTCATTTAGTGTCGACCATGGATGCCGGGTTCGACGGTTTGTTCGGGGCCTTAGCCCTTTGGTAGTGAATGAGGCCGCCACGGCAGCTTTGCACTCGGACATGAACTATGGGAGGATTGTGGGGTTTGCTCGGGCCACGAGAGGCCGAGGAAATTGAAGATTCGTGCGAAAAGAGAGAGTAGCAACAGGGGCCGGTCAATGGGTCGTTCGGGGAGATCACTTCCGGGGAAGGGGTCATCGGGGCCATCCCGGTCATATGCTCGGTCCTCCGCGAGTGCACCGCCATCCGTGCACGGTCGTCAGCAAGGCGGTTACTCGAGACCTAGTTCGGACGGCGGGAGGTCTCGTCGGTCCGGTCATCCGGGGTGAGATCCCGGCGAGCGAGGGAGACCTACATGCCCCGAGTGTGGGAGATTTCATACAGAGACTTGCTACCTTGACCTTCCAGTGTGCTTCGGGTGCGGGGTGAGAGGCCACATTTAGCGAGACTGTCGTGCACCCCGTCAGGGTATAGGTAGGGGATCTGCTCAGTCATCCGGTTCTTCAGCTGCTACATCATCAGCGCGTACTCCAGCATCAGCGGGGCGTGGTGCAGCTAGGGGTGGAGCTCGGGGTAGGGGTGGACCTAGCCGATTCTATGCATTGAGTGGCCGCCAAAATGCCGAGGCTTCTCCAGATGTTGTTACAGGTATCATGTCTGTTCAGACTATTGATAGCTATGCCCTTATTGACCCAGGGTCCTCCTTGTCTTATGTTACTCCATTCATTGCTTCAAGTTTTGGGATAGTACCCGAACAGCTTCATGAGCCGTTCTCTGTGTCGTTCTCTGTGTCGACTTAAATCGGCCTCACGAGTCTATAGGAATTGTGTTGTTACGGTGGGTGGTCGTGATACCACGGCCGATCTTATTGAGCTTGGGATGGTAGATTTTGATGTAATTATGGGGATGGATTGGCTCTATTCGTGCTTTGCCAAACTTGACTGTCGAACGAGAGTTATGAGGCTCGAGTTCCCTAACGAGCCAGTTATCGAATGGAGAGGAAATGGTGTGGTGCCAAGGGGTAGGTTTATTTCCTACCTTAAGGCTTCGAAGATGATTAAGAAGGGGTGTATCTATCACCTGGTTCGGGTAACGGACACCACCACAGATGTGCCTACCCTCGAGTCCGTGCCAATTGTGAATGAATTTCCTGAAGTGTTTCCAGATGAGCTTCCAGGCATCCCGCCGGATAGGGAGATTGATTTCGGGATCGATGTAATGCCGGATACTCAGCCAATATCCATTCCACCATACAGAATGGCGCCAGCAGAGTTAAGGGAGTTAAAGGAGCAGCTGAGGGATTTATTAGAGAAAGGGTTCATACGACCGAGTGTGTCGCCGTGGGGTGCTCCGGTTCTCTTTGTCAGAAAGAAGGATGGGTCACTTCGAATGTGTATTGATTATCGGCAGCTCAACAAAGTCACCATCAAGAATAAATATCCCTTGCCTCGAGTGGATGATCTGTTTGACCAATTGCAGGGAGCGAAGTTCTTCTCAAAGATTGATTTACGGTCCGGGTACCACCAGTTGAAAATCAGGGAGCAGGATATTCCTAAGACCGCCTTCAGAACTCGTTATGGTCACTTCGAGTTTTTGGTCATGTCTTTTGGGCTAACCAATGCCCCAGCGGCTTTCATGGACCTTATGAATCGGGTTTTCAAGCCATTCCTAGATTCCTTTGTGATTGTATTCATTGACGATATTCTCATCTACTCTCGGAGTAGGGAAGATCATGCCATTCACCTCAGAGCAGCATTGCAGACCCTTCTTCAGCATCAATTGTATGCCAAGTTCTCAAAATGTGAGTTTTGGTTGGAGTCCGTAGCTTTTCTAGGGCATGTTATTTCCAGGTGAGGGAATTATGGTGGATCCTCAGAAGATTGCGGCAGTGAAAGATTGGCCTAGACCCACGACCCCGACAGAGATTCGCAGCTTTTTGGGTCTGGCAAGGTACTATCGGAGGTTTGTAGAGGGATTCTCAACCCTCGCCTCCCCATTGACTAAATTGACGCAGAAAGCAGTTAAGTTCCAGTGGTCCGAAGCATGTGAGAAAAGTTTCCAAGAATTGAAGTCAAGATTGACCTCGGCACCGGTATTGGCCTTGCCAGAAGGCACAGAGGGATTTGTAGTCTATTGTGATGCCTCCAGAGTCGGTTTGGGATGTGTATTGATGCAGCACGGAAAGGTTATAGCTTATGCTTCCAGGACAACTCAAGAACCATGAGAAGAATTATCCGACGCATGATTTGGAACTTGCAGCTGTTGTGTTTGCCTTGAAAATATGGCGACACTATCTTTATGGGGTTCATGTAGATGTGTTTTCGGACCACAAGAGCCTCCAGTATTTGTTCAAGCAGAAAGAGCTGAATCTGAGACAGCGGCGGTGGTTAGAACTACTCAAGGACTATGATATGGACATATTGTACCATCCAGGGAAGGCAAATGTGGTAGCTGACGCTCTTAGTCGGAAATCCATGGGTAGTTTCGCTCATTTGGGTGTGGATCGGAGACCCCTGGCTCGAGAGGTTTACCAATTAGCCAGTTTGGGGGTTCGTATCTCGGCGTCAGACGAGGGAGATATCTTGGTGCATAATGGAGCAGAATCATCATTGGTCGCGGAAATCAAGGAAAAACGGTTCATGGATCCAGCATTGGTTTGGGTGAAGGAAGCAGTCATGAATGACAAGACCTCATCATTTGTACTCAGCAGCGAAGATGGTGTATTGCGGTGTCAAGATAGGCTATGTGTTCCGGATGTGGATGAACTTCGGGAAAGAGTGATGGCAGAGGCTCATACTTCCGGGTATTCTGTGCACCCTGGTTCAACGAAAATGTATCACGATCTCAAGGAGATTTATTGGTGGAACGGTATGAAAAGGGATGTGGCAGGCTTTGTAGCTAAATGTCCGAACTGTCAACAAGTGAAGGCCGAGCATCAACGGCCCGGTGGATTAACTCAGCTTATAGAAATACCAAGGTGGAAATGGGAGATGATCAATATGGATTTCGTGGTAGGATTACCTCGCACTCAGCGTAAGTTTGACTCAATATGGGTGATAGTGGATCGACTCACCAAATCAGCTCACTTCCTGCCTGTCAAGTCCACTGATACCGCGGAGCAATATGCAAGATTGTACATCAAAGAGATAGTAAGGCTTCATGGCACTCCACTTTCTATCATCTCAGATCGCGGGGCTCAGTTCACCGCTAACTTTTGGAAGAAGTTTCAGCAAGGTTTGGGAACTCGGGTGAATCTCAGCACAGCTTTCCATCCACAGACCGATGGACAGGCCGAGCGGACCATTCAGACGCTTGAAGATATGTTGCGGGCTTGTGTCTTAGATTTTAAAGGTAATTGGGATGAACACTTGCCACTGATAGAATTTTCTTACAATAACAGCTATCATGCTAGCATTCAAATGGCCCCGTTTGAGGCATTGTACGGGAGAAGATGTAGATCGCCAATCGGGTGGTTTGAGGTAGGTGAAGCGGAATTGCTAGGGCCGGATATGGTGTACGAAGCTATGGAAAAAGTTAAGGTTATTCAGGAGAGAATGAAAACAGCACAGAGTCGTCAAAAGTCCTATGCGGACGTTCGTCGAAGGGATTTGGAGTTTCAAGTCGATGATTGGGTGTTCTTGAGGGTATCTCCTATGAAGGGAGTCATGCGATTCGGAAAGAAAGGGAAATTGAGTCCTAGGTATGTCGGGCCATATCGGATCGTTCAAAGGATTGGTCAAGTTGCTTATAGGTTAGAGTTGCCTCCTGAGATGTCATCAGTGCATCCGGTATTCCATGTGTCCATGTTGAAGAAAGTGATTGGAGATCCATCCACCATCATGCCAGTCGAAGCTATAGAGGTTAATGAAGATTTGTCATATGAAGAAGTTCCGGTTGCCATTCTTGATAGGCAAGTCCGTAAGTTGAGAAATAAGGAAGTTGCCTCTGTTAAAGTATTGTGGCGAAGTCAACAAGTTGAGGAGGCCACATGGGAAGCGGAAAAAGAGATGAAGGAAAAGTACCCCCATTTGTTTGATCAAGCCTAGAAGAAATTAGGTGACCCTCCTACTCCTAGTAACCTGTCATCTTGCCTAAGTTGTTTCCCTCTTAGTGTTAGTAAAGTCTCCTTCATTTTTGTAATGAATTTAATGTGTTGTCACGTTTGGGTCATTTGAGCCTTTCTTGAAAAATGAGAGCCTTATAAAGATTTACGTGTTTAATAAACAACTAATAGTAAGTGTAGATTGGTAATGATTTGTTAAGTGTACATGGTGTGTTAAAATGGTTAAATAAGGTAAGAATTCATTGAAGTGACTAGTTTATGTGCAATTGTAACAATGTGATAGAATATGTGCATTCGTTGAGGTAAGAAGGAGTATACCAGTTGTGAATAGTGTTGTTGTTGTATATTGTTGTTTGGTGATGTGTTTCGGGGGCCCTCTGACAGGTGGATATGTCCATAATACAAAGGAAACTCTGGCGAAATTTTTCTAAAATATAAGAGTTAGTCAAAATTTTGATGGTTGCATATCATGTCTTTCAAAACCAACTCATTTATTTCAAAATCCTCATTCGAGGACGAATGATCTTAAGGGGGGAGGATGTAAGGCCCCGTGAAATTTTTGTGCATAAAACCTAGTAGATGTGGTGTCATGGTCCGAATGATGTGTTAGGAATGCGTAGAATTCTTCGCGGCGAGCTTGCGAGCCGCGGTTCGGACCCTTGGTAGTGATTTAAGTTTCAAAATGTAGAATAAAATTTTTCCAGAAAAATGTCAATCTGCGGTGCACTTTTGCGACCGCAGAATCAATATGCGGTCCGCATAGTGACCGCAAATCGTTCCAGAGAGTTGCCCAAAATTGTGTCCAATGTGCGGTCGATATGCGATCGCATGTCAATCTGCGGTGCACTTTTGCGACCGCGGAATCAACATGCGGTCCGCATAGTGACCGCAAATCGTTCCAGAGCCTGCGTAATTTTTGAGCCATTCTGCGGTCATTATGCGGACCGCATGTTGATTCTGCGGTCGCATAGTGACCGCATATTTGACCCCGGCCCAGATTTTTGTGATATTTTGACCCGATCTCTTCTTTAATATAACACCTTTCTTCTTCATTTTATCATATTATCTCACCAAAATTAGAGAGAGAAGAGAGGGTTTTTAGAGAGAGAAGTTCTTCATCTTCAAAGATTGTTCCAACTACTTAATTCCAAGGGATTCTAGGGCAAGGATTCAACTTCCCCAATATTTTCAAGGTAAAAACCCTAACTATTTTCTTTGATTTTCAGTTTTAATTGGGTAAAGAGAGGTTTGCATATAATAGCTTTTGAAAATAGAATTTTTACACTCATGCATGATTATTGAACTTGATTTCTAGTAAAAAGAAGTGAGTAGAAGTAAGAGTCTTCAAGAACAAGGTTGGCAAGAGTAGGATATCTTGGGTAAGCATAAAGTAGGAAGAAAAGTCATCACCAGGTATGTATGGCTAATTTTGATTCTTGTGAAATCGCCTATGTGTGTGAAGTTATTTGTTTCGGGTTAAATTGACAAATCGTGTGAAATTCTTGATGTTGTTGTTGGATATTCAAAGTTTGTTGTTGAGTTATGAGTAATGTAAAATGAGAGTTTAATTTGGCAAAAGAATTGTGAATAATGACTATGATGGCCTATATGGCACCTTGTGGAAAACAAACGAAACACTTGAGAATTGGTTTATTGTGGAAAGAGATGAAACACTTGAATTGTGGAAATATTGTAACATGGTTGTGATATTGAATTGAGAAGAAATTGAGAACATGAACCAATGTGTAAGTTGCTTATTTGAACTTGTTGAAATTGTGTGTAGTACCTTATCTGCTGTTTGAAATTGTTGTGTTTTCAACTGTAAGGCGGGGTCGTGTCGCGCGCCGCAACGTGGTGAAATAAGGTGTGGGTTGGGGTGATAAGGGTGGCCGAGGTAATAAGGGTGGTCGGGGGCAATAAGGATGGAAAGCGATCGAAATCGCTATTGAAAATTGATACATAAATCAATAATGTGAAATTGTGAAAGGAGACAGCAGGAGAGTTTGCAACCTGTGGGGCACTGATTGCCCCTTTGTTTGACTACTTGTGCTTTACGTGATTGATTGGTTATTGTTAAATTGGTTGATTGTAGAAAGTGCTTTGTGTGAAGAATTATTTGAAATGAGGAAAATGTGGAAATATGGTTGGCTGGCTTAATTAATTGTTGATGTAATTTAATGGCTTGAGTTTACTTGGGACAAAGTTTGTCCATACATACCAGTACAATTCAAGTGTACTGACGTCCCTTTTGCCGGGGCGCTACATTCGTGTCATGATTGTAGGTGGATCAGTAGCAGGCACTTCAGCTCATCGGTAGTAGTATCCTTCTCCTTCCACTGCCCATTTTGGTGAGCCCCTTTCTTCCTCGGGGCCTTGTGTGGTTCATGCCACTCGGTTTAGATTTCATTTTGGTTTTGTAAAGGTATAGCCGGAGCCTTGTTACCGGCAAGTATTGTATTCCCCATTTTGTATCCTAGAGGCTCTGTAGACATGTAAACTGTGGGACTCCAGTCTTATGTATTTATATTGTGTTATGTCGGGCGTTGTAAAAAAATTGAAATCTTGTTAATGAATCACTCGTATCGTTCTATTTGTTTAATGTGAAATCAATTATGATTAGTGATATATTTGGTTAATGAGAAACAGTCAACACAGGGGTAACGCGTGGGAATGAAAGGCACCCAGGTCCGCTTGACTGGGGCAACCCGGTCAGGCGCCGGTCATGTTCCTCGATTTGGGGCGTGACAAACTTGGTATCAGAGCTTAAGGTTTTAAAGTGTCCTAGGATGTCTCGGAGCCATGTCCTCATCTCAGAAACGGGTCAGCATTATCTTGTTACCGCTCAGCTTCGATTTTTCTGTACTAATAACATGGCCGAGTATGAAGCATGCATATTGGGATTGAGAATGGCAATAGACATGGGTGTTCAAGAGATTTTGGTCATGGGTGACTCGGATCTTTTGATACATCAGATTCAAGGAGAATGGGAGACAAGGGATTTGAAACTTATACCTTATCGACAGTGTCTGCATGAACTGTCTCAGAGATTTCAATCCATAGAGTTCAAGCACATCCCAAGAATGCACAACGAAGTAGCGGATGCTCTAGCCACATTATCATCCATGTTGCAGCATCCAGATAAAGCTTACATATATCCACTACAGATACAAGTTCGTGATCAAAATGCTTATTGTTTCGCCGTGGAAGAAGAACTTGATGGTGAGCCATCGTATCATGATATCAGAGAATATTTGAGGACAGGAGTATACCCAGCGCAAGCCATAGGGGACCAGAAAAGAAAACTTGATTTGGGTCTATTGAGATGTATAGATGCACAGCAAGCTGACACAATTATGGCTGAAATATATGCAGGAGCTTGCGGACCTCATATGAGTGGATATATTTTGGCGAAGAAAATATTGAGATCAAGATATTATTGGCTCACCATGGAGCGTGATTGCATTAGATATGTGCGAAAATGCCATAAATGTCAGATACACGGAGATTTGATTCACTCCCCACCCTATAAGTTGCATACAATGTTAGCATCCGGGGCATGGATGTCATCGGACCAATAGAGCCTGCAGCATCTAATGG
Organism: Nicotiana noctiflora; assembly: GCA_032618575.1. Lineage (NCBI taxonomy): Eukaryota > Viridiplantae > Streptophyta > Magnoliopsida > Solanales > Solanaceae > Nicotiana > Nicotiana noctiflora. Next base: position 294,111 of record JASVEL010002442.1, on the reverse strand, counting down.
GCACATATTTATCTTGGTACCAATTCATTATTTCACTAAATGGGTGGAGGCGAAGACATTTAAAGCAGTGACAAAGAAGGCGGTAGTGGACTTCGTGCACATAAATATCATTTGTCGCTTTGGAATTCCTAAGGTGATTATCATAGACAATGAAGTAAATCTGAACAGTCACCTCATGGCAGAAGCATGTCAAAAGTTCAAAATCCTGCACCGTAACTCTACACCTTATAGGCCTAAAGCGAATGGACCAGTAGAGGCTGCGAATAAGAATATTGAGAAGATTCTCAGGAAAATGGTGTAAGGGTCAATACAGTGGCATGAAAAATTACCATTTGCTCTCATGGGTTATCGTACAACTGTACGTACTTCAATTGGCGCAACACTATACTCATTGGTGTACGAAACGGAGGCATTCATACCTGCAAAAATTGAAATACCTTCCCTTCGGATCATAACTGAGGCTGAAATTGATGATGATGAATGGGTAAACGCTCGGCTAGATAAATTGAGCTTGATTGATGAGAAAAGGCAAGCGGCAGTTTGCCACGGACAGTTATATCTTGGGAGGATGGCCAGATCATACAACATGAAAGTACGTCCACGGAAATTCGAAGTTGGACAATTGGTGCTAAGACGTATTTTGCCTCACTGGGCCGAAGCAAAAGGAATGTTTGCACCTAATTGGCGAGGGCCATTCATGGTGTCACGGGTATTGTCCAACGGAGCTTTATATTTAACAGATGTTGAAGGAAAATGTGTAGAGACTTCTATCAACTCATATGCAGTCAAGAGATATTATGTATGATTCCTTTTTCATATGTACAATTGTATTTGTCATTATTTTGAAATTGAAATGATGAAGGCATTTTATTCTCTATCCAAACACTTTATCCATTGATACCCCTGTTGAGCCTAATTGCATTATTCTTTCGTATCCCTCTCTTGGAATCAATTATGAACAAGAAATTGAAAAGAAAAGAAAAGATAATGAGAACATGAGAATGAAGAAAATGAAAGAAAAATGACGATGAAAAAAAGAGAGAAGAAAAGCATACAACAGAAAAATCGGGAAAAAGTCAAAAGATGAATGATCTTATGGTTTGAACTACGTCTGACTTGATCCCGAAAGGGTACATAGGCAGCCTCAGTGAGGTTCAGTCATGACAGAAATAAAATCCAAGATTCCCCAAATATTGAAACAGTGCCAGAAGTTACGTTCATAATTCCGAGAGTTGTTAATATTTTAAACCCTCTTTTAAAGTTTTGAGCCTTTATACCTTTCTTTTTAAAACCATCCAAAAGCCACATTACAGTACAAAGAAAGACCTTCTGATTATTTTCAAGAAAATGATGATACAATAAGAATAAGGAGAAACATGGCCTGGACAATACCCGGTGATTTGGAAACAAAATAAAGAAAAATAAAAATGAGAAAGTCTTATACGTGAAAACCCTAATGGGCACCATAAGGCGAATGTGAGGTGAGAGAAGAATAAATGAGAGAGTATTATCGGTGAAAACCCTAACGGGCGCCATAAGGCGAATGTGAGGTGAGAGAAAAATAAATGAGAGATCGGTGAAAACCCTAACGGGCACCATAAGGCGAATGTGAGGTGAGAGAAGAATAAATGAGAAAGTCTTATTGGTGAAAACCCTAAACGGACACCATAAGGTGAAAGTGAGGAATACTTTGATGAAAGAGGAAAAACAGCAAAAAAATAAGAAAGGTTTGGGTTGAAGGAAAATAAGATAGCAACGATTCGATTGGACAGACTGGGTCGGATATTTAAATACATGGCATGGTCAAAGGAATTAGCCGTCATACCCAGATAAGTTCTGTCTTTACTTCAAAATACCCTTACCTTTTCAGATTCATATTTTTGCATTTCATTGATCAAAACCAGTTGTCGGCTGAAAGGTAACTACCAGCTTCTCATGTTAAAAGGCATAATAACACTGGGTCAAAGGAAAAGAAAAAATAAAAAGTAGGATGGCAATCAAGGCCGAAAGAAAATGAAATGAAAAGAAAAAGAGAAAAGCAAAAGAGGTGTGCAAGAGAAAATCGAGAAAACATGGCAATGAATTGCAAAGCAGGATGAAACAGGAAGAGGCGGACGATGGAAGCATGGCCATCGAGAATGCCAGTTGCTAACCATCATTTTATAGCTAATAAGATTGGTCACTGACTTAGGTAGGGACAAAAGATTCAAATTCTCACTAATCACTTTAAAGTGAATGTGACCAATATGGGAGAAAACATCAAAATAGAAACAACAATAAAAGAGAGAATCCACAAGCGAGGACTAATTCAGTAACCAGGAACCTACTCAGACAATAAGGGAGGTATTTTCTTTTAAAAATTCGTACCCCGGTTATCAAACTGAGGAAATATTTTTCTGCATTTTCATTTCATGCATTAGGCGCCCATCTGGATAACGAGGGAATATTTTTCTGCATTTTTCATTTCATGCATCCAGCGGCCACCTGGATAACGAGGGAATATTTTTCTACATTTTTATTTCATGCATCAGGCGCCCACCTCGATAACGAGGGAATATTTTTCTGCATTTTTCATTTCGTGCATCAGGTGCCCACCTAGATAACGAGGGAATAGTTTTCTGCATTTTTCATTTCATGCATCAGGTGCCCACCTGGATAACGAGGGAGTATTTTTATGCATTTTCATTTCATGCATCAGGCGCCAACCGGATGCGAGGGAATATTTTTATGCATTTTCATTTCATGCATCAAGCGCCTACCTGGATAATGAGGGAATATTTTTCTGCATTTTTCATTTTTCATGCATCAAGCGCCTACCTGGATAATGAGGGAATATTTTTCTGTATTTTCATTTCGTGGATCAGGCGACCACCTGCATAATGAGGGAATATTTTTCCGCATTTTTCATTTTTCATGCATTAGGCACCCATCTGGATAATGAGTGAGTATTTTTATGCATTTTCATTTCATGCATTATGCGCCCACCTGGATAACGAGGGAATACTTTTCAGAATTTTAATTTATGTTCAGGCACCCACCTGTATAACGACAGAATATTTTCAGCATTTTAATTTCTGTTCAGGCGCTGACCTGTATAACGAGGGAATACTTTTCAGCATTTTAATTTCTGTTCAGGCGCCGACCTGTATAACGAGGGAATACTTTTCAGCATTTTAATTTCTGTTCAGGCGCCCACCTGTATAACAAGGGAATACTTTCCAGTATTTTAATTATTTTTTCTAACAAGAGTAACACCATAACACATGGAAAGCCTCACACTGGGGCAGAGGAAAAAGTTTTCTTTGTTTTGTTTTTAAACAGGTATCAACCTGGAAGCAAGAAGCACATTTTGAAGTCACACGAAGAGATGGAAGCAGTATATCAGAAACAAGAAATAATCACAAAATCTACAAAAAGAAGGATGCAAATAAAGAGCAACATGTTATTTGGAAAAGCAAGACAATGCAAGAAGACAAGTCATATATAGGATTCTTTTGTAATTCATAAGATCATAGTTTAGAATAGCTTCTTTATTTTTATTTTTATCCCAGTGTAATAAGGAGTTACTCAGTGAGTATAGCAACAACAACAACAACAACAACAAGTCTTGGTAGTTTCAAACTACCAGACCTTCCCGAACTACACTGACCTGATTCCTATTTAGCCCAGGGTATGTAGGCAACCTGTGAAGCAGGGTGCGGTCAAAAGTTTTTCAAAAATGCTTCTTACGAAATATGTCAGTGGGCTAAAATCTCTCATTACTGCTCACTTGTCTTTGCACTGAATCTCTTCGTGTTCCCTATCAAAGAGGGACAACTGTGAGCACATAATTTTTGCCCTAAGCAAATAAATTCCAATATAAATATATAAATAAATACAAAATAGTTTTTGGTGTGCAATTGTGTGTTTGTTTTTTACAAAATTTGAAATTAAAACTACAAAAGGAATCAATTAGAAAATATCACAAAAATATGAAATTAAGAAACAATAAAAAATACAAAATGCCGGAAAAACAAAAAAAAAAAAAGAAAATGGCAAAAAATATAATAAAATACCAGAAAAATCGGGAAAATAGGAAAATAAGAGAAATATAACAATTGAAATAAATAGAAAAAGAGAAAAATGAAATACAAAAGAAAATACAAGAAATAATTAAAATATAAGACAAAAATACAAAAATACAATACAATTTGGGCTATATTATGAAATTCACATATATGTGATAAGCCCAAACGCATTAGGCCCAAAAGACCAGCCTGATATGCCCAGCTTCTTGACCAAACGACGGCGTACAGGACAATTGAATCCCATCCGTTGATAAAATCAATCTAACGAACTAGATGAGGCGGTTCTATTGGAAATCAAACGACGCCGTATAAAAGACCAATCTGGGCCGTCCAAAGAAATGATCAAACGGATGGCATTGAGTCTCATTTAAAGTTAAACGACACAGTATGATGAAATAATCCTGGCTGTTCAAAATTCAGCATCTAACGGACATGAGGCTGTCCCTCATTTAATTAAACGGTGCCATTTTAAAAGAAAAGATCCTGGCCCTTGATCTTGGTTAATCTAAAGGCCAGGATGCACGAGATAAGGGGTGTAAAAATATGCCCATCTCCATTCATAATACATACACTTACACACATATACACATTGTAAACCCTAGCCGCCTCCCCTTCTATCTCTTTCTTCCTTAGTCTCCCATGGAGACTGGCCGGACTGGCCTGTAAGAACCACCGTCTCCGGCTCAGGCAGCCACCAAATATTTCACCCATACCCACCAAACCTTGCAACCACCATAAAATCCCGAGTAAACGAAAATTTACTTTTCTTCTTGAAATTTCGGTCGCCGGAACCCTAGCCGGCGACCTCAAAATCTATGAACCAGCCTTCGTAATTAACACCATAAGACCGCCTTGAGGAGATCTTTCACCTCATCTAGGCAGTTGATCTCGAATCTTACCAGAACTCGTCGAATATAACAAAAAAGCTCACCGGAACACTACTCCGGCGAGCACCCAAAAACAACCCCTACCCCAAAATCACTAAACCAAGCCCCAGACCACCCATTACCCACCAAAACTCAAAAAAAAAGCCTCATCGAAGAAGTCTAATAGTCAAAAGACTAAAAGTGTAACGACCCGGCCCGTCGTTACGGGAATTACCACCCTGTTACCTTGCATTTACATATATTATGCTTTTGAATCAGTATTAGAATATATTGGGTGAGTTAGGAGTGATTTGGATTAAAAATGAAACAAATAGCATGTTTGAAGGAAGCTTGAATATGAAAAGTCAACCAAGAGTTGACTATTGATTTAGAGTGCTCGGAATCAGATTCTGATGATTCGACTAGTTTCGGGGATCATTTATGACTTAGGAGAACAATCGAAATTGAATTCGGAGGTCCGGTGTAGTTTTAGGCTTGAATTGGCGAAGGTTGAATTTTGGCGAAAATCGGATGGTAGGTGATATTTTGATCCGGGAGTTGGAATGGAACTCCGACAGTTGCCGTAGCACCCTTAGGTGATTTTGGGTGTGCCTGCAAAATTTCGGGTCATTCGGATATCGTTTGATCGGGTTTTTGATCGAATGTGTAATTCGGAAAGTTTTAAGAAAATTTAGGCTTGAATCCGTGGGTAATTGGTGATTTTGATGTTTAGGATGGTGTTTTTATGATTGAAACAAGTTCGAATAAGGAATTAGGATGTGTTGGTGTGTTTGGAGGAGGTCCCGGGGGCCTCGGGGTGTTTTCGGATGGCCAAACGAGAGAAAATATGGAAAATTGCAGAACCTAGCTTCTCCTCTCATTTCCAGTTGTTATTTCGTATTTTGTATTCAAACCTAAGTATTTCTATATAGTACTCTCTATTCCTATTGGGTTTTGTTATAGGCTCTAGACTTGTGACTCCGGATCTTTGGGAGTGTCAGTACTTTTGTTCATTATTATTATTATTGGAGTTCTTAAACTCATATATTCTTCTTGGGTTGTCCATTTGGGACTGATATCGTTGTGATAATTAAATTATTGGTCTGGCTGGCCTAGCTTGATTGTTGGGCGCCATCACGACCGGATTTGGGTCGTGACAAAAAGTCTTCGGAACTTTTGAGATCTGTAAAGACAGAAAGAAAGAAAGAAAGAAAGAAAGAAGAAATAAAGAATAAAGAAAGAAAGAAAGAAAAGAAAGAAAGAAAAGAGAAGGGAAAAGAAAGCCCCAAAAGCTAAGATCTATGCTCCTATTTTTCTTTGTTTGTCTGATTATGAAAATGTTCTCTTTGACATGTTCTTGATATTCTTGTGAGCCTATCTCTTCTGCATGCTTAAGATCTACCTCTGATTAGTACACATGCTTAAGTCTGTTTAAGTGTTCTTAGGTTTCTTAATGTGTATTACATATGAATCATGAGTAAATAGGCATGTTTATGTGTTTGTTCATTATGCTCTGTCTAAAATTAAGCTTTGATTAATTGGGATTCAACCATTATCAAACTTTCCCTCTGAGTTCTAATTGATTGAAAGTTGATTTGCGATTAAGGCTATATGTGCAAAATAACATGAACTGGCTATATTTGTAATCTAATTCATTTATGAGTCCATTCTGAATCTATGATGCTTTTATGATTTGGGTCATAGTTGTAAAGATTTTGTGGTTAGTTCTGAAAGCTAAAATATGTGGCTATTTCTGAAAGAATAAAGTTGGGTCGTTAAAGTGGCTATCTCTGTTATGAAGTGGTTATGCTGATTTATTAATTGTATTAAGTGGTTAGTTCTGAAAACTTATATTTGTTGGTTAATTAGTTGCTTTGTGTTAATAAAGGGCTATATGTTAAATAAGGGATTGGGTCTGTTAAATGTGGTTTAAATATAAAAGGGGTTTGGGGCTAAAAGTGTCTAAGTCTTAAAATAGTTATAAAAAGAGGTTGCTAGTTAAATAAATCTTAACCCTAGTCTGCCAGACCTTAGTAGGTCGGGTAAATTGAGAAAAATAATAAGGGTATAACAGGAAACAATAAATGGCATTCTTGAAGATTTAATAGAGCCTATAGGGTTAAAAATGACTTTAGTGCCTAGTATTCCTGTGATTACCTACAAAATAAAGAAAAAATTGGGCATAATTAAAAGGCAGTCCTGTAATAAACCTTAACAAGTGAGGGTAACCAAGCAAAATACCCCTAAAAGAACACAATAGAATTAACTAGAACCTTCTACCAAGGGCTCTAAGGCATTTCAATCCACATTTAAGAAACTAATCCGTAAATAATTGAAAGAATAAGGGGAAGGGATTGAAAATAACTTATTTGAATTTCTCCCAAATTCCACCCCAAAACCAGTCTATAAATAGTCCATTAGAGAGCCTGAAAAAGGTCTAGACTTTTAAGGGAAAAATCATATTCTAAAAATAGTTCCATACATAGTTCTGAAATCGATAGATAATTCTGAAATCTAGTTCTATGTACTACAATCCTTAGCTGATTACTTTGGGTATTAATTTTGGAGTTCCTGCTGGGTATATTATCTTTCAATTCATTTGGATTCTGCTTGAGCTCTCCGATTCTGCTTTGTTGATTTGCTAGACTATTATATTTGGGATTCTGTTTGTTGCTCTGTTGCTGTTATTCTGCTGACTATTCTTCAACCTCAAAGCCTAGACTCATAGATTGATTTTGAATCAGGTACACTTTCATTTCCTGAAGATGTAATCGCGCATTTTGTTGAAGAAATGAAACTGCATGGGTCGTTTGGATGAATTCATTTCTATCTTCCCTTTAGTTTGTAATTGTTATATTCTAGAATCATTGTAATTCATTAGGATGGATTGTAATAGCTAACACCTATATGAAGTCAAGATGAAATAGAATAACTAGTATAGTAGTAATACGTAATTAGAAATAGCTATCATTTAATCCAAGTTCAAAACATGCTAATACTAAGATTAATTCACGTATGAAACTAGTATATGTATAAGCTAGTAATTAACTACGTTTGTTAATTGAGTTCTGAATCAGGATCGACTAGTTTAGAAAAAGGAAATAAGTAGATAAAAGTTTAAATTGTTTTGTTATTTAGTTTCATTTAACCGTGATTTACCTATAGTATAATTTAGTGTTCTGTAATTGATAATAATCCAAGCCCGTCCAGTTAATATTTCAATATTGTTTTTCCTTTCGTTAAAATTAAAACAACAAGTAAGTTAGTATTATAATTACTGCCTAAGTATTTGAAATAATATTGTTAGTACCAGATTCCTGTTCTTAGAGTGTTTAATTAGTTATTAGAATTTGCAATTAGTAGCAATTGATATGTAATCTGGTGCCTTATGAAATAATATGAATCTTATTGATTTATTCTATCATTTGAAGAACGTCTGTTTAAATTTTATGTTGAAATTGCATATGTTTACTCTGGGTCTTGTTATGAATACACGCCCTGATTCGACTAAAGTCACCATTGGGTGTGCGAATATAGATACTCACACACACTGGGCTTCAGAGGCCCATTCGCACACAATGGACTGTTAAAGCAGTCCAGAAGTCCAGGCCTAGTAGTAAGTAATTGTCCTGGACTTAGTAATAATAAGTTCAAAAAATAAAAAACTATATTCTAATTAGGAGGAAAAAACAGAAATAGCAAAACGTAGTATATGATAAGCTTGGACTTTTAAAAATAAGGGACGAGCCTCGTATTAAAATGAAAAGACACACGGGGCCCCATGTGAATTTTAATATAATTGTTAGATTCAGAAGGACCGTTTAGCAAATTTCACAGTCTTTCCTAAAGATAATAAGGCGTAGACGTTATAGGCATGATTAAAATATACATCCTTAATACGAGTGCACATTTATGTGACTCAAATCTCAAATCCCGGCGAAGCTGAAATGCACTAAAGTCACAAGCATTGGTTGCGGTGTGACTCGAAATGCATTTTCACGACGTCGCAAGTCGTTAAAATAACGAAATGGGACATTCACATTTGTAAAAGCATATAAAGAAATCAAATAGGACAAAGACAATAGTTGAGCGACCGTGCTAAAACCACAGAATTCGGGAGTGCCTAATACCTTCTCCCGGGTAAACAGAATTCCTTATCCGGATTTCTAGTAACGCAGACTGTTAAAACAGAGTCATATTTCCTCGGATTCGGGATTAAACAGGTGACTTGGGACACCATTATCTTCCCAAGTGGCGACTCTGAAATCTAAATAAATCCCGTTCCGATTGTCCTTAAAGTGGAAAAACTCATTCCCTATTGTTATTATTATATCCCATCTTGGGGTGTACTAGTAAATAACGGGGTATACGTTATCTTTGAAAAAGTAGTAAAAAGGAAGGTGTGACAATAAACCTTTTTATAGTCCTGGCTATAACCTCTAAAACAATGTCTTAGAAAGAGGGCACTCTTTCTTCGTCTCGACCATCCAAGGGTAAACCAAAAGTTCCGCCAACTGTCGAGCAATGTACCCCTACCAAATTCGATACTATATCCAACTTTTTCGTCAAAAATCCCCCTGCTATAGATGCGTGATTTTTGACCCTTCCCGAGATTTTTTATATTTTAGCGTGAAATATTTAGCTTAGTCCTAATATAGCTATCTCAGCTAATTTTGACTGTTTTACTTTATTTTTACCTTAAAATGAACAATAGCAAAAAATACAGTTTTGTAGTCATTTTTAAACTTAAAAAATACAGAAAAATAGTACTTTAAATTTTTATTTTTATATAAAAATGAAAATCACAAAAATAATTTTATTAGTGTTTTGTAGTCATTTTAAACTTGAAAAATACAAAAATATTACTTTATATTTTATCTTTTTATAAAAATGAAAATTATAAAATAAAAAAAAATATGATTAATATTTTATAGTTACTTTAATCTCGAAAAAATAAAAATAGTTTTGTTTTAATTGTCGGTTTTACTTTTATGTTATTTTGCTTACATAGGATTAATCAAATAAAATCGTGTCCTTATTCTCGGTTTCGGGCATAGAATAATATTCGGGTTTAAACTACCCGGTTTCAGGCTGTCGGACCTAGCCCGTAATAATTCGAGTTCACCACACGTAGGGGACACACTCGTGGGGGACACAATACAATGGGGACACGAAACACATGCACGCACAAAGAACGGATGAAAACAAAAGCAGACAAAAATTATAGAAAGCAAAAAAGAAAACACATGCACACACGATTGAGATAGAAAACAATAGAAAAGGACTAATGTGCTCATTATTGATTTTTCTCCAACAGAAGAAAGAAGACATTTGATGCATATAATAAAGAGACAATACACTGTGTAGTCATCGGCTAACGGGAGAAAACTGAAGAAAAACCCTGAAAAAAGATAGCTTCATCGCTGTCAAAGTCTTCCGTCGTCGTCCACCCCTCTCCCGTAGTCGGTCGTTCACCACCACCATAACAACCCACCACACGACAGCTGAAGCACCATAGTTGTGTTCCTCCCATCGTCGACCAACGACGTCGACCACCATATCGCTCGCCAAGCAGACCACACATTCACCTCTGCCATTTCCATCGAAACTAGCCCACCTTCGACCCTTCACATTGCCATTGATGTAGCAGCTGCCCCATCGCCATATCCGTCACCTTCACTGTCCAAATTACCACCTAAACCAGCCTCGCCTCGTCTCAAAACTTCTAGAAAATGACCAGCCAGTGCATCCATGAAACCACTCTTGAGGTTACCGTTCGTGTTATAAGTTCCGTCGAGGTTTGGTTTGAGATCGTTGCACTTTGTTCCCGGTCCGGGGTTCCAGAACACCTCGTTTGAGCATTACTACTTCTTTGGTGTTAGCTTCTTTATATGCAGCTCAAGGTTAGAATCCGATAAAAATAAATCTATTTTTTCATCTGCATATGCTTTTGGTTACTTTATTTTTCAGACATATATCACATGATTCCTCTGTGACTTTCTTTTGTTGTTTGGATTGATGTATTTTTTTTTCTTTGATTTATTGATCTACAAAAATGAGTATTAATTATTTTCATTGTGTTTTGTTGATTTTGCAATTGAATATTTAAAAGTTGGAAAATAAAAGTATTTGTTGATTTATAATATGTGTAATCAGCAAATTAATGTTCATACATGCCGCATTACATTATCGTTGGACTTGGTGAAAAAATGTGATCTTATCCCATCATCAAAAATTTCGTATGTTCTCTGTATGTTGGGACCGATATTAATTGTCGTCATACGGTAGTTGTAAATAGTTTTTTCACAAATTAATTTTTCACAATTTGGCCTTGTAAATAGTTTAAAAATATGAATATCTATAGTTTGCTTTAGTTAAGTACAATTCATTGAAACTAGAACTCGAGACTAGCCTCGCTAAACAAGGCACATAAGTCGCGGGGTCCTGTATATGTGTTTGTAAAATTACTTAGATTTCGGGATAGGCTGTTTAGCAAAATTTTACGGCCTTACCCAACGCGCCTTTAATAATTTACTTTCTTAAAGTAGGGTGCACATTTATGTGACCCAAATCCAAATCTCAACGGAGTCGAAATGTACCGATAACCATGGGCGTAATGGTACGACGTGGTTCGAGGCACATGTTTTGTTACGTTGCAATTCTTATAAAATTATAATAATCAAAAATAGTTGAAAGTTAAAATTTGCATATAAGTTAAAAGCATGTTATAAAAATCAGATAATTAAGCCAAATATGAGAGTTGAGCGACCGTGCTAAAACCACGGAACTCGGGAGTGCCTAACACCTTCTCTCGGGTTAACAGAATTCCTTATCCAGATTTCTGGTTCGTGGACTATTAAATAGAGTCAAACCTTTCCTCAATTCGGGATTCGAACCGGTGACTTGGGACACCATAAATCTCCCAAGTGGCGACTCTGAATCTCTTAATAAATGAATCCCGTTTTGATTGTCCTTTTATTGGAAAAACTCCCTTGCGCGGGTTTGCGGAAAAAGGAGGTGTGACAGCTCTGGCGACTCCACTGGGGAATGATACCCAGAACTGCCGGTTCAGGGTCAGAAATTCGAGCTTAGAGTAATTTTTATATTTGGCTTTGTTTATTATCTGATATTTTTATATGATGTATGCTTAATGTAAAAAATGATGATTTTTACCGCTTTGATATTATTTGAAATGTATATATAAACTGTGCCGAAACCCTTCTCTTCTTACCTCCGGGGATGTGCTTACTGGTTAAGAATCCCCTTTCTGCTAAATGTTATACCAAAATAAGAAAATAGAGGCCGAAAAAGTTACAAAGCCGGACGATCCCGCGGGTCCCCGGTACGTAGCCCCTCCTCGATCCGAGTTGTCCGCTCGGGTACACAGTCTAGAACATATACCTAGATTTTTAACCTAGAATAACTTGACTTCATGCCAGATCCCTAGTAGGAACACTTATTTGGGTCCGTCTAGGACAGGCAACCTGAAATGAAAAGACCATCTTGATGCATCATGTTTGTTTTATGCATTTATTTTCTTCAGACTTGCATGTTGATCGAGTTTTTAAAATTGAGAAAATGAAAAGAAAAAAAGAGGAAAAAAAAGAGAAAATTTGTTAGTTTCAAAATAGTTTGTTTTTTTCTTAAATTAAAAAGAAAAAGAATGGTTTTTTTTTTTTTTATAAAAAAAATGTGTGATTTATTCTTAAAATAAAAAATAGGGTTTAGTTTTTTAATAAAATAAAAATAGCCTGTTTCACTTACAAATGTAGCTTGTTTTATTTAACCGAACTACGCTGGTTTGATTCTCACCGGGTGTGAGATACGTAGGCAACCCCCATCGGGTCCAACCTCCCGTTTTGCAAGATAGCCAAAAAAAAATGTCAAAATTTTAATTCTTGTCATAAATAAGTTAGGTGGTGCCTCCTTTCTCAATTATAGCCGAATGGTCCCGAAATGGACGCCGAAAGGCTGACTTTGCATAAACGGCCACCTTTTGTCATATTTTTTTAGAGTTTTTGTCGATTGACCCACGCATCCTTAAAATCTTCGCCCCCGAGGCGCTGAAAGGTCGTGTTTGCAATATCAGGTTTTCTATGTTTTTTTTTAAAAAAAAAAAGAGTCATAAATAAGTCTGGTGATGCTGTTTTGTCAAAAATAGCCGAATGTTCCAGAAAGGGACGCCAGAAGGCTGATTTTGTATACACAGCCACCTTTGGGTCATTATTTTAGATTTTGACTGATTGACCCACACAGCCTTAAAATTTTCGTCTCCGAAGTGCTGAAAGGTCGTGGTTTTCAAAAACAAGGTTTATTTTTTTTTTTGAATTTGAAAAATAAGAAAAAGAGTCAGTGATCAAGTGAATGCCGTTTGAATTTTCGGTCAAAATATGTCAAGCCAGCTTTGCGGTATTTTACATTGTTCTTGCAAAAATAGCCTTAGAATATCTTTCAGTTGTCGAAAGGCTATTTTCATAAAAGAACGAATCAGTTTATGAAGTGTCATAAAATAATCCTCCCCAGCCTCAAAATTCATGTGAAAATTGGGAAGGGGCCACACTTGCAAAAACAACCATTTAAAATTGGCAAACAGTGAGAGGAAGTTGGCCATTTTTTAGAGTTTGTAATTCTTTTGATTAGAGTATGTCCGGTATTTAATTTTCGAGTCTGTAGGTCATCGTTTCGTCAAAGTCTTTTAGTTTTATCAGTTTTTAAACCTTTCTTTTAAAATCAATGTTTGTTTTATTATGAAAAAACTGAAAATTCCAAAAAAAAAATGTGTTTTATTGATTGTTTGCCATTTATCAGCGCGAACTACGCACGGTCTGATTCATGCGGGTACATGATACGTAGGCAATCTCCATAAGATTCGACCACAACTAAAAAGAAAAAAATAAAAGAGAAAAAGGCATGATAGAAACGGTCAAACTGCCTAGGTACATTGCAATTGTAATATGTGTTAAAACTCTAACGCTGACAAGTTTGTTGTTTTCCAGAAGTTTCAAACAGTTAGCTAATTAGAACATACCGACAGATCACCATTACCAAGCAAGATCTAAAAGGGTCATATCAAAAAGCATGTCCAACTCGGAGAAAAGTGTTGAGGAGAAAAAGACAGAAAATCAAATTCTAAAAAAGGAAGTAGAAAGATTGAGACAAAAGATGAAAGAAATACACCTAGCACGGGCTAGGGTGCAACAGATACCATCCTTTCCCACTACTCCTACTCTCCCACCGGTACAAACTCCGGAATACCCTCCCCATGGCCCTTCGACAAGCTTCCCAAGTTACCACTACTATCAGGGAAGAAATCCCTATGATCCCCCAGCTCCGCCACCCAAACAGAACCCTCCACCACCAATTACCCCTATTTTCATGGCACCCCCGCCGGCCACCCTTCACAGATTTTCTAGCGATCCTATATTTCACATTCAGGATCATCAGTATTATCCTCCCGAACCCACCTTCAAAGCATCTGAACCTTACCCGCCCTCTCTTCATCTCGACAACCCAAAAATGCCCGAAAAATAGAACAAGAATCCAAAGCAGGAAGAAATGGTTCGGAAAGTAAAGAGCCTGGAGCAATCTTTTCGAAATATGCAGGGTCTAGGTGGCCAAGTCAGTGTGGCCTATAAGGATTTATGCATATTTCCAGATGTTCAGTTGCCAGCAGGGTTCAATATGCCTAAGTTTGATATGTATGATGGGCATGGAGATCCAGTGGCACATTTGCGAGGATTTTGTAGTAAGATGAGAGGGGCGATCAGAAAAGATAAGTTGTTGATGGCGTACTTCAGCCAAAGTTTAAGCGGGTCTACATTGGAATGGTACACATGCCAGGACCATGGTAAATGGTACACCTGGGATGACCTGTCGCAATCATTTGCTGGTCACTTCCAATATAATATTGAGATAGTCCTTGAGCGTCTCACATTGTTAAAAATCGAGAAAAATCCTGGAGAGAGTTTCAGGGAGTACAGATTCGGTTGGAGGGAACAAGCAGCAAGGGTATATCCCCCAATGAAGGAAAGTGAAATGGTGGATTACTTTTTGCAGACGTTGGAGCCAACTTACATTGGTCACCTAGTGACATCAGTTGGAAAATCTTTAAATGAAGTCATATAAATGGGCGGAATGATTGAAGAAGGACTCAAGTCCAATAAGATAATTAGTTATTCGAAAATCAAGGCCACCACTCAAGCCTTCCAGAGTGGCACGAGAGGTATGCTCGAGAAGAAGAAGGGGGAAGAAGTTGCAACAGTCGAAGTGGGTACTCAGCCCAGATCTAGAGGTCCTTCATCTTACTACCAACCCAGACCCCCACCACCCCACTACCCACCAGAACCACAGTTTTCTGTCCTTCACGCCCAAATATATCCCCGAGCTCCATATAACTCACCTTAATATTATCATCCACACAATGTCCGGCCATATGTCCAAACACCAAGTCGCTCCCTATGGCCAGCACCAGCACCGCATAATGAACTCTTGCCTTCCCGACATGCTCAAGCACCCAACAACCCAAGAAGATAGGGGCAGGAAGGGAAGCAAAGGCAAAGAAATAGTTTCACGCCAATTGGGGAGTCCTACACAAGCTTGTTTGAAAAGTTAAAGAATTTTGGCCTAATTGAGCCGCTCCTTGGATATACCCCAGACCCATATGCAAATGGATTTGGTCCTGCTGTTTGATGCATGTACCACTCTAATGTCCAAGGGCATATCATTGAAGATTGTCATTCTTTGAAAAAGGAAGTAGAAAGAATGATTCAAGAAGGGGCAATTGTGATCAATGATAGTGACGTGGAGCATGAAAATCCTCTTGAGAACTTATTAGTTGAATTTGATGATATTCAAGCTGGTAATGTGCCTGGCAATACAGATGCGGAACTCAGTGGCTAAGATGCATGCATGTCGTGCTTGGTAGTAGGAAAAAGGCACCATCTCTTGATCAGTCAGAGTGGAGTTTTGGTGGCTTATTTTGTTGTGCTTTCTGTTGTCCGAGTTATTTTTAGGGTTGTAACCCGGATTTTATCTTGTGGTCAAACCCTCTTATCCTTCTATTTTTGTCATAGGAGTTTGCTTCGTCTTGTCCAGTTCTGTTTCAAGGTTGTACTTTGGTTTGTTTTGCTTGTTTTGTTGTTGAACCATTTCGCCGTTAGTCTAATGAAACTTTCGGTCTTTTCTTACCTCCAGTCATCTTATTGTTTAGTTCTTTTTACGCTTTAGATTTGTCTTTTGTTCAAACGCTGATTCTAGTGATATGACATGCACACACATATTGGGCCTAATCTTAAATGTTAATCATAAAACCTTTTGGAGGTGATCGAGACATTTAAAGGAAATAAAAATGGTTTGAGATCTTTTGGAGCCTGAGTCATGTGAAATTGGGCTTTAAAGATATAGTGAACGTCTAATTGTGTTGTTGGCACTTGGCATATTTTGAATATTGGAATGACAGAGACATTTTGTTCTGCTATCCAAACAATTTATCCATCGTCAACCTTTTGAGCCTTATTTTAATTTCTTTCATACCCCTCCTTCGAAATCAGTAGCAAAAATCAGAAACACAAATGTGGAAGATAAAGAAAAAAAAGGAAAAAGAATACAACAAAAAAAATGAAAAAAAAATGATAAAGAAAAGAAAAGGAAAATTAGAGCAACAAGGAATTGGGAACTACGTTTGACCCGATTCCTCAAAGAGGATACGTAGGCGCTTCACAGCTCGGTCATAATGTAAATAAAACTAAAAAATCTCCAAGCAAGAAACTGGGCAAATAATTGAGTTTATTATAAATAAATCTGGGTCCGAATGTTGTAAATTGTGAACCCAAAGTTGAATTGTTTTGAGCCTTTAATACCCTTTCTTTCTAGCCCTAGCCAAATCCCACATTACGGTCCAAAGAAAGACCTTCCGATCAGTCTTCAAAAGATGCCACGTCAGGCGAATGAGAGAGTCCTATCATAACATAACACTCTAATTCCCAGCAGAAAAGACTCTGATTTCCAGCAGAAGAAATATGAGAGTCTTAGCAGTAACACCCCCAATCCCCAGCTGAAGAGTAATACTAATGAGAGAGTCTTATCGGTGAAAACCTTCATGGGCAGCATGAGACAATGAAAGCTGAGAGAAAAATCAAAATGAGAGAGGTTTGGTAGTGAAAACCTTTGGGCACTACAAGTCGAATAAGGGTAAGAATTAGATGGAAATCACCAGACAGAAATCTTGAAAGACGATTGACGACGGAGGATATGACATATATGCATGTCATGACCATTAAAGTCGGTATTCACGTTTGATAGGGTTTTATTTTATCGTTTCTTTTAGTAGAGAGTCATTTTGTTCTTTGTCTTCTATTATTGTTTCCTTTTATCTTTCTACTTTCATTAAAAATTTCCCAGTAGAGTCTGTTGATCAGAACAAATTAGAAATAACTTCTAAATTTGCCATCAGCTTTCCAATTATGCAAGACAAAATCTGATTGGTACACCCAAGTGGAATAAGTCAGGAGAAAACAAACGCAAGGCCAGTGTCCAGAAGGATATTCCCCAGTAAGAGGAAATTGACAAAGGGGTGGATTAGCAGGAGGATACCTCCATCAAAAAATGAAGGTTAATCACCTCAAGGCCAAGGCCAATGAGACTCAAAGGTCGGGGAAATGCCCATTCCTTAGATATGCCACAAAAGAAGGGGAGATAGCCCAGCAGAAAAGGTATTTCCAGTGACAAGGATGAACAAAGAAAATGGTTCATCAGTAAAATAAGCAAGATCCTCAAGCAGGGTTGCTATCGTAGAAATTTGGGTGGTCATGATACCAGTGGAAAACAACGGGAAAGGGCTTGTGAATAAAGAGTCGTTAAGCAGGGTGGGGAAGCAAGAAAAGGAAAAAACTATCCCCAGCAGGAATGTCATCCCCGGCAAATAATAACGTCCCCAGCAAGTTTTGACAATGAAATGCAGAGCAGGGAAAGAGAAGGAGAACCATCCCCAGCAGGAGCATCACAACCAACCACCGCATTTTTAAACTAATAAATTTTCTTTGATTTGAAACAAGAAAAGGAAATGGTGTTGATGACGGAAAGGTATTCCACAAGGAAGATTATCAAACTGGGGCAGAAAATTTTCCTTTCATTTGGAAAATTTTCTGGAAGATAGGTATCCGCTTGGGGAAGAAGGAAGATAAGACAAGCCCCAATGTTAGTGGTCTTTAAACCGGTGTTATCCCCAGAATAACAACTGTTAATGAACAAAGTTGTATCCCCAGCGGACAGAACAAAAGGATGAAACTTGTGTTTAGAAAAGCAAAAGGCCAGTGTCATCCCCAGCAGCCTTCAGAAGAGTGAAGCACCAGTTTTGAAGAAATGAAAATCCCCAAGCATGTTATCCTCAACAATGTTATCCCCAGCTGATAACATTTTTATCCCCAATAGGTAAGTAAATAATCCCCAACAGTGTTATCCCCAACATTTTCGAAAGAAGACAACACGAGTTTTAAGGGAAGCAGTTCTGCAAGAAGGTAATTCAAGAAGAAGGAAATGGTTTAGGAGGAAAAGGGAGACACACTTCCCAGTTTAAATCATTGAGATTTTACCCATAGGAGACACACTTCATAAGTTTATTTTTACCCTAGGAGGCGCACTTCCTAAGTTCATTTTCATGCATAAGGAGACGCACATCGTAAATTAGGATTTCATTCATAGGAGACACACTTCCTAGTTTAAAATAATTAAAGTTTAACCCATAGGAGACGCAGTTCCTAAGTTTATTTTCAGGCATAGGAGACACACTTCCTAAATTAAGATCTCAATCATAGGAGACGCACTTCCTAGTATAAAGATATTAAAGTTTCACCCATAGGAGACGTACGTCCTTTGTTTATTTTCATGCATAGGAGACTCACTTCCTAAATTAAGATTTCATTCATAGGAGACGCACTTCCTAAAGTTAAATTCACCCATAGGAGACGCACTTCCTAAGTTTATTTTTATCCATAGGAGATGCACATCCTAAATTTATTTTTACCCATAGGAGACGCACTTCCTAAGTTTATTTTTACCCGTAGGAGACGCACTTCCTAAATTTATTTTCATGCATAAGAGATGCACTTCCTAGTTTAAAGTCCTTAAAGTTTCACCCATAGGAAACGCACTTCCTAAGTTTATTTTTACCTCTAGGAGACGCACTTCCTAAATTAAGATTTCAATATTAGGAGACGCACTTCCTAGTTTAAAGTCATTAAAGTTTCACCCATAGGAGACACACTTCCTAAGTTTCTTTTTACCCATAGGACACGCACTTCCTAAGTTCATTTTTCATGCATAAGGAGATGCGCTTCCTAAATAAAGATTTCACTCATAAGAGACGCACCTCCTAGTTTAAAGTCATTAAAGTTTCACCCATAGGAGACACACTTCCTAAGTTTATTTTTACCCATAGGAGATGCACTTCCTAAGTTTATTTTCATTCATAGGAGACGCACTTCCTAGTTTAAAGTCATTAAAGTTTCACCCATAGGAGACGCACCTCCTAAGTTTATTTTTACCTATATGAGACGCACTTCCTAAGTTTATTTTCATGCATAGGAGACGCACTTCCTGAATCAATAGCTCAGTCATAGGAGACACACTTCCTAAATTTAAATTCACCCTTACGAGATGCACTTCCTAGTTTAGTTCATTTCAATTCAACCATTCCTAATCAAGATCTTTCAAGTCATTCTTATAGGAGACAAACTTCCTAGTTTTAATCACTGAAGTTTTCACCCTTAGGAGACACACTTCCTAGTCTTGGTTATTTAAATTCATCTTTAGGAGACGCACTTCCTAAGCCTGGTTCATTCATGTTTTATCTTTAGGAGACACATTTGCTAGTCAAAGTTCTTGGTTTTACTCGTAGGAGACGCACATCCTAGTCTAGTCTTTAGTTTACTCTCATCATTGAATTTGTAGAATAAGTGGTTTACAATTTTGCTAACGACTCACAAATCTTCCTAGTGCAAGCTGGGTAGGAAATTCTATTTGTTTTGGTTGTTTTGGTTGTAGGATCCGGCCCAGAGAACATAGGGTTACAACAAAAATCCCCAGTATTCAATCCAAGTTAGAAGTAGCAGAAGCTCGCCTCAAGAATGCGAGTAAACAGTCTGAGATGATTGAAAGAAGTTATCATAATAAAGAAAAAAAAAGAAAAATAAAAGAAAAATAAAAGAAAAGAACAAGCTAATCCAAAGTGTCGTTGTGGAGGAAAGATGCGGTCTGCACAAGGTATGACCGAGGTCACTGGAGCTGCAAGCCTTGTCCTTATCCAGAAAGCCGAAGAAGATTGAAATAGCACCTAAAACTAGCAAGTATTAAGGTTCAAATTTAGAGTCTGCATGAAGCACCAACCAATACTCAAGATCAAGCTTCAGAAGACTTATAGATAGGAATTTTGTAACTAGTAGCTGATAGGCTTAGTTAATCTTTTTCATGTTTTAATTTTTGATGTAATAGCAGGACCACGGACTGAAACCTCGACGGAACGGCACCTCGACTAGCTCTCCACCTCGGCATACCCCATATTCTCGCTAACTTTCAAACTACACGTGGCCTGATTCCTTTATAGCCAATGATATGTAGGCAACTCAGATACAAGGGCTCGGTCACATCCTCTTCTCTTTAGGTTAGTCTCTCTGAATAAGGGTCAGGTCAAAACACTTGTCTAGTCGTTCTTTGTCTGAAAACTCTTTGTGTTTTTAGTCAAAGAGGGGCAGTTGTAGACGCGTGATTTTTGACCCTCCCCGAGATTTTTTATATTTTAGCGTGAAATATTTAGCTTAGTCCTAATTTAGCTATCTCAACTAATTTTGACTCTTTTACTTTATTTTTACCTTAAAATGAAAAATAGCAAAAAAATATAGTTTTGTATTCATTTTTAAACTTAAAAAATACAAAAAAATATTACTTTATATTTTTATTTTTATATAAAAACGAAAATCACAAAAATAATTTTATTATTGTTTTGTAGTCATTTTAAACTTGAAAAATACAAAAATATTACTTTATATTTTATCTTTTTATAATAATGAAAATTCTAAAATAAAAATAATATAATTAATATTTTATGGTTACTTTAATCTTGAAAAAATAAAAATAGTTTTGTTTTAATTGTCGGTTTTACTTTTATAGTTATTTTGCTTACATAGGATTAATCAAATAAAATCGTGTCCTTATTCTTGGTTTCGGGCATAGAATAATATTCGAGTTTAAACTACTCGGTTTCAGGCTTTCAGACCTAGCCCGTAATAATCTGAGTCCACCACACGTGGGGTCACACACGTGGGGGACACAATACAATGGGGACACGAAACACATGCACGCACGAAGAATGGATAAAAACAAAAGCATACAAAAATTTTAGAAAGCAAAAAGAAAACACATGCACACACGATTGAGAGAAAACAATAGAAAAGGACAACTGTGCTCATTATTGATTTTTCTCCAATAGAAGAAAGAAGACATTTGATACATATAAAAAAGAAACAATACAATGTGTAGTCATCGGCTAACAGGAGAAAACTGAAGAAAAACCCTGAAACAAGATGGCTCCATCGCTGCCAAAGTCTTCCGTCGTCGTCCACCCCTCTCCCGTAGTCGGTCATACACCACCACCATAACAACCTACCCCACGACAGCTGAAGCACTATAGTTTTCTTCCTCCCATCGTCGACCAGCGACGTCGACCACCATATTGCTCGCCAAGGAGACCACACAGTCACCTCCGCCATTTCCGTCGAAACCAGCCCACCATCGACCCTTCACGTTGCCATTGACGCAGCAGCTGCCCCATCGCCATCTCCGTCACCTTAACTGTCCAAATGACCACCTAAACCAGCCTCACCTCGTCTCAAAGCCTCTAGAAGACGACCAGCCAGTGCAGGCATGAAACCACTCTTGAGGTTACCGTTCGTGTTATAAGTTCCATCGAGGTTTGGTTTGAGATCGTTGCACTTTGTTCCCGGTCCGGGATTCCAGAACACCTCATTTGAGCATTACTGCTTCTTTGGTGTTAGTTTCTTTATATGTAGCTCAAGGTTAGAATCCGATAAAAAATAAATCTATTTTTTCATCTACATATGCTTTTGGGTAATTTATTTTTCAGACATATATCACATGATTCCTCTGTGATTTCGTTTTGTTGTTTGGATTGATGTATTTTGTTTTCTTTGATTCATTGATCTACAAAAATGAGAATTAATTGTTTTGATTTCTTTTTGTTGATTTTGAAATTGAATATTTAAAGATTCGAAAATAAAAGTGTTTGTTAAATTATAATATGTGTAGTCAGCAAATTAATGTTCATACATGCCGCATTACATTATCGTTGGACTTGGAGAATAATTGTGATCTTATCCCATCATCAAAGATTTCATATGTTCTCTTTATGTTGGGACCGATATTAATTGTCGTCACACGGTAGTTGTAAATAGTTTTTTCGCAAATTAATTTTTCACAATTTGGCCTTGTAAATAGTTTTAAAATATGAATATACGTAGTTTTCTTTAGTTGAGTACAATTCTTTGAAACTAGAACTCGAGACTAGCCTCGCTAAACAAGGTACATAAGCCGCGGGGTCTTATATATGTCTTTGTAAAATTACTTAGATTTCGGGATGGGCTGTTTAGCAAAATTTCATGGCCTTACCCAAACTAATGATATGCTAGTCGCTTTAGGCGCGCCTTTAATAATTTACTTTCTTAAACTTCGGTGCACATTTATGTAACCTAAATCCAAATCTCAACAGAGTCAAAATGTTGTGATAACCATGGGCGTACTGGTACGACGTGGTTCGAGGTGCATTTTTTGTTACGTTGAAATTCTTATAAAATAATAATAATCAAAAACAGTTGAAAGTTAAAATTTGCACATAAGTTAAAAGCATGTTATAAAAATCAGATAATTAAGCCAAATATGATAGTTGAGCGACCGTGCTAAAACCACGGAACTCAAGAGTGAACTCGGGAGTGCCTAACACCTTCTCCCAGGTTAACAGAATTTCTTATCCGGATTTCTGGTTCGTGGACTGTTTAATAGAGTCAAACCTTTCCTCAATTCGAGATTCGAACCGGTGACTTGGGATACCGTAAATCTCCCAAGTAGTGACTCTGAATCTCTTAATAAATGAATCATGTTTTGATTGTCCTTTAATTGGAAAAACTCCCTGGCGCCCATGCGGGTTTGCGGAAAAAGGAGGTGTGACACCTGCTACACCAGGCCAATATGAGCACGTGTCTCCGTATATTAGCATGGTGACCGATACGAATAGGGTGAAGAAAGACTGCCAATGGGGGGAAGGCAACATAGTAGAGATCCCCAATTCAGAGGAGAGTATAGTAGACCATAAACTTGGCTTCCTCAGCATGTATACATACCCCTTTACTTTAGGCCTCGTAGATTCTTCGAATCCTTCTTCCCCATTAATAGATCCGATGATTCTCGATTTCTGCCATAAGTACCGAGTGACGCTCAGTCAGATCAATCCTACTTTTTGGAGGATCATTTATATGCTCAGGTACCAGTTCGATATGACATTCACCCTCAATCACTTGGTCAGACTATAGAGCCCTCGTCTCTTCCGGGGTTTGAGCAAGTATCACCTTCGATACTCGAGGCCGTTATTTTCGAGCATTGATGAATAAAAGAATTGGGGGTGAGATGGTTTGTCCAAGTGAGGACCTCGAAATTATCCCGGATAATAGGATGCCATTACTTGAGTAATGGAATATAAATCGTAATTTCCCTACCTCGAGCATTTATTGACTTTTTATCCCCTTCTAAAAAGTTATCTTCTTTTGGTCATGCACCCACCATTTGGTAACCAAGCGCGGGTCAGAACCTATCGGGGTGGATCAGATAGTTTGATTCTGCTTTCCTTTAACTTGATCGTTCTTAGTACGACTTGGCCAAAATACAGTGACATGCCAAGAACCACTGTATGATTTTTAATGTTATCTTTGTCGTGTTTCCTAATGAATAACCTTTATGGTGGTAGGTTTGATGTATCACACTTGTGTAGGCCCCGAGGATGGAGTGTTGATGAGACCATCTCTGATCGTGAGGAAAGGACCTCGAAGCCCGATAAGGGAAAGAAGAGGAAGAAGGAGGCATCAAATACGTCTCCCATATCAGAGAAACTTAAAGTTCAAAAACCTCAAACTAACTCGAAGGCCTCGACTTTGGTTGTTGCGGAAAGCCCCCGTGCCGAGGATGAAGGTGACGATGACGATGAAGACCCTTTAATACAATGGACGAGATGAGGCGCAGATGCTCCGCAAGTTACTGGGCGAAAGGCTGCCAAATCGGGCATGGTCGATTTGGTCAAGACCCCTGCTGAGGAGACCCTCAAGGAGTGCACGCAAACAATCCCCGAGTTTCAAGCCAGATATAGTATAGTCCGTGCCGATGAATCCGTTATTGGTGAATCCGAAGGGCCTGACCCCGAAGCTTCTTTGGGGGAAAGATGAGTCCCTTAGAGAAATTAATGCCTTGAGTAGCATAAATTTAGGCCCACAAATTATGGGGGGAGATCATGGAAGCACAATACCTGGGTACCGTTGATGCAGGGACCTTTTATGAAGGGGAAAATGTTCTCGAAGACTCCTTGCTGGTATCAACGAGATTATTGATCTCGACGCTCCCGTTTCTCTCGAGGAGGCAGAGAGGCTTCAACAGCAGGTGATAGTGTTGACATATCATTTGTGCTTTATATCTTTGTGCTTGAATTTCTAACTTTTTGTGCTGTTTTAGGTTAAGAAGATGTATGATCATGCCTTTTCTATGCTCCAAGATGAGCTTTCATATTGCGAGAAAGAACACGAGAAGCTCACCTTGGTGCTGAAAGAGTCTGAGGCCTCCTCCACCTGAAAGGAGGAAGAATTGAGCGGACTTCGGGCAAGTGTGGAGGGAGTGCGCGAGGAAAGGGATGACCTTGATGTGCAGGTAGTATGGCATCTATAAACTTCTCACCTACATTTCTGCCTTTGCAGATTGGGCAAAATGATGCCCTGGTAGGGAAACTTCGGGAATGAGGTTTCTTCCAAGAACATGGAGATACTGGAACTGAGGGGGCAAAATGACATTGTCACCCTGGAGAGAGGCCTTTTACGGATGGAGTTGGTATCGATCTAGGGCCTTCTTTAGAGTGCTCCAAAGGAGGCTTCTGCACTATCTGTGACCAAGTCTGAGGAAGAAGGAAATGCGTCTTCATACTTGAAAAATGCCACCATCATAAATGAATGAGCCCGAGAGATATCCGAGAAGGCCAAGCAGAAGCTAGCTCAGGCTCTTGATTATGCTCGTTCGCAAGCACGAAGGGAGGCTATCGAAGAAGTAAGTGCAAAAGCCAACGATCTCTATGCTGAGATTGAAGAAGCCGAGTCTTGGAGGAATAATCAACATTTTGGCCACCTCGGACGAGGGTTCCGAATATGAACCAGAGAGTAGTGATGGTGAAGAATAGACCCACATCGTCTTCCTTTCTTTTTTGTGTATGAATTTCCTGAGGGGAGAAAGTTTGGTAAATATAGTCCCTTGTAAATATATTTTTGGTAATGTGAGAAGATTTTTCTGCTTCAATCCTTTGAATTCTATGTTTAATGTTTACGCGGAGTTAGCCTTTGGATTTTGATGTTGTCTCTTCGGAGCCCTTACATCGAGTAATCGAGACGCTCGAGAGCGGGCACCATCTTGATATTAGGTCGATAGTTTGTTAGAACTGATGCTTGTGATAACAAAAATCCTCGGGGTCTCAATAACTCCCAATCGCTATAAGATAGTGACATTTACGTGACACTGTTTCGAGGTGACTAGGGTGTCCCCACGAGTTTACTTCCCCCAAAATAGTACTAACATGGTCATAATTAATTGTCCTTCAGGATATGCGAAAGGTCGCCGCTTCCTTTATATATGTACTTTCTTTCCCTTTATTTAAGAATACTACTGCTTTGAGTAAATTGGGTCTATTATTCGAGGGGACAGAGAGATCGATGAGGAATTCACCGTATAGTCATGGGCTGGATGAAATGGAGGCTTTCTTATGAAGTCTTGTATGACAAGAAAGTGCCATCGATATCCAAAGGTAAGTCTTATAGAGTTGTGGTTAGACCGACCATGTTATATGGGGCAGAGTGTTTACCGGTTAAGAAATCCCATATCTAGAGGATGTAGCTAGGAGGCCAGAGGATGTTGAGGTGGATGTGCGGGCATATTAGGATAGAAAAGATTAGGAATGAAGATATTCAGAAAAAGGTGGTTGTGCAACCTGTGGAAGACAAGATGTGGGAAATGAGGCTTAGATGGTTTGGGCACGTGCGGAGGAGAACCCTTGATACTCCGGCGAGGAGGTGTGTGTGGTTGGCCCTGGTGGGTAAAGAAGTGGTAGAGGGAGGCCTAAGAAGAATTGGGGAGAGGTGATTAGGCAGGACATGGTGCGACTACAGATTTCCAAGGACATGGCCCGTGATAGGAAAGTCTGGAGGTAAAGCATTAGGGTTGTAGGTTAGGGGGTAGTAGTGTGTAAGGCCCCGTAAAATTGTTTGTGCTTGAAACCTAGTAGCCGTGGTGTCATGGTCAGAATAAGCTGTTAGGAACGCCTAGAACTCTTCGGACCCTTGGTAGTGATTTAAGTTTCAAAAATTGAAAGAATACATTTTCCAGAAAATGTCGATTAAGCGGTAAGGAATGCTATCGCAGATCTGCTATGCAGACCGCATTCCTACCGCAGAGTTTAACAGAATGTTTTCTGAAAATTGTGTTGAAATGTGGTCAAATATGCGATCGCAGAATGGAAATACGGACCGCAGATCCATCGCATAATTTCTTGAGAATTTTTGAGTGTCAATTCTGCGGTGCATTCTGCGACAGCAGAACACGAATGCGAACCACATTCTGGTCGCATATCGTAATAGAACATGTGCATTTTGGGGGAAATTCTACCGTCCACTATGCGGACCACATGTTGATTCTGCGATCGCAGAATTGACTCGGCCCAGATTTTTATAAAATTTTGACCCGACCCCTTCTTTAATAAAAAACCTCCAACCTTCATTTTTCTCATACTTTCTTAGCAAAATTAGAGAGAGGAAAGAGGGATTCTAGAGAGAGAAGTCTACCCAATCTTCAAAGAGTTCTTCTAATCATTTGGTCCGGAGGTTCCTAGGGAAAGTGTCACCTTCCCCAATCTTTACAAGGTAAAAACCCTAACTATCTTCTTTGATTTTCAGTTTTAAAATGAGTAAAGAATGATTTGCATACAATAGCTTTTGAAAATAGAAGTTAACACTCATGCATGTTATTTGAACTTGAATTTTAGTAAAGAGAAGTGGGTAGGAGTAAGAGTTAGAGAAAATGGAAGTTGCCAATTTAGGATAACTTGGGTGAGCTTAAGTAAGAGATTGAAAGAAGTACAATTGGACTCCAGGTATGTATGGCTAACTTTGATTCTTGTGAAATCGCCGTTATGTGTACAATTCGTTGGTATGTGATAATTTTGAGGAATCGTTGTGAAATTCTTTGATTTGGTTGTTGGGTATTCAATTGATGTTGAACTATGTGTGGTGTGGTATGGAATATGAACTGAAAGATAAAAAAAGGGAAGTTGAGATTAGTAAAGAATTGTGATAAATTATTGAACATAATGGTCTGGGTACTCTCGAATATGGAAACATAGTAGCTCGGTTGTGATACTGGTTTGAAAAGATATTGAAAGCATGAACCAATTTGTAAATTGCTTATTTGCACTTGTTGTGATTTGTGTAATGCCTTGTTTGCTGTTTGTGATTGTTGTGATTGAAACTGTACGGTGGGATCGGGTTGCGCGCCGCAATACGAAGTAATAAGGTGTGGGTTGGGGTGATAAGGGTGGTCGAGGTAATAAGAGTGGCTGAGATAATAAGGGTGGAAAGCGATCGAAATCGTCATTGAAATTGATATGAAAATCATTGATGTGAACTTGTGAAATGAGACAGCAGGAGAGTTTGCAACCTGTGGGGAACTGATTGCCCCTTTGTTTGACTTGATTGTGTTTTACTTGGTTGTTTGGTTGTTGCCTTCCTTGTTTATTCTTAATTGTGCTTTAAGCTGAGAATTACTTGAAACGGAGTAAATGTGGGAACATAATTGGCTGGCTTTATTATTTCTTGGTGTAATCATTTGTTGTCCTATCATCGTGATTTACTTGTTTAATGGCTTGAGTTTACTTGGGACAAAGCTTGTGCATACATTCCAGTGTACTGACGTCCCTTTTGCCGAGGACACTACATTTGTGTTATGATTGTAGGTGGATCAGTAGCAGGTACTTCCGCTCATCAGTAGTAGCATCCTTCATCTTCCGCTGTCCGTTTCGGTGAGCCCATTTCCTTCTTGGGGCCCTGCGTGGCTCATGCCACTTCTGTTAGACTTTATTTTGATTTTGTGGAAAGTATAGCTAGAGCCTTGTTACCGACAAGTATTGTATCATCCCTTGTATCCTAGAGGCTCCGTAGACAGTAAACTGTGGGACTTTGACCTGTATGTATATATATATATATATATATATATATATGTCAGGTGTTGTAATTTGTAAACTTGTTAATAATGTTATTAGTGTGGTTATGTTTGAAAAATGTGAATTCAGTTATAATTGGTAAGATCTTTGGCTTATAAGTAATAAACAACATAGGGTTAACACGCGGGTTAGGAAAGGCACCCATGTCAGCTTCACTGGTGCTACCCGGTCAGGCGCCGGTCATGTCCATCGAATTGGGGGTGACAAACTTGGTATCAGAGCCTAAGGTTTTAAAGTGTCCTTGGATATCTCGAAACAGTGTCTAGTAGCGCCCTTCTTCTTGGTGTGTTGTCGACCATATCTATAAGTTGGGGGCTGCACGGACACTTAGGAATTTACCCATTTCTTTGTTATTCTATATCGTGCGGTAAAGTGCAAAGTGGAAGTACTTATGTCTAATTCGCGCCTTGTTCAAATATTTTTAGAATATGGCGCCTAAGAACAAAGCTAGACTCGGCCTTGGGGCCAATGCCAGCCCCAGTGTGGTTGCAAATCATATACCCAATGTCGTGGGCGAGAATGACCCACCAGTCCTGAATTTGCCTGGACCATCTATTCCAAACCCAAGTGTTCCTATTCTAGCTGCGGCAGAGGATGCCACCATCCCTCCTGCCAGTGTTCCTGACTCCGATACAGTTCCAGCTTCTAGTTCTGGTATCTCTAACGAGGATCTTAGGGGAGCCATTCATATGTTAACACAGTTAGTGGCCCCCCAGGCCCAGAGATCCCATGATGCCCCTACGTCCTCCAGCGGACAGAGAGATTCCTCCGGTTCTAGAGTCCACCAGTTCCTGCGGTTGGCCCCTCCAGAATTCTCAAGCACAGACCTAGAGGCCGATCCGCAGGACTTACTTGATGAGATATATAAGACCCTCAGAGTGAAGGCTACAGATATAGAGGGGCTAGAGTTAGCTTCATACCAGATGAAGGGAGCGGCACATTCATAGTTTGAGATGTGGGAAGATTCCCGTGAGGAGGGGAGCTCTCCGGCTAGATGGGAGGAGTTTGTATACGCCTTCGTGGACCATTTCTTGCATGCTGAGACAATGGTAGCCCGTGCCAGTGAGTTCGAGGTCCTCAAACAGGGTAGTATGAGCGTTTGGGAGTACCAAATGGAGTTCGTGAGATTGTCTAAGTATGCCCCTCAACTGGTGTCGGCTATGGATGCCCGAGTTTGGCGATTTGTTCAGGGCTTTAGCCCTTTGGCAGTGAATGAGGCCGCCACAGCAGCTTTACACTCAGATTTGCTTAGGCCACAGAGGCTAAGAAGTTGAAGATTCATGCGGAGAGAGAGAGTAGCAGCAAGGCCCGGTGAATGGGTCATTCGGGGAGATCACTTCCATGGAGAGGGTCATCAGGGCCATCCCGGTCATATGACCACTCCTCAGTGAGTGCACCACCATCTGTGCATAGCCATTAGCTGGGTAGTCATTCGAGACCCGATTCAGATAGTAGGATGTCTCGCCAGTCTGGTCGTCCTGGAGTGAGGTCCCAGCAGCAGGGTAGACCTATATGCCTCAAGTGTGGGAGATTTCATATAGAGACCTGCTACCTTGATATCCCGATATGCTTCAGGTGCGGGGTGAGAGGTCACATACAGCAGGACTACCATGCACCCTATCAGGGTATAGGTAGGGGATCTGCTCAGTCGTCTGGTTCATTGGCTGCTACATCATCAGCGCGTCCTCCAGCATCAGCAAGGCGTGGTGAAGCTAGGGGTGGAGCTCATGGTAGGGGTGGACCTAGCCGATTCTATGTGTTGAGTGGCCGCCAGAGTGCTGAGGCTTCTCCATATGTTGTTATAAGTATCTTGTCTGTTCAGACTATTGATTGCTATGCTCTTATTGATCCAGGGTCCTCCTTGTCATATGTTACCCCGTTCATTGCTTCAAGTTTTGGGTTAGAACCCGAATAGCTTCATGAGCCGTTCTCTATATCGACTCCGGTTGGTGATTGTATTACAGCCTCACGAGTCTATAGGAATACTATTATGAGTCATCGTATTTCCACAGTCGATCTTATTGAGCTTGGGATGGTAGATTTTGATGTAATTATGGGGATGGATTGGCTTTATTCGTGCTTTGCCAAGCTTGACTGTCGGGCGAGAGTCATGAGGCTCGAGTTCCCTAACGAGCCAGTTATTGAATGGAGAGGAAATGGTATGGTGGCAAGGGGTAAGTTTATTTCCTACCTTAAGGCTTCGAAGATGATTAAGAAGGCTATCACTTGGTTCGGGTACTGGACACCACCTCAGATATGTCTGCCCTCAAGTCCGTGCCGGTTGTGAATGAGTTTCCTTAAGTGTTTCCGGATGTGCTTCTGGGGATCCCGCCAGATAGGGAGATCGATTTCGGGATTGATGTATTGCTGGATACTCAGCCAATATCGATTCCACCATACAGAATGGTGCCAGTAGAGTTAAGGGAATTAAAGGAGCAGCCGAGGGATTTATTAGAGAAGGGATTCATACGACCGAGTGTGTCGCCGTGGGGTGCTCCGGTTCTTTTTGTCAGAAAGAAGGATGGGTCACTTTGAATGTGCATTGATTATCGGCAGCTCAACAGAGTCACCATTAAGAATAAATATCCTTTTCCTCGGGCGGTTGATTTGTTTGACCAATTGCATGGAGCAAAGTTTTTTTCTAAAATTGATCTACGATCCGGGTACCACCAGCTAAAGATTAGAGAGTAGGATATTCCTAAGACCACCTTCAGAACTCGTTATGGTCACTTCGAGTTTTTGGTCATGTCTTTCGGGCTAACTAATGCCTTGGCAACTTTCATGGACCTTATGAATCGGGTTTTCAAGACATTCCTAGATTCCTTTGTGATTGTATTCATTGATGACATCCGCATTTACTCACGGAGCAGGGAGGATCAAGCCATTCACCTTAGAGCAGCATTATAGACCCTTCGTCAGCCCCAATTGCACGCCAAGTTCTCAAAATGCGAGTTTTGGTTGGAGTCCGTAGCCTTTCTGGGACATGTTATTTCCAGTGAAGGGATTCATGTGGATCCTCAGAAGATTGCAGCAATGAAAGATTGGCCTAGACCCACGACCCTGACAGAGATTCGTAGATTTTTGGGTCTGGCAGGGTACTATCTAAGGTTTGTGGAGGGGTTCTCAACCCTCGCCTCCCCGTTGACTAAATTGATGCAAAAAGCAGTTAAGTTCCAGTGGTCCGACGCATGTGAGAAAAGTTTCCAGGAATTGAAGTCAAGGTTGACCTCGACACCAGTATTAGCCTTGCCAGAAGGCCTAGAGCGATTTGTGGTTTATTGTGAAGCCTCCAGGGTCAGTTTGGGGTGTGTATTGATGCAGCGCAGAAAGGTCATAGCTTATGCTTATGTGCAACTCAAGAATCATGAGAAGAATTATATGACGCATGATTTGGAGCTTGCAGCAGTTGTGTTTGCTTTGAAAATATGGCGGCACAATCTTTATGGAGTTCATGTAGATGTGTTTTCAGACCACAAGAGCCTCCAGTATTTGTTCAAACAAAAGGAGTTGAATCTGAGGCAGCGGCGGTGGTTAGAATTGCTTAAAGTCTATGATATGAACATATTGTACCATCCAGGGAAGGCAAATGTGGTGGCCGACGCTCTTAGCCGAAAGTCCATAGGTAGTATGGCTCATTTGGGTATGGATTAGTGACCCCTGGCTCAGGAGGTTTACCAATTGGCCTGTCTCGAGGTTCGTATCGCCGCGTTAGACGAGGGAATGTTATGGTGCATAATGGAGTAGAATCATCATTGGATGCTGAAATCAAGGAAAAGCAGTTTATGGATCCAGCATTGGTTCGGGTGAAGGAAGCAGTTATGAATAACAAGACCTCAGCATTTGTACTCTGTACCGAGGATGGTGTATTGCGGTGTAAAGGTAGGCCATGTGTCCCGGATGTGGACGAGCTTCGGGAGAGAGTGATGGCAGAAGCTCATATTTCCAGGTATTCTGTGCATCCAGGTTCCACGAAAATGTATCATAATCTCAATGAGATTTATTGGTGGAACGGTATGAAAAGGGTTATGGCGAGCTTTGTATCTAAATGCCCGAATTGTCAACAAGTGAAGACAAAGCATCAACGACCTGGTGGATTAACTCAGCTTATAAAAATACCAAGGTGGAAATGGGAGATGATCAATATGGATTTCGTGTTGGGGTTACCTCGCACTCAGCGTAAGTTCGACTCAATATGGGTGATGGTGCATCGACTAACCAAATCAGCTCACTTCCTGCCAGTCAAGTCCACTGCTACTTCGGAGCAATATGCTAAGTTGTACATCAAAGAGATAGTAAGGATTCATGACACTCCACTTTCTATTATCTCAGATCGCGGGGCTCAGTTCACAGCTAATTTTTGGAAGACGTTTCAGCAAGGTTTGGGAACTCGGGTGAATCTCAGCACAGCCTTCCATCCGCAGACCGATGGTCAGGTCGAGCGGACTATTCAGACGCTTGAAGATATGTTGCGAGATTGTGTCTTGGATTTCAAATGTAATTGGGATGAACACTTACCACTGATAGTATTTGCTTATAATAACAGCTTTCATGCTAGCATTCAGATGGCCCCGTTTAAGGCATTGTACGATAGAAGGTGTAGGTCGCCAATTGGATGGTTTGAGTTAAGTGAAGCAAAATTGCTAGGGCCAGATCTGGTGTACCAAGCTATGGAAAAAGTTAAGGTTATTCAGGAGAGGATGAAAACTGCACAGAGTCGCCAAAAATCCTATGCAGACGTTCGCCGAAGAAATTTGGAGTTTCAAGTCGATGATTGGGTGTTCTTGAGGGTATCTCCTGTGAAGGGAGTCATGCAATTAGGAAAGAAAGGGAAATTGAGTCTTAGGTATGTTGGGCCATATCAGATCGTTCAAAGGATTGGGCAAGTTGCCTATAGGCTGGAGTTGCCTCCTGAAATGTCATCAGTGCACCCCGTGTTCCATGTGTCCATGTTGAAGAAACTGATTGGAGATCCATCCACCATCATGCCGGTCGAGGCTATTGAGGTTAATGGAGATTTCACATATGACGAAGTTCCGGTTTCCATCCTTGATAGGCAAGTTCGTAAGTTGAGAAATAAGGAAGTTGCCTCCGTCAAAGTATTGTTGCGAAGTCAACAAGTTGAGGAGGCTACGTGGGAAGCAGAAAAAGAGATGAAGGAAAAGTACCCCCATTTGTTTGATCAAGCTTAGAAGGAATTAGGCGACCCACTACTTTTAATGACTATCGTGTGGTCCAAATTGTTTCATTCTTAGTGTTAGTAAAGTTTCTTTCACTTTTGCAAAAAGTTATATGTGTTGTTACCTTGGGTCACTTGAACCTTCCTTGTTAAATGAAAGCCTTATAAAGACTCACGTGTTAAATAAACAACTAATAGCAAGTGTAAATCGATAATTGTTTGTTTATGATGTATTGAGATGGTTAAATAAGGCAAGGAGTCATTGAAGTAGCTAGTTTATGTGCAAATGTAACAATGTGATAGGATATGTGCAATCGTTGAGGTAAGAAAGTGTGTACAAGCTGTGGAAAATGTTGTGAATAGATGTTGTTGTTTGATAATGTGTTTCGGTGGCTCTCTAACAGGTGGATATGTCCATAATACAAAGGAAACTCTGGCAAAAATTTTCTAAAATATAGGAGTTAGTGAAAATTTTGACAATTTGCATATCATGTCTTTCAAAACCAACTGATTTTCAAAATCCTCATTCGAGGACGAATGATTTTAAGGGGGGAGGATGTAAGGCACCATAAAAGTTTTTGTGCTTGAATCCTAGAAGCCGTGGTGGCGAGGTCCGAATAAGGTGTTAGGAATGCGTAGAATTGTGTGGACCCTTGGTAGTGATTTAAGTTTCAAAAATTGAAAGAATAAATTTTCTAGAAAATGTCGATTCTGCGGTCAGGAATGCGATTGCAGATCTGCTATGTGGACCGCATTCCTACTGCAGAGTTTAACATAATATTTTCCAAAAATTGTGTTGAAAATGCAGTCAAATATGCGATCGCAGAATGGAAATGCGGACCGCAGATCCATCACATACTTTCTTGAGAATTTTTTAGCGTCGATTCTGCGGTGCATTCTGCGACCGCAGAACACGAATGCGGACCACATTCTGGTCGCATATCATAACAGAACATGTGCATTTTTTGGGAAATTTTGCGGTCTATTATGCAGACCGCATGTTGATTCTGCGATCGCAGATGCGACGGCAGAATTTGACTCGGCCCAGATTTTTATAAAATTTTGACCCGACCCCTTCTTTAATAAAACACCTCCAACCTTCATTTTTCTCATACTTTCTTAGCAAAATTAGAGAGAGGAAAGAGGGATTCTGGAGAGAGAAGTCAACCCAATCTTCAAAGAGTGCTTCTAATCGTTTGGTCCGGAGGTTCCTAGGGAAAGTGTCACCTTACCCAACCTTTACAATGGAAAAACCCTAACCATCTTCTTTGATTTTCAGTTTTAAAATGGGTAAAGAGAGATTTGCATACAATAGCTTATGAAAATAGAATTTAACACTCATGCTTGTTATTTGAATTTGAATTTTAGTAAGGAGAAGTGGGTAGGAGTAAGAGTTTGCAAAACGGAAGTTGGAAACTTAGGATAACATGGGTGAGCTTAAGTAAGAGATTGAAAGAAGTAAAATTCGACTCCAGGTATGTATGGCTAACTTTGATTCTTGGGAAATTGCCCTTATGTGTACAATTCGTTGGTATGTGATAATTTTGAGGAATCGTTGTGAAATTCTTTGATTTGGTTGTTGGGTATTCAATTGATGTTGAACTATGTATGGTGTGGTATGGAATATGAACCGAAAGATAAAAAAACGAAGTTGAGATTTGTAAAAAATTGTGATAAATTGTTGAACATAATAGTATGGGTACTCTCGAATATGGAAATATTGTAACTCGGTTGTGATACTGGTTTGAAAAGTAATTGAAAGCATGAACCAATTTGTAAATTGCTTATTTGCACTTGTTGTGATCTTGTGTAATGCCTTGTTTACTGTTTGTGATTGTTGTGATTGAAACTATACGGTGGGATCGGGTTGCGCGCCGCAACACGAAGTAATAAGGTGTGGGTTGAGGTGATAAGGGTGGCTGAGGTAATAAGGGTGGAAGAGGTAATAAGGGTGGAAAGCGATCGAAATCGCCATTGAAATTGATATGAAAATCATTGATGTGAACTTGTGAAAGGAGACAGCATGAGAGTTTGCAACCTGTGGGGCAACTATTGCCCCTTGGTTTGACTTGATTGTGTTTTCCGTGGTTGTTTGGTTGTTGCCTTCCTTGATGTTTCTTAATTGTGCTTTGAGCTGAGAATTACTTGAAACGGAGTAAATGTGGGAACATAATTTGCTGGCTTTATTATTTCTTGGTGTAATCATTTGTTGCCGTATCATCGTGATTTACTTATTTAATGGCTTGAGTTTACTTGGGACAAAGCTTGTCCATGCCTATCAGTACAATTCTAGTGTACTGACGTCCCTTTTTACGGGGATGTTACATTCGTATTATGATTGTAGGTGGATCAGTAGCAGGTACTTCTGCTCATCGGCAGTAGCATCCTTCATCTTCCATTGTCCGTTTTGGTGAGCCCCTTTCCTTCTCGGGGCCCTGCGTGGCTCATGCCACTTCTGTTAGATTCTTTATTTTGATTTTGTGTAAGGTATAGATGGAGCCTTGTTACCGGCAAGTATTGTATCATCCGTTCTATCCTAGAGGCTTCGTAGACAGTAAACTATGGGACTATGGCCTATGTGTATATATATATATATATATATATATATATATATATATATATATATATATATATATATATATGTATATATATATATATGTATATATATATGTCGGCCGTTGTAATTTGTAAACTTGTTAGTAATGTTAGTAGTGTGGTTATGTTTGAAAATGTGAATTCAGTTATAATTGGTAAGATCTTTGGCATATAAGTAATAAACAACACAGGGTTAACGCGCGGGTTAGGAAAGGCACCCAGGTCCGCTTGACTAGGGCTACCCGGTCAGGCACCGATTATGTCACTCAAATTAGGGCGTGACATAGTGCTTCCCTTACTCCATATCCGGGGTGAGGCGGGGTTGGATTAGGGTTGATCATAGATGTCTTGAAGTTTATGTTAGTAATCCTAGCCCCGGGTTTTAGATACTGGTACTGGTTATTGTTATTGCATGTCATTCATATTTTGGTTATTATGCTTATGTTACTATTATAGTTTTACTGGAGTTACTAATGAATTGTCTTTTCTTGTTTTGTATTTACGTCGTTCTGATCCAAGGGTCTATTGAAAACAGCCTCTCTGCTTTATCGGGTTATGGGTAAGGTCTGCGTACACATTACCTTCCTTATACCCCACTTTGTGGGATTTTACTTGGTAGTTGTTGCTGCTTTGAGCCACTTTCCCCTTTATAGAGATATTCTTCCTTGCACCAATTTTCCTTTAATCCAAAGCTTTTTCCCATGTTTTCATTTTCCTTTCTTTGTTTCACCATAGCCAAAGCTGCTACGCCCAGATCTATTTGCCAAGGAGATGAGAGTTCTATCACGGCTTCGCGCCCGATCGGCGGTATATTGCTGGTGTCCAGTGGGTTAATCTTGAGGTGCTTATTTTTAAGAGGGAATTTACGCTAGAGAGACCTCCTAACGTGCAGGGCCATTGGGAGCATGCATCGATGTTTATCTCCTTAATAAGGGAGGAGCAACTCGAGGTAGTTAAAAACGATTACGGATGGGGAGAAATGTGGTACTAAAGGTGCCTTCCCAGAAGAGAGCATCATGGCTCATGTCGAGGGGTTTTTGAATGTATACACATACCCTTAACATTGGGCCCTCTTGATAGGATCGTACTCGAGTTTTTTAGAAGATCAGGTTACCCTGGCACAAGTTCACCAGTTCTTTTAGAGGATAGTGTTGATGATAAGATATTTTGCAGATAAATCTAGGCTCAATTTCATCCTCATCCATCTCATTAGATTATATGAGCCCTTACATTAACGGGGACTGAGGACACTGCAATATCGATCTACCCGGCCTTTTGCTGCCAGAAATGAGGGATATAGGGAGTGAGGGTGGATGAGTTGGTTGGATTGTCGATATTATCTCTGAAGAGTTTTTTCCATTTCTTTAGAAATGGAATTTAATAAGTGGTACAATTGCGTATTTATTATTTTTGTCTTTGGAGGAGGCGGGCTCCAAAAAGACGCTTTCCTTTCCTTTTCTACAGCAATCCCGTGGCTCATATACAAGGTTCCCGACCTGGCAGACTGGTAAGCTGGAAGCTTGCTTGACTTATGATAAATGCAAATGGCGATACCTCTCCAAGGGAATATGGGAGGTAAAACATCATGGTACGTGTTGAGCTACTTAATTTCTTAGAAATTGTCTTTCTTTTTTGTGTACTAACTCTGTTACCGCAGGCGTTGGAGATTTTTCTGAGATGAGACAGTGCCCTCTCACAAGGAGGAAGCGTCATTGGCTTTGGGGTCGAGGATTGATAATATACAAATGGATTCCTTGAGAGAAGAGTGTGATTATAGTGAGGCAAGCCATGCTTTGAGGCTCAAAGAAGATGTATCAATTGAGCCCGCGGTGTCTAAGGCTTCTACCTTTTGAAAATTAGTTCCTCATTTGCCTATGTCTTCTGTTGAAGTTACTTCGAAGGATAAATGTGAGCAACCGTCATCCTCATCTCTTGCTGAAGGTACTTCGAGGTATGTTCGAGATCATGGGCCGCCTAAATCAAGTGGGTCCCGAGCGACCATGTCCCAACTAAGATCGGTTAAACTAGGGACAGCGAGACCAGGCCAATAGATGCACGCTCAACCTTTGAGGAGGCTTAGTGGCTTTATTCCATGGTGAACTTCGGTTGACTTTTCATTTTACATTTTCGTTTTATTAATGAGCTTATTTCTCATAGGCCTTTGACAAGCTCAAGTTCGAGCTACTCCACTGTGAAGCCAAGTTTGAGGAAAGCCTTGGATGGGGAGAAATCTTTCAGGCTCCTTTATGATAAAAAGGGAAAAGAATTGAGGTACTTTCGGTATGAGGTGAGCCGAAGCCTGAACTATGAAAGCTACCTCGAGAAACAAGAAATATTTGCTTCGAGGGAATGTATATATTCTTCTATCCTCAGAGATTAATGCTTTGATACTTTAGTTGCAGAGCAAGACAGAGGATGTCTAACACCTTTGGGGAGAGGTTGTCCAGGCCAACCTTCAGTTTAACGAGCTAAGGGCTCATACATATGCCTATATTGCGGCCGAGAAGAAAGCTTTGGCCAAGGTTTCTACCCTTGAGGTGCAGTATTGAAACACTTGTGAAAACAACTTGGTTCAAATGAGCAGGATTGCAATTCTCGAGTCCAGCCTTTTGGAGATGAAGGCCAAGGTCATGGACGTCCGGGCTGAAACCGAACAGATTTGATCTAAGGCTAACAAGAAAGTGGTTGTCTATTTAAAGGATGTTGCTAATGCTTGGGCTAAGTTGAAAAGGGCTTTCGATCGGTAGAGCATAAGCAATGAATATGCCCGGTGTATATCTCGGAGGGAAACCCTGGAAGAGATTTACACTAGGGACTTCAATCTCTTAGACGAGATAGCGAAGGACAATGTGGATGAATACGATGCCAAATTCCTCGTATCTGATGCCAAAGATAATGAGAAATAGACCAATGGGGCCAAAGTCCCTAAGGGGAAAATAGACAAGGTTTTTTTTTTCCTTTTGATTCTTTGTACAATATTTTTGGAGAACTATGTAAATGGAGATTTGTACATATATATAAAAGGACGCCTTTTGGTTTCACCATTAAGGTATTTCCCTTTGATTGCGCACGTCTCCTTTTGTTTTGTTTTTATATGTCACTGGATGTTTTGGCTAGGTGAATTGGAATTTGAGATAAAAAAACCCCTTATATTTGTGGATCGGCCATGAGGCTTCTTGGGCTGGCTCATAGGCTCTTACGCATTTTCCCTTCGGCATTGTTTAGTTAAGTGTTTCGGGCTCTGTCTTCGAGTTAGATTTCGACTCAAGCTTACTAATACTCAAGTTTCTGAAATTGTAAGCTGACATCTGGGCTCTTAAGCATTTGGTTGGTACGTCCTCTAATACGGGTTTGTGATAATGGCTCTTACGCGCTGGGTCGGTACGACTATTAGTTTAAGCTAGCGATAGTGGCTCTTACGTGTTGGGTCAGTATGAACTCTAGAAGAGGCTTACTTTTCCCTTGTTAAAGACTTTTTGAAATTTTTTAGTTCGCCCGTCTCTTTGATAGTTTTATAAGGATCTCGCTTGTGAGCCGTTATGTGGCAGATAAAACGAGCACCTCGGGTGGTTTTGCTCGATGGTTGAGTCTTTCAAAGCCTGTTGTTTCGTGCCGGCTTGTTGTGTGAATTTACCGTCAATACACTTGGACCCCTGGTTGAAGGTTCTAGCGTATTCTATATTATTCTAGTTAGGCCTAAATGCCTTTATTACCCTCACTTGCTAGTGTTTTTTTACCTATTTACCCTTTAGGTATACTAAGATGCCCTTTAATGTTTAACTAATTACATCAAAACCAGGCAGATTTGTCTTTAATACCCTTAGCCTTTTCAAATTTTTTCCAGAATACCACTTACCTCTTCCCCTTTTACCCCTATCTTTTATTCATATTTACCCGACCAACCTCTAGGTCAATCAGACCTTGAGTAGACAAATTCAGCATTGTATTTAACAAATAGCCCTAATTAAACT
Organism: Nicotiana noctiflora; assembly: GCA_032618575.1. Classification (NCBI taxonomy): domain Eukaryota; kingdom Viridiplantae; phylum Streptophyta; class Magnoliopsida; order Solanales; family Solanaceae; genus Nicotiana; species Nicotiana noctiflora. Next base: position 253,861 of record JASVEL010002442.1, on the reverse strand, counting down.
AATTTTATATTATAGCCAAGCTAAGTAATTCCTTTTACAGATATAGCCCTAATTACGACTGAGTAGTCAACTAACCCCTTTTAATTAGTTAGAACCTTAAAGGTCAAATTTATAATTGAATTACACAAATAGAAAATATTAAATAGTCTTACACATATAGTCAATTTGAGACTAAGTAACCAATTCAACTTCTTATTTACTCTAACTTGCAGAAATAGCCGACATTAGACAGCCTTACAAACATAGCCAAATTAAGACTAATTAATCAATTAATCCTTTTAATTAATCAAAAATTCAGAAGAAGCAAAAATTCAAAAATTACATTACTGTTACAGCAATTATTAAACATCTTACATATATAGCCACATAATGTTTAAACATTCAATTAACAAGATTCAGAGGACAAAATGGATATAAGTTGAATCCCTTAACCGAATTGTTCAATCAGAGTTAGAACTATTCAAGTAAGACACTTGATCGATTATAAAGCATGAAATTTATGACTTGAATCATGAAAGAAGCACAAAGTCAGGTATTCATGATAGAACAGAAACTGTTTGAACATTCAACAGACTTAGGTTGTATTCAAGAAAGTTCAGAAACAAAAGAATAGAAGAAGTTGAGAAAAATAAGCAAAAATAGAAAGATACGGTATTGGGTACTTAGCTTGCGTGTTTTCTTTTCTTTCTTTTCTATTTTTCTTCTTTTCTTCATTTTTCTTTCCTTATTCTCTTATTTTTCTTGATTTTTGGCATCAGGAGGCCCTGGGACCATTTTCTTGGGATTCTTGGTCTTCAAACAGACTCCTTGAGTCTTATTTTTTTAAAAAGATCTTGATTAAGGGTTTTGGGGCTTCATGGGGTGGCTTTTGGACAAAGTATATCTGCCGAAATAGGGTTTCGGCGGAATACTTTTCAAGATTCGAAGAGTTCGGCTTACATTCGAAAGAAAACAAACAAATGGGGTGAAAGAAGGGTTCAGGGCGATTCAGGGGTGTTACTGGTGGAAGTTGGTTTAAAGGTTGGTAGTCACCGGCTAGGGTTCGGGCGAACCATTTTTTTAGATTTGGGACGATAGGGTGGTTTTTGGTTGGGGTTACGGTGATAGCGTGAGAGAAGAGGGGAAAAGGGTCCAGGGGTGTGGAGCTTGGTCGGAGAAGACGACCAGTGGTGAGCCACTGGTAGGGTTCAGGTGACCCTAAATAGACAGAAGAAGGATATAAATGGCGGCTAGGGTTTGGGGAGTTATAAGGTGTAATGTATAATCTGAAAATGTAACTTTTGTGTGCATTAATATATCAAAGGTGTAGTGATGATTCTTGACCATTGGATCAAGCTGGACGATGGGCCAGTATTCATTGACGTCACACGACGCCGTTTGATTCAATTAAAGCTCTCAATTTAATCTGTTAGATTAGCCAATTGAACGGTCCTGATTATTTATGTGAACGGCGTCGTTTTATTTTTAAACCCCTGCTATTTTTGGACCGTTTGATTAAACTTTCCAATAGTCCAGATTAAGATCATTGAGTGACGTCATTTTGGTTTATGCACAAGCAGGCCGGTATCTATCTTTTGGGCCTGGCCTGTGTATTAATTCATTGGGCCACTGATTTTGTTGTTTGGCCCAATTCCTTTGTATATTGTATTTACTTTGTATTACACCTTTTACTTTTATATTTTCCGTATGATATTTTTGTATTTATTTTCTTTTTCTGTATTTTTTGTATTATTCTTGTATTTATTCCTTGTATTTTCTTGGTATTTTCTATTAATTTTCTAATTTTCTAGAATTAAGGATAATTTCTTATTATATTTTGGTATTTTCATATTTAATACGGGAAATGTATTTTGTTTTAATTCTTTTCAACAATAAAACGAATAATGGTATTTCTACACAGTTATCAACAAATTGCACACAAAAGTCATTTTTATTATATTTTTTTGGATGTTTTTGCTTTGGGGCAAAAATCGCGTGCTCAGAGTTATCTCTTACATTTGATCCTTATTTGAAGTCATTGTTACATGCTATAACACTTATCGTTGAGTTGTACTTATTTGGAATCGTTGTCACCTGTTATCTCTTTTGTCGTTGAGATATTCTTATTTGGAATCATTGTTACATGTGATCTCTCTTATTGTTGAGTTATTCGTATTGAAAATCATTGTTACATGTTATCTCCCCTATTGTTGAGTTACTCTTATTTGACATCGTTGTTACACATATTGTCTCTCATTGTTGAGTTGTTCTTGTTTGAAATCGTTATTATTTTTTATTTCTTTATTCGTGATGTCGTTCTTCCATTCATTGTCTTTCGTAATTCTTGTGTTGATGTCACGGCCCAAACCACGCACTAGTCGTGATGGCGCCTCTCGTGAAGATAAGGCCAGCCAACTAACCCAACTCGTCTCTTTCAAAAATAGTTAACCATAAACGAACAGTAAAAAATATAAATTAATAATATTAATTAACAAAATTACAACCCAACAAAACCCAAATCGGGGTGTGACAAGTCATGAGCATCTATCTGAAGGTAAATCTACTATAAGGTCAATTATATACAAAATCGGAATAATGAACAAAGAGAAAGAAAAATGGTGCTGCGAACGTTGGAAGTCACCTCTTTAACTCATATAACTCTGCCTCTAGTCGGTCCAAACACGCCGGGTGAATAGATACCTGCATCTGCACACGAGGTGCAAGGAGTAAAGTGAGTACTCAAACTTAGTGAGTAATAAAGGAAAATCATAATTGAGGAGTAAGTAATCTCGTAAAGTGGACCATCATTCTGTGTAGAAGCAGGGTACAATCCTTTGAGAAAACAGTAAGGCTGTGAAATCTTTGGAAATATCTTGGCTCAGTTTAAAGCTCTTTTTGAAAATGATCTTTTTAACAGTTACGAAAACGATTTCAAAACGGTTAGTGTTGATAAGCACAGAAAATTCCGCCCCTCTGGCTCAAACCATAGTATAACAGGTAAAAAGACAGATAAATATGCAAGATGAGCACATATAAGTTCGCCCCCGAGCAATATCTCAAAACAGTACCAGCCCCTCGGGCTCACTCTCAGAAACATTCTCAGCCTTTCGGGCTCTCTCTCTAATATCACTCTCACAACAATATCATATACTAACCACTGCGGCATGCAGCCCAATCCACATATCTCGTTGCGCCGTGCTGCCTGATCCATATCTCGGTGCGGCATGCAGCCCCATCCATATATCGTTGCAGCGTACAACCCAATCCATATAGGTACCTGTACTCACTAGGGGTGTACAGACTCCGGGAAGGGCCCCTTACGGCCTAAGAGCAATTTCAAGCCACCTCATGGCATATAAAACAAGGCCTAAAAGCCTTTACACATCACACTCAAAGCCTGAAAGCTTCCTCACAATACACTCGAGACCTGAAAGCCTCCTCACATCACCCAACACATCCTCACATATGGCCCTCGGCCTTACTCAACGTAGAAAGCATCATAAGCCCCTCGGGCATTAATAAAATAGTAGTGCTTAGCCCAAATAACAGTGGAAACATCATTTAAGTCTAAAAGTTCAAATAAAACGGCTGAGTTTGTAGATAGTATAATTAACAAGACTCAATTCAAGTAGTATATCAAATATTGAGGAAACGGTGATAAAATCCCCGAAGGGTTCAAATAATTGGCACAAAGCCCAACTATGGCAACCAGCCCAAATCATGTTAATATCAAATACGTTTCAGACAAATAGATGGTAAATAATCAATTACGATGGACCCAGTCACTATAACCAATGGTGCTCTAACCCACGCTCGCTATTCGGCGTGCAAGTCACCTCAATATAGCACTATAATGTGAAAATCCGAGGTTCTAAATCCCTGGGATGTCATTTATAATCATTACTCAACTCAAGTCGGCCAAAATCTTAGCTCGTTATGCCCTTGACTCACAAATCGACCTTCTCGCATGTCGAATCTGATCAAAACCACAATGAATACATCACAACAGGCTAAGGGAACATAACCCAATCGAAATGAATCGAAAATCACAAAACTTGAAAAACCCGAGCCCCGGGCCCACTTTTTAAAACTCATCAATTTTACATCAATGGGTTCCTTATCTCACCACGAGTCCATACATACCAAGAATTCCCAAATCCGAGCTCAAATGACCCATCAAATCACAAATTTAAAGTTTCAGAAACTGAAGCCCTAGTTCTTCCCATTTTAGCCAAGTTTCCATGAATTTCAAGGTAAATTTCAGTTAATAATCACTCTTTTAGTTCATAGAACTTACCTCCAAATAATCCTCTTCGAATCTCTCTTCAATTTCTCCCAAATAGCTTTCAAAGTGCTCAAAAATAGTGGAAACTGACTTAGGTTCGCGGAACAAAATGTTTTATAGATTCGGCCCAGTTCCTAAATTTTTCTTCTATGCGATCACAGACCCAGGCTTGCGATCGCAATGCACGAAATTCTAGCTCCAAATTTTTACCCTGTGCGATCTCACATATGACCCTGCGATCGCAATGCACAATTTCTTCAACCTATGCAATCGCACAACTAGTTCCACGATTGCATTGAACAACCAATCAACCCCTCAAAATCCTCCTATGCGATCGCAATACTCCCTCAGCAATCGCATAGCGCAAAATGCTCTACAACAGCTGATGCATTTTTCTGCAATTTTTCATAGTCCAAAACTCCCTGTTAGCCATCTAAAATCACCCCCGAGGCCTCCGGGACCTCAACCAAAGTAATCAACACATCCTAAAACCTCATCCAAACTTGTTCCAATCCTCGAAACACTTACATCGAATTCAAGTTTAAGTTCTTCTAAAACTTCCGAAACACGCATTTGATCGAAAACCCAACCAAAATACCACCGAATGACCTACAATTTGCCAAAAATGTCCAAAATCACCTAACGAAGCTACAATAACTCCTGGATTCCATTCCGACCCTCGGATCAAAATCTCACCTATCAACCGAAATTTGCAAAAATACTAAGTTCAGCAATTCAAGCCTAATTCTACAGCGAACCTCCAAAATCACTTCCGATCACCCTTCTAAGTCACAAATCATCCCGCGAAACTAACCGAATCATCAGAGTTAACATCCGAGCCCTCTAACTCATAGGTCAACATCCGATTGACTTTTCCAAACTAAGCCTTCCTTTAAGAGACTAGATGTCTCATTGGCTTCCAAAATTAATCCAAGCCAACTCGATCACATAAGATACTGATAACGAAGCATAAAGGAGAAAAAATAGGGGAAACAGAGTGGTAATTCATAAGACGACAGGTCGGGTCATCACATCCTCCCCAACTTAAACAAACGCTCATCCTCGACCATACCCAGAGTTGTTCGAGAAGCCAACAAATAGCTTAATAACTTTACCATGCATATACCTGGGGTGATCCCACGTCACCCTATCTCATACAGGTCTGACAACACCTTTTAACTGAAATTACGTAATCCAATCTAGCCCATAAACCATAGAACAACATTTTCACTTTTGAAGCCATACATAAGATCAAAACCTCACATATCTATTTTGAATAATCCCGAACCAGCTGTAATAACCCATGCCTGCAACCTCATGTGCAATTATATGATATACCACATAACTCACACACTCAAAATTATAACTTCTATTCCTAGGAGTTGCACACAACACCCGAATACCGGTAGAAAACCTCTTATCAACTAAGGCCTCATTCCAACTCTTCGATATACTATTAACGATAAATGAAACTTCCAATAAACCGTAACCATCTCTCAAGTCAACCATTCCTAAAGTCACTTTCTTTTTGGCTAATACCACAACATATTTCTTAGCTGAACCTCAACATTATCCTTCTAACAAGCTGAAATCAAATCCGATTGTATACATTAATGATCCCAACGTTCACCTCGAATCCAACACACCACTCTGGACACAGCAATATAGGCCTGAGCCACAACTTGTATAATTCGCGCACCAATAAGAAAGGTCTAAATATACTCAAATCATAAAAATAACACCAAACGAAGGAGTTGTACCTTAAGATCATCAGTACCATCACAACACAAAGCTGAGAGCCCGTCTCACATTATATAAATAGAATGCATGAATCTACCCCGAAATGTCATAATCGATACTCCATTCACCGAGCAACACCCAATTACTTTTCCCGCTCGACTACCACTATGAATTCCTAATGTAATCTGCACCATATGTGCCCCTAACCATCAATTTATAACACCTCACAGCACAAAAAAACAACTCTTAGATCTCCCTAGATCACTAACAAGCTCAATAACAATCGAATAGACATATCCCACAACAATACAAATCGGGGTCAACCAAGCCGACTCAAGCTAGAACACGCATCCATATTGACCTACCAAGGAACTCATCATCAAGGAAGCCTGAAGCTGCTCCTTCCACTACTACAGCTCCTAACAGGGCCATACGATATGATGCCCAGCACCAAATCAATACCAAAATCTACAACCTTATCTGGAAACATGCCCGACCACCAGGAATACATCCGAAATGTCCCTCAACTTCAGAACTGAATCAATGGTAGAAACCTCTACACTAACATCCATCATGAGGGCCCAAATTAAGAAAACAACCCTTCCTAGCCGTCCACTGGTCTTTGAAATATAAACCACTCTACTAGAACACAATCTGACGCACCTTGCCACTCAACCCATGGCATTTATGGCACAACCCATAGCACAATTGTCCATAATAACCCCAACACGAAGTCAACCAATCTAAACCCCAACATCACATCCGAATCTAACATACCACATCCCAGCCTGAATATGAGAACTTCCGTCTCAACATACACCCAGCACATGAATCATCGCATCTGATCCCAATTTGTCGTCTGAACACATGCCACACCTTTAATACCCAATCATTCTATGATAGATAATCTAAAATTTCCATGTTCCACCAAGAAAACTCGAATATCACAAGTCGATCCAACCAAAAATTACTGCAATACTACCTTGGTATCATCGGTTTAATCACATTACCTTTTTTGGAGACATATACTCTCGTCAAATCACCTCCAATTAGCGGTACCATTGTTGATACCCTATATTTTCCTAAGTATTTTTATACCCAAATAGCATATATGTGCATATATACGTACACCCAAGAGTTTTGGCATTTTTAATGATTTTTAAACCAATTTATCGCATATTTTAATACAATAAAATCCAGTAATTATTTCCAAAATAATCATTTTTCGTGAATAACTTAGTTTATCCTTACATTTACACCAAAATATAATTAAGGTGGTTTTTGCATATTTTGACAAATTTATTTGGCATTTTTAAAGCTAAATTGTATATAATTGCAATCATAACCTATTTTACGATTAACAGAATTTTATAATTATAAAATTAGTTTCAGTATTTTTTAATTATTATTTATGAATTATTAAGGGTTTCTTTGCTTTTGATTTCTCCCAAAGTCATTTTCACTATTCTTATAAAATTAAACAAAGAAAAATTGGCTATTTAAATACCAGCCCCATCTATTACAATTTTAGCCTCAAATTAGGTCAAATCTCAGCCGCAAATTCCGAACCCAATTTCGTTTAAATCTAAACAGCGACCCAATTCCAAATAACCCGACGCAGACCCCTTTTTATCCTGGTTGTTGATCTTTGAGATCAATGGCCCCTATTCGTCCCTTCCCTTTTTAATCAACACGACTACTCTAATTCCCTCATTTCTCGTAACCCGTTGCCCTTGAACCCCCGCTCCTCTCTGATTCACTCTAAGAACTAAACTTAACCCTAGCCGCGTCCCTCCGGTTACCACCCAAAACCGCCTGAATCCATGGCTTTCAAGGCCATTGAAGGCATGTACCTGCCTCCTATGGCTCCTACATGACTATTGTTTGAAGGATCGGGGCTTGACCTCGAAGGTCTTCACTCAGATATTCACCTATTCGAATATTCTGTCCATCTTCGGCCTTACTCCAGTGGCTCTTGGTCTTTTGAGCCTGATTATGATATTCTTTGGCTTAGATAGTGACTTTTCCAGGCTTTCTCGCTTCTAGGGTTCTCCTGAAACCCTAACCTCTTGAGGTTCTCCTGATTTCTTTAGATTCATTCCAGATCTCTGTTTATTTTAAGGTTTTCAAATGATTTCTCAAAGTTTCTTTCAAAAGTTTTCTTTCAAACCTTTCATCTACTCCGACTTAGGGTTTCTCTGATTTTACATGCTCTACTATGATTCTTATGTGTTTTCTCCTACTGTGTTTTTCTTCTACCATGCTATTATGACTTTCCCTACTGTATTTTGCACGATTTTTCTTTTATTATGTTTTCATGAAGTTTTCTAGAAGATACATGTTTTAAGGTCTCAGTCCTTTTGAGGTTTCTGAAGTTATTTCGTTGATATTTTTTGCCTAACTTGCTTATTTTCAACTCGAGACTCGTCTAATAGTAAATAACCTAGAATTTGGGGGTTTCGTTCGAGTTTTGAGGTCACTTGTTTCGTTCTTTGTGTGCTTCTCAACTCTAAACTTGCTTGGTTCCAAAACCCTAATCTCTGAGTTCCTGAAGTTGTTTCAACTTTGTTTCTCCATGTGATTTTGACTTTTTGCTCAAATCTATCAGACCTTGTTTATTTGATTCTGTAGCATGCTTTTGATACCTCTTACTCCCTGTTACTACATTAGCCTATATGACTATCATGTCTCGCTAGCATCACTGCTTCTCATTGTCATGATTTAACCTCACACGCCCAGTGTTGTGCATTCTTTATACACACTGGTTGTCCCTCTAAAATTTTGAGACTGATTTCAGGCTTCCTTGTGTAAGCATGATTCATTCTTTCCTTATTTTATTTGAAAACTCTCTTTAACCTTTCGATTCTCCTATTTTTGGTTTTGTTCATTAGTGATTTTGAATCCCTGATTCCCTGATTTAATACGTATTAATTGATTTACTTTGTACTTACCTTATTTACTTAACCGTGTATTTCAAATTTTCTTTCCTTAATAAAAACCCCCATGTGTTTACCCCATTTCATGCTATGCACATAATAGGCTCTAAAACAAAATTTCATATAGACACCATATCTGCAGTACTCCTATTTAAAAGGTCAAAATCAGTTAACGCATAGAGATCATATAACGCATAGTAACTTCGAATCTGAGCCGTTTCAATCATTAAAATTAGCATTCACCTTTTAAAAATAGTATTTACTGAAGCTGATAAAGTAACAGATCTTTTCTAAACGAATCTGCATATTTTCTTAAACTCATGAAACTCTTTCCCAATTAGTCTGCATGTCCTCTGAAGTTCATTTCTTTTCTGTTAAACCTTTTTAAAATAGTACATTCTATTTTGAAACTCCTTTAACTCTATAACTTTGCTTTATAATCAGTTTGTGTTTTAAAATCACCAGTTCTATCCAACACTTAGACAAAGGACTAATTAATTAATCATATCAGTTTTAGACAACTGCATTCAAGCGAGCCTAATACAAACTTCCCGTCTAAAAATATGTGTTGAACCAGTCCGCTCATCACTTTATTTAATTTAAGACCAAACCAGTACGTGCAAGACATGCTAAACTCTATGGATTTATCTTGTTTTAAGGAGGCGTATTTGAGCCCTACTTGCTTATTTGCTTTCCCCTTCACTTGCATTATTTGTTTTGATTGACGCCTTAGTATTTTATCCTTTTGAAAACTCCCAAAAGACCCCAAACCCCTCTCCCTTTAGGACTAGTAGTCCAAATGCCTCCAGCACTGATATGATTGGGATGAGTACTAGAAAGAAATAAGTAACGAGACATTCCGTACTTTAATACCTTAACGGGGAGGGAAGGGTAGAATATGGATTTGATGACCATGCAATAACACGATGTGTATAAACAGTTACCGAGTGTTGTGTGCGGTGATCCATATTATTTGTAAACATAGGACCCATCTCCCTTTACTCGTTTATTTTACTTCGTAAACTGGCTTTTCTCAAATTTCAGCTTCTTTAACTGCTACTTCCAACAATTATGTAAACTTTCTCCCTCTTCACTCGTTTATTCTGAATTTTAAAACTATTTTTTTATGTAAAATTTCAACTTTTTTAACTTCATTTTAGTTTCAAATCATTTGCAACAATTATATGAAAACCTCCTTGTATTTGTAATTCTTGCTTGTCAACTTATGTTTGCTTGCTTAAAGTCATAATTGTAACATGGCCGGGAACCACACTAGTAGATCTTGAGGGGTGCCTAACAACTTTCCCTCGAGATAATTTCTAGCCCTTACCCAAACTTTGGTTCTTTATCTCAAATTCTTCCTTAAAGTGTCCTATTGCACTATAATCATTTGGTGGCGACTCGTCAAATCCATAAACCCAATTCCCAGACAGGAATAGAGTTGTCTTCCCAACTATCGTAAACCCGATTTTCGCTTTTAGAAAAAGGGGGCATCGACAACATGGCGACTCTGCTGGGGATTTCTTTAAGGCTTTTACCATTTCATGTTATATGCGACTTTATTGCTTTCATTTATTGCTTTTTTTAACGCCTTTATTCAAACCTGACTTGTCTTTTTTTTTTCTATAATTGCTTTCATTTACCATTTTCCATCCATACCGTTGTAATTTTAAGCAATTATTGTAAACATTTATTTCATGAACGTGGAAATACATGTCAATTTGTTTCATTCTTGTAAATAGCATCTTCAACATCATATTTTACTCGTGCTAAACAAATAACATAGCAATGCTTATAATGAGTGATTGCGCTCTTCCAATATTATCACCCCTTAAATTTGGTAAAGGCGTAGTTCCGGTAAAACCAGTCGATCAGCGGTGTAGTCGACGGTTCCGTGCCTTTTACTCTTGAGTTGTCCGCTCAAGGGTACCAGTTTAATACCCCGATAGAAGCCTTACTCCATTTAAAACTGAACATGTATCATGGTCAAAGCTAGCTGAGTCAGTTATGTTGTCCATATAATGACTCATTAGGATAGCCATGTCCAAAGTCCATCGGGTTTCCTTGAAACCCAAACGGACACCTCAATGTTTTGTGAATTTATATGGAGAACTAAATGCTAGCTATGTTGATTATTGGTTTAATTAGTCGAGTCCGGTGGGGTGAGGGCCTAATGCTTTATTTTGTAGAAAATGAGGCACGAAGTCCCTAGATTTGGCATGGTAACCAACATTCATCCAAGGTTGTTGAATTGGTGGAAAGACTTCCACTTCAGTGATCAGATGCTCGTCCGCAAGTACTTAGGGAATTTGCCTTTTCTTCTATAAATTCAACCTGACAACAGAATCATAGAGGCTACTACATTGTTCTAGGATAGTGACAAGTCCATGTTCTGCTTCGAGGACCTTGAAATGACTCATTTTCTCAAAGAAATAGGAGGTTTAGCTGGCATTCCTTGGTAGACTCCAGGTTTGCTTATGACCGAGAATCGTAGGGGTTGGGGTTTCCTTAAGATGATGGGACTAAAGAAGAACTCAGATTTAACCTGCTTGAAAGATTCTTACATCCTATTCGACTATCTGTACGAGAGGTATGTCCATAGCATGTTATACTGCACCTATTCAGATGAGTTTCCCCACACCTCATTGGGGCATATACACCAAAGGGTCTTTGTTTTTATGTTTTGAATTTTTGGGAATGATGGTGTTCCCTATGAAGAAGAGTGGGATCCACACCAGACTGGCCATGGTAACCAAGATTTTGAAGGAAGGAATTGGCGGGCAGACTTTCAGTATAGTGCCCATGATCGTTGTTGAGATATATCGCGCCCTGTACAACTGTCATCAAAATGGCAATCATTTTGAGGGATGCAACTTTTTACTTTAGCTCTAGCTCATGGAACACTTCCAGAAAGGGGAATACCGGTAAGAAATCTTACGCAGAGACTGGGATGATCACATTGCCTTCCACCAGCAAGGTGTATAAATAATATGTCTAAAATGTTCGAACAAAGGACCCCAGAGATAGGTAGAGTTATTTGAAAATCTGAAAGAGGACCAAGTACAATGGATGGTCTAGTGGTTCCCTACAGATGAATTCATTATTCGATCTCGAGACGCACCGTTTCTCATACTAATTAGTTTGAGAGGAACGTATCCTTACATTTCTCTCTGAGCCACGAGGCATGCCGGAGGAAAGAAAATCATACCAAGGGTCGACAAAATGAGCCACTTCAGGCCTGATTTCCAGGACGATGATAGCCCTCACAGGTGCCAAGCTCAGCACTTGTGGCACTGCAAACTCGTTTTGGGAAGAGAATTTATTAAGCCATGCAGGTATCACGCCGGTTGTGTGCCGCACTATTAAGGTTGGTTGGAACACAATGACATGGGTCAGCCCGCATCCGAGGTCACAGAATTATCGACGAACACTGAAGCACGAGTTAAGTATAATCAACTGCGCAAGAGAATTCAAGAGTGTGAAAGTGAGCACCGGAAAATAGTAGAAGACCATCAGAAGTTGATCGAGGAGTGGAAAGATATGGCTGTCGTGCCAACAAGCGACTAGGAGATTTAGAGGGGGGTCTGGTGGAGCTGGAAGGAAAGTTCATCAAGAGCATTGAAGACTGTCAAACCGCTAAAGGAAATATAGGCAGACATTTGGCCCGAGCTATTTGCTGCTAGGACTACGTGAGCCGGTGAAGCTGTTCGAGGGAGAAAATGATGCCAGATCTGGGGAAGGTCCTTCTGGGACCAAGTAGTTAGGAATCTTTTTATTTTTTATTTTAATGTAATGAGGCCAATGGCCACTAGTGATACTTTACTTTCCGTTATTTAGCGTCATTTTGGATTCGTCTTATTTTTTGTCAACAAAATGAGGCTTTTAGCATTATATGTTCTCCAAAATTATTTGTTGCTAGGCGTACCTCGGGCACAACGAGGCACCCAAATTAGGACACGATTTATATTCTTGAACAACGTGTTTAAATACTGCAACATTTTTCCTCATAACCTGCACTAACTTATTACCTGTTGTTTTTCTTTTATTTTTAATCCCCTCCCCAAAGGTAAGTTTGTGCATTCTGGCGTCATCATCATACTCTACAAGATCTAAGAGCCCTCCACCTCCTCCTCCTCCGAGTCCTATCCGGAATAAGAACAAAGGTAGAATGGGAGATCCAAGCGCCAGAAAGGAAATTGAAAGAATTGAGATTCCTCAGGGTACCCTGTTTGCTAAGGAAACTGCTGCCCAACTTGAGCAGAAATTATTGATGTTCCGAGAAGAACTGGATCAAGTTTGGAACATGGCAAACCTGTCATTTTCTCTTACAGTCCCTGATATACACCTTCCCAACACCCATAATCCCACACCTCCACAAAATACCCCACAACCACATATACAACCCACCCATACCCAACACTGCAACGCATACCACACTCCAAACAACACTCCACTACTCATTCCCAACCACTGAACACCACAAATGACCATCTCTACAACACTTTTATCTACGTGGATATTGTATCGCACTACCCTCAACCAATCTCAAATGCAATCGAGTTTGATGACAAAGACTTTCTTAATAGGAACTTGGCAGCAGAACCCAAAAAGTTGACCAGCCGAGTTTAGGGTGTGGAAGGTAACAAAGGTATCGAGGGGTTGAATTATGAAGACCTTTGCATTCAGCCAGATGTTGAACTTGCGGAGGGGTACAAACCTTCCAAGTTCGAAGTGTTCGATGGAACAAGCAATCCTAGAGTCCACTTGAGGACATATTGTGATAAGCTGGTTGAAATCGGAAAGGATGAGAAGATCTGTATGAAGCTCTTTATGAGAAGTGTGAAGTGGGATATTTTATCCTGGTACATCAGCCAGGACCCCAAGAAAAGGACAAGCTGGGTAGCAATGGCATCATATTTCATTGTTAGAATCCCAATCAATACAGAGAATGCACCGGATGTATTCTACATCCAGAATTTGAAGAACAAACCTACCGAAACATTCCGCGAGTATGTTAATCGTTGGAGATCAGAAGATGCAAAAGTCAAGTTGGCCTTAGAAGATGAACAGATGAACAGGTTCTTTGTCCGGGCTCAAGATCTACAATATTTTGAAAGGTTTATGCTGATCGAGGGTCATACATTCTCTGATATAATCAAACTGGGAGAAAGAATTGAAGAAGGCATTAAGAATGGTATGTTTACTAATCTTGAAGCATTACAGGCCACCAACAAGGGCTTACCGTCTGGTGGCACATCCAAGAAGAAGGATGTGAGTGCTGTGATGGTCGCACAGGGAGCCAAATCACCACTAAAATATCACACTTACCCATCACATCCACTTACATATCGGCCTATCCTGAATTACCAAGCACACGCACCCTTCGATAAAAATCCACCTTCCGTTTACCAATCATCTCCACCTCTCACATATCAACCCACCTCACCCAGATACTCTCAACCAGCACTTGTCTACCAAGCTTATAATGCTCAACCCTCTCACTATCAATCAACTCCCACCCACCAAAACTTCCCTAGACCTAGGCCAAATTTTGACCGCCGACCTCCCAGACAATACACAACCATCGCCGAACCAATTGACCAACTATATGAGAGACTTAAAGCTGCTGGTTATGTCACCCCTATCCCAGCCATAACTCCAAAAAATCCTTCCCAGAGGGTCAACCCTAATAAGACCTATGCATACCATTCTAGTATAAAGGGACACACCCTTGACGAGTACTGCTTATTGAAGGAAAAGATTCAAACCCTGATCGACAATAAGGCCATCGTAGCAAAGGAGCCTGTTCCTAGTATTCGCAACAACCCTCTACATGACAACAAAGGTGGAGAGATTCATATGATCGAGATCGAAGATGATTGGGAAGCCAAATGGGTCAATAGGTTTAATTGTTGAAGGTGATGAACCAAAGAAACAAGTGATTACACTTAACCCAATTGTTGTAAAGAATCATCCCTCCAAGGACGATGAAGTAAACATGTCTATTCATCTCGAATTTGAAATGCCTTCTTCTAGAAAGGTTCCCGGACCAATTGAGGTTGAATTTTTAGTGCCAAAAGCACCCGCACCCTTTAAAGTTGATGTTTTACCACCAAGGGTACCTATTCCTGTAGCACTGTCAAACATAATACCGTTCCACTCAAATTCCATACCATGGGATTACACGGCCGAAGCTAGGAGAAAAGGGAAGACCAAGACAGGAGAAACAATTGCTGTGTAGGGCATGACTAAAACAGGGAGGGTTTACACCCCAGAATACTTAGCTGAGTCCAGTAAACAAGCCTATGGATGGCCTATTGAAACTAGGCCCGATGATCTTTGGGGGAAAATACAAGGGTTGAGCAATTGAACAAAACACCATCGCAGATATCCATCCTAGCCCTTCTGAAGAGCTCTGATGCTCACAAGAATGCATGATGAAGATATTGAGTGAAGCTTATGTGCACAACAACATAACTGGAGGCGAAATAGCAAATATGGTAGGCCAAATGCTGTAGAGCCATAAAATTAGCTTCCACAAAGATGAGCTGCCGCCGGAAGGACTGGGCCACAACAAGTCACTGCACATCACCATGCAATACATGGATTATTTCATCACTAGATTATTGATCGATGGAGGATCCAGTCTCAACATTTATCCGCCGGTAACTCTCAGAACCTTGGGAAAGAGGCTACATGAGATCAAAGATGGGGCCAACAATGTCAAGGCCTTCGATGGGTCCTAAAGGTCTAATATAGGATAAATTATCCTATGCTTGGAAATGGGGCCAACATGGTTGAACGTCGACTTTCAAGTGATAGATGTCCCGGCATCCTACAACTTGCTGTTAGGACGACCCTGGATCCATGTCGTTGGAGCCGTAGCATCGACCCTGCATCAGGTATTAAAGTTCGAATGGAATAATCAGGAGGTGATTATTCATGGCAATAGTAGCAAACCCATATAGAGTTGCCAGACCATCCCAATGATTGGAGGATGAAGAAAAATATGCGAAGAAACATACCACCACATTGAAAGGGTCAACGTTGTAGACAAGGATAAATAGTAGATAAAAGATTGAAAGTATCCTGAATTGTTGTGCGTACGAACCTAGAAAGGAACTCGACAAAACCTCCAGGGGATCACTAAGACCATCAAACTAAAGAAGCACGGCACTACTTTCGGGTTAGGGTACGATTTTACCTGAGAAGAATTCCAGAACTGGTCGCCACCATGACACAGCCCCTACTATCCACTGGAACTTCCGATACCTAACCTGGAGCAGACTTTCCACCTGGCAGATACTATATATGGGTCAGAGGAAGATGAATCATTGGCGGTCATGAAGAATTTGTTTCCAGGGGATGATGATATGGGATGTTGTGTTCTTTTCAAGAAGGAAGGGGAGGAAGGCCCTTACATACAAGTTGTGAACCGAGGAGACCGCCTCAACAATTTGTCAATTAGAACCGTCAGGGCCCGGAAGGCTTCGGAGTAGCAAGGCTAAACAAAAGCACCATGCATCTCATTTTTACTTTTTCGTACTAGTTGATTTTATTTCCACATTGTCTTTAATTTTGAAAAGAGCTATGATGTTCCAAATAAATTTGAATTTAATCAAAGCATTTCAATTTATAATATATCTTGGTCTTATTATTTTCTCTATCATTTACTCTATTTGTACACAGCATTACTATTTCTTACTTTGACGATGAACCAACGATTGTGGCTTGCAACAAAAAAACGCAACAAACGGATATAGCTTCAGAAGAATATGATATATCAAAAGAGGTCATCAGAGAGGTTTAGAATTTTGGGAATAGACCTAAGTCACCCTTCGACGAAACTGAGGTCGTAAATTTGGGAGATATAGAAAATGTCAAAGAAACACGCATCAGTGTTCACCTGTCACCATCAGAAAAAGGAAGAATACACAGAGTTTATAAGGGAAAATGAGGAAATATTCGCCTGGTCGTATCATGATATGACAGGTCTCAGCATGTCCATTGTAGCTCATAAACTGCCAACAGATCCAACTTGTCCGTCGGTAAAGCAAAAGTTTGAGAAATTGAAACCCGACATGAGTTTGAAAATCAAAGAAGAGGTAACCAAGCAAGTCAAAGCCAAGGTTCTCAGGGTGGTAGAGTATCCGACATGGTTAGCTAGCATCATGCTAGTACCAAAGAAGGATGGGAAAGTTAGAGTTTATGTAGACTACCGGGATCTTAACCGGGCCATTCCCAAAGATGACTTCCCCTTGCCAAACATACACATTCTTATCAAAAACTGCAACAAGCATGAGTTGCAGTCTTTTGTTGATTTTTTTGCCGGGTATCATCAGATATGGATGGATGAGGAAGATGCACAGAAAATGGCTTTCATCACGCCGTGGGGAATGTATTGTTACAAATAATGCCATTTGGATAGAAGAATGTTGGCGCCACTTATATGAGAGCCATGACTACAATCTTTCACGACACGATACACAAAGAGATTGAAGTATATGTGGATGAAATCATCATTAAATCCAAGAAAGCCGCTGATCATACGGAAGACCTGAAAAAGTTCTTCAACGGACTGAGAAGGTACGATCTAAAATTGAATCCCGCCAAGTGTGCATTCGGGGTTCCTGCTGTCCATCAATGGTCAAAGACATTCAAGAACTGCCACCGCCAAAGAACAAGAAGGATGTGATGAGTTTCCTGGGGAGACTCAACTATATCAGCCGATTTATAGCTCAGTCCATTGTCGTTTGTGAACCCATCTTTAAAATGTTGAAGAAAGATGTTGCTACCAAGTGGACTGATGATTGTCGGAAAGCCTTTGACAGAATTAAAGAATACCTGTCAACACCGCCAGTCTTGGTTCCGCCCTAGCCAGGAAGGCCTCTATTGCTTTATCTTGCGGTTTGGGATGGAGCATTCGATTGTGTTCTGGGACAACATGATGAAACGGGGAGAAAGGAGCAATCCATCTGCTATCTTAGTAAGAAGTTCACCCCGTACGAGACCCGGTATTCTCTATTAGATCGTACCTATTATACTATGACTTGGGTAGCTCAGAAATTGAGTCATTATTTCTGTGCCTACACTACTTATCTCATATCAAGGATGGACCGGCTGAAGTATATCTTCCAGAAGTCCATGCTCACTGGCAAGCTCACCAAGTGGAAAATCCTGCTAATTGAATTCGACATTGTTTACATGAATCAAAAAACAATCAAGGGTCAAGTCTTAGCAGATCACCTTGTCGATAATCCTAGTGGCAGTGAATATGAACCCCTGAAAATGTATTTTCCTGATGAAGAGGTGTCCTTTGTAAGAGAAGATATTGCGGAATCCTATGATGGCTAGAGGTTGTTTTTCGACGGAGCCGCAAATTTCAAAAGAGTTAGCATAGGAGCAGCCCTAGTATCAGAAATAGGCCAGCATTACCCGGTATCTGCCAAGCTCAGGTTACCTTGCACAAATAATTTGGCCGAATAAGAAGCATGCATCGTGGGGCTCAAGATGGCCATTGACATGAACATTCAAGAGTTTCTGGTGATCGTGGATTCAGACTTGCTCATACATCAGGTTCGAGAGGAGTGGACAACCAAGAACTCCAAGATACTTCCCTACTTGCATAACATGCAATAGTTAAGGAAAAGATTCACAAAGACAGAATTTCAGCACATCCCCAAGGTCCAGAACGAGTTCCCTGACGCATTAGCTACTTTATCATCCATGATCCAACATCCAGACACGAATTTCATTGATCCCATCCTAGTAAACATTTATGATCAGCTAGCATATTATGCTCACATTGAGGAAGAAGCAGACGAAAAACCATGGTTCCATGACATCAAGAAGTACTTGACAACAGGAGAATATTCAAACCTTGCTAACGTCACTCACAAGTGCACACTTCGGAGCTATCCAACAACTTCTTTCACAGTGGGGGAATCATATATAGGAGGACTCCTGATTTGGATTTACTAAGGTGTGCCGAAGCAAAAGAAGCATCTAGACTATTGGACGAAGTGCACGCAGAGACCTGCGGGCCGCACATGAATGGTTTTGTCTTAGAAAAAAAGCTACTCTGAGCAGGATATTTTTGGATGACTATGGAAACAGACTGTATCCAGTACGTTCGCAAGTGCCATCACTGTCAGATACATGCAGACATGATAAAAGTACCTCCAAATGAGCTTACTGCAACAAGCTCATCGTGGTCGTTTCCCACTTGGGGAATGGATGTCATATGACCTATTCAGCCTACCGCATCAAACGGGTATAGGTTTATCCTGTTGGCAATTGATTATTTTACCAAATGGTTTGAAGCAACAACATACAAGTCAATGACTAAGAAAGTTGTGGCAGATTTCGTTCGTGACCGTATTGTTTGCCGATTCAGAATTTTGGAATTAATTATCACTGATAAAGGTTCCAATCTTAACAACGATTTGATGAAAGAAATATGTGAGGCATTCAAGATCTAACGCAGGAACTCCACAGCCTATAGGCCTCAAATTAATGGAGCTGTAGAGGCAGGCAACAAGAATATCAAGAAGATACTAAGGAAGATGGTCAAAAGTCACAAATAATGGCATGAGAATTTATCATTCACCTTACTGGGAATTCGCACCGCACGTCACATATTGACTAGAGAAACTCCCTGCATATTGGTGTATGGTACATAAGCGGTCATCCCTGCTGAGGTAGAAATTCCCTCCTTAAGGATCATACAAGAAGCAGAGTTGGATGACGCAGAACGGATAAAAGGTTGCTACAAGCAGATAGCCCTTATAGAAGGGAAAAGGATGAATACAATTTGCCACTGTCAGTTGTATCAGAATAGTATGCCCGGAGCCTTCAACAAAAGATATAAGCTAAGAAAGTATACACCGGAGCAGCTGGTGTTGAAAAACATATTCCCACATCAAGAAGAAGCCAAGCGGAAATTTTCTCCCAACTGGTAAGGTCCATACATGGTTCACCGGGTTCTAACCGGAGGAGCCCTCATTCTTGCAGAAATGGACGGAGAAGCCTGGCCAAAGCCAATCCACTCAGATGCAATGAAACGATACTATGTGTAACAATTAATGATTCCCTTTATGATGTAATTTGAACAACACCTGACCTAATTCCCGTTTAAGAAGGGGATACGTAGGCAAACCTATGGGTTCGGTCACAATTTAATAAAAAATTCATTCCCCCTACTATTGGAACTGGGGCAGAATTTTAAGGAGAACCCTCAAAATTCTGAAGTTAGTTCTCATCCGCTCATCGCCAGGAATGCCACCTCAATAAACTGGGGCAGAATTTTGAGGAATACACTCAAAATTCAGAAGTTTATTTTTCATCCGTTCAACGCAGGCGTCAGAAGTGCCAGCCTAGTAAACTCGGGAAGAATTTTGAGAAAGACCCTCAAAATTCCGGAGCAAGGGAGGTTGCAATGTCATGAACCGCGTCGCAGTCATTGGTCATCTAAAGAAAACTATTTTTCTACTTATGTTATATTTACTAAATCATTCATAAATATTGTTCAAATTGCTGTTGTTTAGCGATGTTACCCCAATGATACACAATGCCAGAAGCCAGGGGAAAATGAACTAACCTCTCCCCCTTACAAAACTCATAATTTGTCTTTGGATGCAGACACTCTATTTGCAATATTGTCAGGTATATTTATGTACACATACTTTCCTAAGAATGCAACTTCTCAGAATTATCACTTATCCGTAATCGCTATCCGCACACAATTCTCCCAACAGTCACGATGTCGCAATCAGCTATCAGCTAAGGGATCTCACTACTATCCGTCCTTTTACATTCTTGCATTGCATAAGGCTACCTTTCTGCCTTTCGAGACTAAGCTTTATCTCCATCTGCATTTTCTACATAAGGCTACCTTTCTGCCTTTCGAGACTAAGCACTATCTCCATCTACATTATCTGCATAAGGCTACCTTTCGAAATTTTGAGACTAAGCACTGTCTCTATCTGTATTATCTGCACTAACTTTTCGAGACTAAGCATTGTTTCCATCTGCATTATCTGTATAAGGCTACCTTTCTGCCTTTAGAGATTAAGTACTGTCTCCATCCTGCATTTTCTTGCATTGTATAAGGATACCTTTCTACCTTTCAAGACTAAGCAGTGTCTCCATCATGCATTTTCTTACATTGCATAAGACTACCTTTCTTCCTTCTGATGTTAAGCTCTACCTCCACCTGCATGGATGAAATATCGCCACCTCTATTTGCATGGCTAAAACACCACCAATTTGTTTTGTTTAAATCATTATCGGCTGAAATATTGCCAGTCATAAATATCCTTCCTTACCTGCTGAAATATCGCAACCTTTATTTAATTCTCAGTATCGGCTGAAATAGCGCCATTTACGTTTTTACATCGACTAAACATCGCTGCTTTATTTAAATTTCTGTCGGCTGAAATATCGCCATTTACACATTTTTTACATCAGCTTAAACATTTCCGCTTTGTTTAAATTTTTGTCGGCTGAAATATTGCCATTTACATTTTTCTGCATCATCTGAAACATTGCCGCTTTATTTAAATTTCTGTCGGCTGAAATATTGCAATTTGCATTTTCTGCATCGGCTGAAATGCTGCCAAATGTTGCATTTCATCGGCTGAAATACCACCAAACCCTCTGAGGGCATCATTTTTTAGAGGCATCATCTTCATAGCCCGAGAACACCATGCCATGGCCCGAGGACACCACTTTATATCCTGCACATCATTATTCAAAGGCATCATGGTTCAGAGGCACCCTTATCATAGCCCGAGAACATCATTTCATAGCCTGCGAAACCTTATTTTGGACTTCATGGCCCCGGACATCATAGTCCGAGTACGTCATCCTAACCGTCCGAGGAAAGCATTCATGGTCCAACGAGAACTTGCATCACGTTTAAGTTTATGCACAATATATACCCATATTACTCACTTGTAGGTACACCTCTAGCAACAGCCACCTCAGCAGGAGCGATCCCGCTCCAGTTCTCCCAGCCGATCAAACTTTAAATACCTCTTTCCACCTAAACATTGTGTCCATCTCTTTCGAATCTCCATCGGCATGTTCCGTCAATGGTTCCTGAACTACATACGGCCATATTCTTGTAAAACTAGGGATATGTAGGCAGCTCAGAAACCAGAGCCCGGTCAAATTCTTTTCAAATTGCCGCTACCGGTCAAAATTAGCCATCATATCTTTACCCGGCAACTCTTTCTTTCTTCTGGGTAAATTGGACAACTGTTGATACCCAATTTTTTCCTACGTATTTTTATACCCAAATAGCATATATGTGCATATATAAGCACGCCCAAGTGTTTTAGCATTTTTTAATAATTTTTAAACAAATTCATTGCCTATTTTAATACAACAAAATCCAGTAATTATTTCAAAAATTATCATTTATAGTGAATAACTTATTTTATTCTCATATTTACACTAAAATATATTTAAGGTGATTTTATCATATTTTTACAAATTTATTTAACGTTTTTAAATCTATATTGCATGTATTACAATCATAACCTATTTTACGATTAACAGTATTTTATAATTACAAATTTTGTTCCAGTATTTTATAATTAATATTTATGAATTATTAAGGAGTTCGTTGCTTTTTATTTCTACTAAAGTTATTTTCACTATTTTTATAAAATTAAACAAAGGAAAATTGGGTATTTAATGCTAGCCCCATCTATTTCAATGTTACCCTCAAATTAGGTTCAATCTCAGTGCCAAATTCCCAACCTAATTCCTTTTAAACCTAACCTGCGACCCAATTCCAAAAAACCCAACCCAAACTCCTTTTTATCCTGCTCGTCGATCTCTGAGATCAACGGCCCCAATTCATCCATTCCTTTTTTAATCCATACGACTACCCTAATTCCCTCATTTATCCTAACCCACCGCCCTTGAACCCCCTCATCTCTGATTCTCTCTAACACATATACCTAACCCTAGCCGACTCCCCCCGGTTACCAGCCAAAATCGTCTGAATCCATGGCTTCCAAGGCGATTGAAGGCATGTACTTGCCTCATATAACTCCTGCATGCCCGTTGTTTGAAGGATCGAGGCTAGACCTCGAAGGTCTTCCCTCAGATCTTCAACTATTCAAATATCCCGGCCATCTCCGACCTTGCTCCAGTGGCTTTTGGTCTTTTGAGTCTGATTATTATATTCTTTGGCTTAGATCGTGACTTTTCCATGCTTTCTCGCTTATACGGTTCTTCTGAAACCTAGCCTCTCGAGGTTCTCCTGATTTCTTTAGATCTATTCTAGATCTTTGTTTATATAAGGTTTTCAAATGATTTCTCAATGTTTCTTTTTAAAAAGTTTGATTTCAAACCTTTCATCTTCTCCGACTTAAGGTTTCTCTGATTTTACATGCTCTACTGTGATGTTTTCTCCTACTGTGTTTTCTTCTACCTTGCTCTTATGACTTTTCCTACTGTATTTTGCATGATTTTTCTTTTATTATATTTTCTGGAAAATACATGTTTTTAGATCTCAGTCCTTTTGAGTTTTCTGAACTTATTTCGTTAGTATTTTTTGCCTGGCTTGCTGGTTTTTGTCTCAAGACTCGACTAATGGTAAAAACCCTAGAATTTGGAGGTTTCATTTGAGTTTTGAGGACACTTGCTACGTGCATTGTGTGCTTCTCATCTCTAAACTTGCTTGGTTCCAAAACCCTAATCTCTGAGTTCTTGATGTTGTTTCATCTTTGTTTCAACTTTGTTTCTCCGTGTGGTTCTGAATTTTTGCTAAAATCTATAATACCTTGTTTACTTGACTATTTAGCATGCTTTCGATACCTCCTTCTCCCTGTTACTAGATTAGCCTATACAACTATCTTGTCTCGCTAGCATTACTGCTTCTCTTTGTCATGATTTAACCTCACACGCCCAATGTTGTGTATTCTTTATATACACTAGTTGTCCCTCTAGAATTTTGGGACTAATTTCAGACTTCCTTGTGTAAGAATGATTGATTATTTCCTTGTTTTATTTGAAAAGTCTCTTTAACCTTTCGATTCTCCTATTTCTAACTTGGTTCATTAGTGATTTTGAATTCCTGATTCCCTGATTTACTATGTGTTAATTGATTTACTTTGTTCTTGCCTGATTTTCTTAACCGTTTATTTCAAATTTTCTTTCCTTAATAAAAACCCCTATGTATTTACCCCGTACTTGCATGCTATGCACAAAATATTTACTTGATCTCCTTCCTTAAATAACTTCTGCCCTTTACCATTTACTGATTAATTCTAATTGATACATGATTACTTTTTTACCTTTGTTCCCTGCCTGATTTCAAACTATAAATACATGCTCCTTTCTTAAAACACACACAACCAACTCTCGAATCTTTTTTGGAACTCCCACTCACACGAATAAGTATACTCTTGCTATTTGTATTGTGGCGTGTTACAAGATTTCTGTTCTCTTTCCTTTCCGAAACTGGTATGTCCTAGTTTTAATTCTAGCCCCAACTCCAATATGTTTGCTTACCAGTTCTTACGTCCATGTTTACTTTAGTGTCTGAAGTATTTAATCTTTGTGCAATGTGCTTATATCCTCCTCACTTCTTGTAATGAACCCCATTCCGATATCCCCTTATTTGGTTTGAGTTATGGTTCAAAAGCATGGCAATATATCTAAAGTTATTGTCCATAGATATGAACTGTACCCTTTGGGCCCTAAGCTATTTTAATTTTCCATCCACATTCTGTTGCTGTGTGTGCTGAGTTAAAGCTTTGGCCTGGCAGTATTCTAATTACTGCCTAGGCCATGGCTTGACCGTCAATAAGTCCTTACTCTCCAATGTTTGGCAAACAGGTTTGGTCAGGGGTATGCCAGCCTACCTCATCGTTAGGTGTGGCCACTAGTCTGCCTTGGCACTCCCTACCCTTCTCTATTGCACTTGCACTAATTCTTAGAACTTAAGTTCTGCCACTCTCTTGTGAGCCTTGCCTTGGGATCCCTGAGCTCCCTCTGAACTTGGACATCTGATGGCTGGCCCTACCACACTTCACTCTAACTCATTCTGATTAACATCTTGGGTGTAAGAACTTCCAAGGATTCCTGAAACCCCTTGGATTTCCGAAACACCCTATATAAAAGAAGGCCTTGGAAATCTGGATCTCAAAAGTGGCTCAATCTCGTATTATTAGACACTAAGTCTGAATTAGGTTCCTTGGATGCAGCTGATGTACTTTTTCAGTTGTATTTTTCTGGTATGTTATAATTTGTATAAACTCATGGGGATTTAGTAAAAAAAGGGAGGGGTTTACTTTTATGCACAAAATATGCCTATAGGGATTTAGTTATGATTTGTGCAACTTCACATGTAGAAAGCATGTCTATAGGATTTAACATTTTTTTGCAACAAAGCATATAGAAAAAATGCCTATAGGGCTTTGATTTCTGGTTTGGGCAACTTCACACGTAGAAAGCATGTCTTTAGGATTTAACATTTGACTTCTGCTATAAAGCATATAGATACCATGCCTATAGGAATTTGCATTTCTGTATAACACCATTAGGCAAACAATTAGGCTTAACAACTAAGCATATAGATACCATGCCTATAGAGATTTGCATTTATGCATATAATAACGATATTGGGCAAACAATTAGGCTTAACAACTAAGCATATAGATACTATGCCTATAAGAATTTGCATTTCTGCATATAATAACATCATAAGGCAAACCAATAGGCGCAACAACAAAATTGCATGTAGATACCATGTCTGCAGTACTCCTGTTTAAAAGGTCAAATTTAGTTAACGCATAGAGAGCATGCCTATAGGAACTTCGAATCTGAGCCGTTTCATTCATTAAAATTAGCATTGACCTTTTAAAAATAGTATTTACTGAAGCTCATAAAGTAACGAATCTTTTCTAAACGAATCTGCATAT
Organism: Nicotiana noctiflora; assembly: GCA_032618575.1. Classification (NCBI taxonomy): domain Eukaryota; kingdom Viridiplantae; phylum Streptophyta; class Magnoliopsida; order Solanales; family Solanaceae; genus Nicotiana; species Nicotiana noctiflora. The sequence continues at coordinate 227,981 of JASVEL010002442.1, read as the reverse complement.
TTTCTGAAACTCATGAAACTCTTTCCCAATTAGTATGCATGACCTCTGAAGTTCATTTCTTTTCTGTTAAACCTTTTTTAAAACAGTACATTCTTTTCTAAAACTCTTTTTACTCTATAACTGTGCTTTATAATTAGTTTGTGTTTTAAAATCAGCAATTCTATCCAACACTTAGACAAAGAATTAACTAATCAATCAGACCAGTTTTAGACAACTGCATTCGAGCGAGTCTAATGCAGACTTCCCGTCTAAAAATATGTGTTAAACTAGTCCACTCATCGCTTTATTTAATTTAAGACCAAACCATTACATGCAAGACATGCTAAACTCTATGGCCTTATGTGATTTAAGGAGGCTTATTTGAGCCCTGCTTGCTTATTTGCCTTCCCCTTTACTTGCATTATGTGCTTTGATTGACGCCTTAGTATTTTATCCTTTTGAAAACTCCCAAAAGACCCCAAACCCATCTCCCTTTAGAACTAGTAATCCAAATGCCTCTAGGACTGATAGGATTGGGACGGGTACTAGCATGCAATAAATAACGAGACATTCTGCGCTTTAATACCTTAATGGGGTAGGAATGGTAGAATATGGATATGATGACCATGCGATAACACCACGTGTATAAACGGTTACCGGTTGTTCTATGGGGTGATCCATATTATTTATAAACGTAGCACCCCTCGCCCTTTACTCGTTTATTTTACTTCGAAAACTGCTTTTTCTCAAATTTCAGCTTCTTTAACTGCTACTTCCACCAATTATGTAAAATTTCTCCCTCTTCACTCGTTTCTTATACATTTTAAAACTACTTTTTTATGTAAGATTTCAGCTTTTAACTTCGTTTCAGTTTCAAATCATTTGCAACTATTATATGAAAAAACCCCCTTGTATTTGTAATTCTTGCTTGTCTACTTATGTTTGCTTGCTTAAAGTCACAATTGTAACATGGTCGGGAACCTCACTAGTGGATCTTGAGGGGTTCCTAATACCTTCACCTCGAGATAATTTCTAGCCCTTACCCAAACTCTGATTCTTCATCTTAAATTCTTCCTTAATGTGTCCTAGTGCACTATAATCATTAGGTGGCGACTCTTCAAAGCCATAAACCTAATTCCCAAAAGGGAATAGATTTGTCTTACCAACTGTCGTAAACCCAATTTTGGCCTTTAGAAAAAGGGGGCGTCGACAACCATATCCTTGATCATCTGAGGCTACCTGTTGCCTGAGAGTTTATGAACTTCCTTTCAGAACTGAACTATATCCTAGCACACGCCAGTCTAGATCCTCTAATACATATCGCATATACCATACCATCCAAGGATAACATGAAAATTTTTATCTCCCTTCCAAGTCACAGTCATATATGCGCAACTAGCCAAGTACTTCTACTGGTCCCATCTAGATGAAAATCATTACACGTCACATGCCTCTCACAATCGTAGAAAATGCACTTCTCGATCTACGGATGAGATCAACAAGAACTCTCCCAATTTCGTTTTCACAAATTAAACTACCAAGACGGAATCCTTCTAACTAGACCAAGCTAAGCAAGCCATCAAAGCCCATGAGCATTGCTACAAAATGCCTGTAAGAACCTATTACCTTGAACACATACAAATAATTGATCATATCCTATTATCAAACTATCCCATTTATCTGAATTTCCTTCTAATTCATTTCCAACTTGATGCATCCCTCTTGTTGTAGTACCACAATCTCTCATTCCAGGCTTACCACATGAGACCCAACCATAAGACCACACGGTCTAGGACCCATAAGCCATTGAATACTCTCTCAAATATTACCAGAAACATGGCACTCCCGAATAATTTAATCTGAAGAACTTCCTGTGAATCCAAATCTGTTACCTTTACTTCCATGTTGCTCATACGTAGAATCCCATAATTAACATAAAAATACCACAAGTCTTGACCTTTTCCAATGAAAACACAATCTTTTACCACATGCACTACCTTAAGATACCCGGTTGTTTCTGTAGAACCTTGAACACATTAGAACCATTCTCAAAAGTCTTTCACTCTTATTCAAACTGCAAATTACTTGACCTAACAAACAAAACCACCAGTGCCTCCTTGGCACTCTGATACTACAAAATGAAATCCCCATCCTAATACGACCAAGGAACTTCCTGCTCTATGCGCCGAATATCCTTTATCAATTACACTCCATACATTATTTGATTCTCATACTCTATGAAGCATAATATGACCTTTCTAAAAAAAATTTTTACTCTAGCCATAGCTAATTCACTCACACGCCCCATGCTTGAACTAACATAGTACTTAACCGTGCAATCAACTTCCCACAATAGACTCCCCCACTTGGCTCGAAACCATAGATCAAGACACACTCAACAACTCATAACACTTTTACTCTATTGATGCCACAATACCATAGTGCTAACTCGAATCATTTACAAGTTTGTGAGAACACAAATCATCCAGTAGTGTTAATCTTCCACAAATCTCGCATTCAACCCCACAATAATAAATCCCACTCACTTAAGAAATCCAAAATTTCAAATTTCAACATGTACCATTCCATTACACACAAGATCTTCTAACATTCACATAAGGATCACACCACTTCGAAACAGTCCAAAAAATCCTCACATATGGCCCTCTGCCTCACTCAGTCCAAAAAACATCATAAGCCTCTCGAACATCAATAAAATAGTAGCGCTCCTCCCAAAACAATAGTGGAAATATCATTTAAGTCTTAAAGTTCAGTTAAAACGACTGAGTTTGTAAAATAGTACAATCAACAAGACTGAGTTCAAGTAGTATGTCAAATAGTGAGGAATTAGTGATAAAATCCCCGAAGGGTTCAAATAATTGGCACGACGCCCAACTATAGCAATCAGCCCAAATCATGATAATATCAAATAAGTTTCAATCAAATACACGGTAAATTCATCAATCGGGACAGACCAAGTTACAATCCCTAACGGTTCTCTACCCCACGCTCGCTATCTGACATGCAAGTCACCTCAATATAGCACTATGGTGTGCAAATCTGGGGTTTCAAACCCTCAGGATGTCATTTACAATCATTACTCACCTTAAGTCGGCCAAAATTCTAGCTCTCTATGCCCTTGGCTCGCAATTCGACCTCCTCGCGCATTGAATCTGATCAAAACCACAACGAATATGTTGCAATAGGCTAAGGGAACATAACCCAACCAAAAAGAATCGAAAAACATCGAAAATCACGAAATTTGAAAAACTCGAGCCCCGGGCCCACTTCTCGAAACTCAGAAATTTTTACATCAACGGGTTATTTATCTCGCCACGAGTCCTTACATACCAAGAACTCCCAAATCTGAGCTCAAATGACCCATCAAATTACATATTTAAAATTTCAAAAACTCAAGCCCTAGTTCTTTCCATTTTAGCCATGTTTCCATGAATTTCAAGCTAAATATCACTTAATAAACATGTTTTTGGTTCGTTGAACTTACCTCAAAATAATCCTCTTCGAATCCCTCTACAATTTCTCCCAAATAGCTCTCAAGGTGCTCAAAAATGGTGAAAATGACTTAGTTAAGCGAACAAAATATTTTATAGGTTTTGCCCAGTTCCAGGTCTTTCTTCTATTATGCGATCGCAGTCCCAGGCTTGCGATCACAATGCACAAAATTTCAGCTCTAAATTTCTTACCCTAAGAGATCGCACATATGACCCTGCGATCACAATGCACAATTTCTTCAACCTGTGCGATCGCACAACTAGTCCCGCGATCGCAATGAACAACCAAACAACCCCTCAATATCCTCCTATGTGATTGCAACACTCCCCCTATGATCGTATAAAGCAAAATGCTCTGCAACAGCTGATGCCTTTTTCTGCAACTTTTCATAGTCGAAAACTCCCCGTTAGCCATTCGAAATTACCCCGAGGCCCTCGAGACCTCAAGCAAAGTTACCAACACATCTTAAAACCTCATACAAACTTGTTCCAATCTTCGAAACACCTCGAACAACCCCAAAACCATCAAATTACAACGAATTCAAGCCTAAGTTCTTCTAAACTTCCGAAACACGTATTTGATCCAAAACCCAACCAAAACACCTCCGAATGACCTAAAATTTATCACACACGTCCGAAATCACTAACGAATCTACAGCAACTCCCGAAATGCTATTCTGACATTCGGATCAAAATCTCACCTATCAACCGGAATTCCCCAAAATACTAACTTTGTCAATTCAAGCCTAATTCTACACCGACGCTCTAAAATCACTTCTGATCACTCTCCTAAGTCACAAATAATCTCTCAAAGCTAACCAAATCATCAGAATTTAGATCCGAGCCCTCTAACTCATAGGTCAATATGTGGTTGACTTTTCCAAACTAAGCCTTCCTATAAGAGACTAAGTGTCTCATTTCCTTCCTAAATCAATCCAAGCTTACTCGATCACGCAAGACACTGATAACAAATCCTAACAGAGTAAAAAATAGGGGAAACAGAGCAGTAATTCATGAGACGACGGGTCGGATCATCACAGTTGATTTACTTTCCATACTCTGGTGTTATTATTTTTATTGTTGTACTTAGTGTTATTGAGCCAAGGGCTAGCATAGAGAAAAATTACTGTGAGTTGATATATTATTGTTAAGTTTTCGGCGCATGTGATATTGTTGAAAGGATTTATCGGGGTGTTCGCACGTGAGTTTTCCTTGCTATTGTTATTACTGATATTGCACATGTGGAGTGCCAAGGCGGGCTACATATATGGGTTTCCACATGTGGCAAGTGATAATATTATTATACATGTATTTTGAGACAACGCAGGCATTTACTTTATATTGCGCACGTGGTGGGACGAGGGGGCTGTGTCGGGGATGATTTGTGATGACTTGTGATTTTTTCTGAGGTCATTGTTCTTGATGATATTTTTGTAGGGGTGTGCCTACTTTGTGTGAGTCATGCATTTTAATTTTCGCTGCGTTGTTTCCTCTGTGATTCGTCATCTCAAATCTCAATTGTTGACTCGAGTCATGATAGAAGACTTGCACAACTATACACTGTAATTAGTCTTTTATATCCGTCTAAGAAGATGAACCCTTATGTTTACTAATAATTTACATGTCTCTCATATACTTACCTTTTGTATGGGATATTGCTACCTTGGCACGTGAGCTATCCGCGTGGCTGTGAGATATCGTTATTGCTTGCATGTGAGTTGTTTGTGCAAATATGAGATATTGCCATTCCCTTACCATGTGAGTTGTCTGTGAGGTATTAATGGTATTGGCTGAAACATTAGAAAATTGGAAAGATATTGCCCAAACCTAAGGTGATATCGTTGCTAGTCACCAAGATAAATGCTTAGGTTTGGAGTTAATATTTTTCTGTTGAGACTGGTGTTTTGCTTTACAAGATCCTTGAATGACCAGTATGAACAAAATGAGTACAAAACCTATTATCAATAAAAGTAACATATTTACCTTTCTGGTTCCTCCCAATAATTTTATACATGGAAATGATTGTATATGAGTACCAGATCCAATAAAGAGACTTGTCTAGATAATTTTTAACTCTGTTTAAGTTCTCCTGAAGTTGTCTATTTTTTACAATTTTAGTGACAATACTTATTATAACATTTTGGATCCATTTTCTTGCCTTAGTTTTACCTCATTTTCTACTCATTTCCCCTAAGTGTGTTCATCCATTTCTCCATCTGAATTTTTAATAAGGCATTTTCTCTTTTTATTTTATCCACTATTTCATAAAGTTTTACAACTACAACCGCCAAATCATCTCTCTCTTCTTCTACCTCTCTAATTTTTTTAATTAAAGCATATTTATCTTTAATGAGGTTGTGATGAATCAACCAAAATATTTGACAAAGCAGCAATTGTTAAGTTTTCAATTTTTTTTTGAACGTCAAGAAAAGTTACCTCATTGTCATCATATGATTTTGACATGAGTGAATATATAGAGTCATACTCTATAGATTCACTTTCAACACCCATCATGGAGGTGTCTCCGTGGTCATACTCAACTTCAGATTCACTGGAGGAATCTCCCTAAGCAGTAAGAGCTTATTTCACCAAATTATCAACGACATCTTTCCTTTCGAACCTTGTGTCAGGAACCGAATATTCCTCTTGACCACTTTGTCTGTATTATGTTTGTAGTGGTCCTGCTTGTCAATATTTTGATAAAAATGCGAAAGATAAAGATGTTTTGATTCAAGCCAAGACATCCTCACCAGGACATTTTATAAAGATGCTTAATGATTTTGAAAAAAGAGAGGAGACATCTCTCTTATTTTCCATCAACCATAGTATTAGCTGTTGAATTTTGGTGGTCTTGTAGTAGATTGTCCTCTTTGAAATTTGATGGAGCAGCCATTAAGTTCCTTTGTAGGTACTAACCGTTTAGAAAGAACCTGCTCCGATACAAATTTATTTAAATCAAGGGTATACCAAACTGTATTGGATCTCTATAAGTTCTTACAGTAACAACAGTAAGTAAAAAACACAATAATTTTTACGCGAAAAACTTTCAGCTCACGGGATTGAAAAAATGACTTACCCTAGTAGGATTTCAACGTCAGTAACTGATCAAACTTTTACAATCTTTTGCAATCTAGGAATTAAATTCTTAATGCCTCCACCCTTACAATAACTCTATTGTAAGACTATTTATAATAACTCTATTACATGGCTACACACTTGACTAACTCTTGTCAAAACAACCAAAACAAAAATATTTTAACTGATATCCTATTGATGGCTTCTAAAAACCTGTGAAGGAATTACAAGTGAAAAACCTAGAACAGAGACACAATAATACTGAAAGACATAAGACAAAATCAATGTTGGGAACTGGTCCTTTGTTCTGTTGTTGATTTGTTCTTCAATGCCTCAGAGGAAAGACTCGTCTACTCCATTCATAGCAAACAAGCAAATTGGTGCATTTTAAATTAAGTTAAAACTGTCCATCAGAAGAAGGAAGAAATATTAAGAAAACATTAACCGAATGAAAACGGATAGGAGAATATTATACTTACTCCTCTATTTAATTCGACAGATCTGCTTACACACTTCCAACTGGCATTGACTTTGTTCTTTTAATATATTGTTAAATACCAAGGTGGGGAAATAAATTAAAGACGTAATGGTTACTTGGCTACTTAAACTTGTATCGATTTGTAAAGCCGATATATGAACTTATATTTTTTCCGTTGGAACACTTCATCTTGACGTAATGAATACTAATAAATACTTTCTATTGAACGTGTTAGCCAATCACTCTGACATGAATGTCATGTCACATATTTGGTCTTTATTATATGACATGTGGATTGTGGGTCCTATATTATTAGAAAAAAAATTTAATCTTTAAAATTTTTAAATTCTTTTTCTTTCTTTTTTTTCTCCACCTTCATCCCCACCACTCCAATCACCCTCCGATGTGCTTCCATCTTCCCCGCCACCCATTTACACAAAACTCATGTAATAGAATCCAAGATGCGTGAAATTTTCATGTTTGCACTCAATTACACTATGGCTGAAGGTAAGATAGTCAGTTGGGTCAAAACTGAAGGTGATAAACTTGCTAAAGGTGAAGCAGTTCTTGTTGTTGAATCAGATAAAGCTGACATGGATATTGAATCTTTTTACGATGGTTATTTAGCTACTATTATTGTTCCTGAATGTGGGTCCGCTCCTGTGGACTCCACCGTTACTCTTCTTGCTTAATTTGAAGATGAAATTTCGGTTGCAAAGGTGAAAATTCCGACACACACTTCGAGTTCCAATCAAAAAACGACTACAGCGGCTGCTACTGTAATCGAAGAGGTGGTTTCTCCGGTAGTAACAGCGGACGGGGTTTCACTATCCAAGAGAATAAAACCATTAAAAGAACAGGGAAAAAGAAAGGGAAAGAGAAAAGTTTTTTTTTTGCCTTTTTTTTTCTTATTTGCATTTTATTCTATTTTTAATATTTTTTAATAAAATTAAAATTATTCACGTGTCTTTGCACCTTGATTTACAAATAATTTAGCTATGTCAATTGTGTCACTTCCATATAGGTTTGGTCAGTGGTCAAATGTGTTTATTAGAATTCTTTCTGTCAAATTGAAATGTTTAAATGGAAAAAATATAGGTTCATTTATCGACTTTACAAACCGATACAAATTTAAGTGGTCAGGAAGCATTACGCCTAAATTAAAGGTATTGATTCAAGCTAAAGTTCTTATACGACAAATTGAGGGTTAAAAATTTGCCACACCCTAAGCAGTCCATATTTGTTATTTCCGTAGCGATCAAGTGGGCAGATGAATGTTGTTTTATGCATAAGACCAGTAATTTCAAATTGAAAAAAGTAATTGTAGGATTCTACCACACTAGGCTACACTCTTGGACCTAGTTAACGTTCAAATGTGATATTTTAGATAAATTTCACATCGATAAAATACGGCATAAAATAAGTTGTATAGCAAGAAAACAAGATTTTAAGTTTAGTGACGTATTTTAAAATCATACGAGACTAGATTCAGCACGAACAATATCACTAGTTGGGCTAAGCTTATATATGGTAGCAGAGCCACTCTGCGTGCAATCTCGGACGATGGTGGGGCAAACCTCAGCGTCCAACGGAGCTTAGGTGTCCCACATAAAATAAAATACAAAAAAAATGCTAGGTATATAAGGAAGCAAGACTTAGACTCTAGTGACGTATTTAAATTCGTGTGAGGTTAGCACAAAAGTGGACAATATGACTAGTAGGTCCAAATATTATTAAGATATATTTTTGCATAACAGATAAACACATTGTGAAAGAAGATATGCACAGGATTTGAGAAGGTTTGGCAATACAGAAAGAATTTTTCAGTATATAAAAAATAAAATAAATTAAAAAAAAACCTGTATAATCTCCCATCTCCACGCAACCCTTACTACGATCTCCATTATTAGTCAACTGTAAAGATGCTTGTTTAATCCAATGAAAGGAAATAAACAAATAGGTGATTTCTTTATTAGCTAGGTAAAAACTGTCTATGAGAAGAAAGAAAATATATAGTTCAAAAAGCCTTTAATCAAATGGAAAAGGATGGGGAATTATTATTCTTATAACTCTCCAACATGACAGATCTGATTCCACACGCCAACTGCTTATGACTTAGTTTTTTTCCCCCTCAATTAGTCAAACAATTAATTCATAACAACTAATTAATGGACTAACATGGTGTTGGAAATTAGTTAAAGGGTATTATAGTACAAGTCAGGGAATTAAAATTTTACGCACCCAAGGCAGCTCATATTATAAATAGGGGGTTTTCCACGATGCGTAAGTCACTCACAAATATAATTTGAGAGAAATAGTTAAAGAGCTAAGTCTTCTCCTTGTTGCCATCGTTTCCACAATATTCTAATTCTTGAGTAGTTGATAATGGAAGCTTATACTGCTGTAATTTCTCTTCTTCGTACTCTTGACGAACGAAACCCAGATCTCTTTCATGGCCACACTGCTGAAACGCTAGAATCTCTTCATGCTACTGCTGAATATTTTCGAAAAGTTCTTGAACAAGCTACCAAAAATGGGAGTAGGTTTGACCATAAGAAAGTCAAATATTTGGAGGAAAAAATAAGAGTTGTTGTTGGTTATGCAGAAGATGTTGTTGAGCTGAAGATTTTACGAATCATCAAAGGCTCAAGCTGGACATTTGAAATTCTACAACACCAGGACTTGCTACCAGTTGCTGAAAAAATGGATACAACAAAGAAAGAAATGATGGAGATTGTTTCTGATTTTACCACAAATACTCATGACGCTAGTGATAATCTAATTCTTGAATCTACTCAGTATTCCGGGATTGGCACTTCTTCTTCAAGTATTCCAGTGCTGCCAAATTTGGAAGGTGATATCGTGCATGGACTTGATGATAACTTGAAGATCATAGTTAAAACATTGACAGGACAAACGTTGGATCTTGCTATTGTCACCATATCAGGTATGGGTGGCATTGGCAAGACAACGCTCGCCTGAAAAGCTCAAGATTATCTCCCAATCAGGTATCACTTTGACATTCGTGTTTGGGTTAAAATATCTCAAGAATATCGAAGCAGAAATGTGTTGATAGATGTTTTACATAGCATTTCAAAGCAAACAAATATTGTCAACGAAAATGATTATGATAAGGATGAGAGTAAGTTAGCTGACCTAGTGCAGAAATGACAAAAGGGTCCAAGATACCTTGTTGTTGTTGATGATATTTTGGAGTACAGATGTTTGGGATATAATAAGAGGAATATTTCCTAATTATAACAATGGGAGTCGAATCTTATTGACTACCAGGGAAACAGATGTAGCGATGTATGCGAATACTAGTATCCCTCAAGAGATGAACCTCTTGCCTTTAGAAAACAGTTGAAAGTTACTTCGTGATAAGGTGTTTGGACCAAAAAATGATCATCCACCTGAGTTGGAAGAAATTGGAAAGCAAATAGTAGAAAAATGCCAAGGACTACCCTTGACAATTTCAGTTATTGCAGGGCATCTCTCTATAATGGACAGGACATTAAAAAGTTGGAAGGATGTTGCCCGAACCTTAGGTGAAGTCGTTGCTAGTCATCCAGATAAATGTTTAGGAGTGCTAGGTTTGAGTTACCACCACTTGCCTAATCACCTCAAACCTTGTTTTCTTTCTATGGGTGATTTCCCAGAGGATTTTCACGTTGAGACTTGCAGATTGATCCAATTATGGATTGCTGAAGGTTTAATTATAACGGCGTTTGAAAGTCATAAAAGCTTGGAGGAAGTGGCAGAAAATTATCTAGAGGATCTTATCAATAGGAACTTGATAATGGCTGTAAAAAGGAGATTCAATGGTGAGATAAGAACATGTGAAATACATGATATACTCCGTGAATTCTGTTTGATAGAAGCTAAAACGACAAAGTTTATGCATGTTGAAAGAACTTACTGTACTCCAACACAAAAGCATAATGTATGACGCTTCAGTTTTCAAACCAGAGAGCATTCAGCTGATGATTGTCGTAAGCTATTACCCCTTGTTGCTAGATCTATCTATGTAATTTCTAGATCATTAGATACTTATTTACCCTGTTACGGGCTTCTTGACGACCTTCTGGGCATTGGGCCCATAACTCGTCGTCATTACGTTTTACGTGATTTTTTTCTCCCATTTCAAGCTTCTCAGGGTGTTGGCAATATTCAAAAAAGATGAAATGTATCTTTTTCGTACATTTCCACTCGAGATTACAAAATTTATTTCATTTGAGATATCTCCAAATTCGTTTTTCGGGTGATATTCCAGAATCAATCTCAGAGCTTCAGAATTTGCAAACTCTAATTAATCATGGGGAAAGAGAGAAGTTTGTTATTGTTGCGGAAGCCAAATATATATAGTGTGAATGAGTCACAACTACTATACCAAAAATATGGCAGCCACCAAATAATAAATAAGACAATAAAGCAACAATATAAAGAATACCAGAATTTACGAGGTTCGGCTAATTTTGCCTACTCCTCGGACACAACCAATATTTTATTCCACTCCAAATACAAGTGAAATAATACTAAAGAGAGAAGATACAAATGCCTTAAGAAGATAAGAAGGCAAATGAGAGGTGTGTTTAAATCCTAAACATTAGGCCTTCTTTTATAGGGGAAAATCGCCCCAAATTCACTTCCCAACCGATGTGGGATAAGGTTTTTGTCAAACTTCAACAAATCTCCACCTTGACAAAAATTCTACATCTTCAATTTTCTCTCTATAAAAAATTTTGGTTGTGTCTTCATCTTCAATCTTCAGTGTTCAACAATGTCGATCAAATCCAAACAATGTTGAAATTTGACCGCAATCACCACCTTTGTTAGCATATCAGCAGGATTCTCCGTAGTATGAATTTTCTTCACCGTGACTCCACCTTCTTCTATGATTTCTCGTACGAAATGATACCGAACATCAATGTGCTTCGTCCTTGCATGATAAACTTGGTTCTTCACTAATTGAATAGCACTTTGACTATCACAAAAAATTGTGATACCTTTTTGTTCAACACCAAGCTCCTTTAGCAATCCTTGAAGCCAAATTGCCTCATTCACAGCCTTTGTAAGCCATGTACTCTGCCTCTGTTGTAGACAAAGCAACTGTTGACTACAAAGTAGACTTCCAACTAACTGGTGCCTTTGCAAAAGTAAACACATAACCAGTAGTTGATCTTCGTTTGTCGAGATCACCCGCAAAATCCGAGTCACAATATCCAACTACAGCCTGATTGCCTTCCTGCTAAAAAACTAACCCGACATCTACGATATTATGAATATACCGTAGAACCACTTCACAGCTTGCCAATGCTCCTTTCCCGAATTATGCATATATCTGCTAATAACTCCAACAGCTTGTGAAATGTCAGGTCTCGTACAGACCATTGCATACATCAAGCTACCAATAACATTTGCGTATGGTAGCTTTGACATATACTCTTGTTCAGCTTTATCCAATGGCGACATAGTAGTACTTAGCTTAAAATGGGGAGCAAGTGGAGTACTAACTGGCTTAGTCTTGTCATCTATGCCAAAACGTTGTAGTACTCTCTTCAAATATTCTTTCTGAGATAAACAGAGTTTCTTTGAACGTCTATCTCTTATTATCTCCATGCCAAGAATTTTCTTCGCCTCACCCAGATCCTTCATCTCGAACTCCTTCTTCAATTGAATCTTCAACTTATCAATTTCTTCCGAATTCTTGGAAGCTATCAACATATCATCAACATATAGGAGAAGATATATAAAGGAACCATTTTTAAGCTTGCACAAATACACACAATGATTGTATTTGCTTCTCTTGTACCCTTGCTGCAACATAAACTTGTCAAATCGTTTGTACCATTGTCTAGAAGATTGTTTCAACCCGTACAATGATTTTTCAAGTTTGCAAACCATATTTTCCTTTCCAGCAACTTTGAATCCTTCTGGCTGAGTCATGTAGATTTCCTCCTCCAAGTTTCCATGTAAAAACGCAGTTTTTACATCCATCTTAACTAGTTCCAAATCCAATTGTGCTACCAAAGCCAACATAATTCGAATGGATGAATGTTTTACAACTGGAGAAAATACTTCATTGTAATCAATTCCCTCCTTTTGAGCATATTTGGCCACCAACCTTGCTTGGTAGCGAACATCTTCTTGGTTAGTAAATCCTTCTTTCTTTGCAAATACCCATTTGTACCCAATTGCTTTCTTTCCCTTCGGGAGATTGGCCAATCTCCATGTATGATTCTGATGAAGGGACTGTAATTCATCATTCATGGCAATCCTTCACTTATCGTCTTCTGAACTTTGGACTGCGTCTTTATAAGTTGTGGGAACATCATCAGCTGCAATTGCGGTTGCACAAGCAACTGTCTCTATGAGACGAACTGGTTTCGTTACTTTCCTTTTTGGCCTGCTAGTTGCTATTGATTCAAGTTTTTGTTGAGGTTCCTGAGTTGGAATCTCCTCTACCGGCTCTCCTCCCATAGGATAATCTTCATTTGTTTCCTCCTCTGCTTCTTGTGTAGGAAAAATAAATTTTCCCTCAAACTCCACATGCTTAGAAGCACCATCATCTTGTTTGGTACCTTCATTTGTTACCTTGTTTACCATAGAAGATTCATCGAAGGTAACATCCCTGCTGAATATTACTTTATTTGTCATAGGACACCATAAGCGATGTCCTTTGACTCCAGAAGTAATCCCCATAAAAATAGCCTTCTTTGCCCTTGGATCCAATTTTGACTCAGTCACATGATAATATGCAGTTGAGCCAAATACGTGCAAAGAGTCATAATCTACAGCAGGCTTTCCATACCATTTTTCAAATGGTGTCTTGCCATCAATAGCAGCAGATGGTAAGCGATTAATGAGGTGGCATGCATATGTTATTGCCTCAGCCCAAAATTCTTTGCCCAAGCCAGCATTGGACAACATACACCGTACCTTCTCCAGCGAGGTCCGGTTCATGCGTTCTGCCACTCCATTCTGTTGTGGTGTATGTCTGACAGTGAAGTGTCGGACGATGCCATCATTTTCACCGATCTTATTGAAATGATCATTTTTTTATTCACCTCCATTGTCTGTGCGAATACACTTGATCCTCCTGCCCGTTTGATTCTCCACCATCGTCTTCCATTTGAGAAAAATTCCCAGCACTTCATCTTTGCTCTTCATTGCATACATCCATACTCTTCGGGAAAAATTATCAATAAAGGTCACAAAAAATGTGCTTCCCACCCAATGAAGGTGTTTTGGAAGGACCCCAAACGTTAGAGTGTACATAATCCAAAATGCCTTTAGTATTATGGATTGCTGTACCGAATTAAACCCTTGTCTGTTTCCCTTTGACACAATGCTCGCAAAACTCCAAATTGCAAGCCTTTATCCCTTTCAACAATCCTCGATCTGATAGAGTTTTCAAGGATTTTCCTCCAGCATGTCCCAAGCGCATGTGCCATAGCCTGGTTGCTTCTGCATCTTTGTTGTCACTGGATGTTACTGTCGCTGTCCCAATAACCGTACTACCGAGATAACGGTACATGTTATTGTTCTTCCGATTGGCCTTCATTACCACTAGTGCACCGGAGCATACTCTTATCACTCCATTTTCTGCAATAATTTTGAACCCTTTTGATTCCAGGGCTCCCACAGAGATGAGATTTTTCTTCAAACCTGGTACATATCGAACATCTGTTAATGTTCTGGTCATTCCATTATGGTTCCTCAATTGTATTGAACCAATTCCATATGAGGTAAGAGGGCTGTTATCCGCTATTTGGACGACTCCATATTCTCCTTCTTGAAAGTCCACAAACCAATCTCTGTTGGGACACATATGATAGCTACAAACTGAGTCCATCAACCACATGTCTAATGACGTTGACGGTTCAGTTGTAACTAATGAGAAATCCGAATCATCACAATCAGCTACATTTGAATCCATATTGGTCTTTCCATTGTTATGTTTGGCCTTATTATTCAACTTCGGACGGTCTTTCTTCCAGTGCCCCTTTTCTCGACAAAAGGCACATTCATCTTTGCTTGGGTTTAGATCTTGGCTTAGATCTTCCTTTCCTATTCCTCGTTTGATTTTGAGGACGACCCCTCACGAACAGTGCTTCTCCTTCTCCGCCCTTCTGTTTTTCTCGCTTTCTTTGTTCATAGCTGTACAAAGCCGAACAAACTTCTCTGAGAGAAACTTCGTCATTTCCATGGAGTAGAGTAGTTTCAAGGTGCTCGTACTCGTCAGGAAGTGACGCCAATAACATCAAGGCCAAGTCACCATCATCATAAGTTGTATCCATATTTTGCAAATTCGTGACCAACTTATTGAAGCTGGTGATATGTTCATTCATCATGGTACCAGGAACATAGGTGAAGTGAAACAGTCTCTTCTTCATGTACAATTTATTTTGACTGTTTTTCTTCAAAAATTTATCCTCCAGTGCTTTCCATATTTTACTTGCAGAAGTTTCCTTTGTGTATGGATATTTCTGCTCTCTAGCAAGGTAGGATCGAATGGTACCGCAAGCAACACGGTTGATAATTCTCCAATCTTCTTCTCCAATACCATCCGGTCTCTTTTCTTCAATAGCAAGATCTAGCCCTTGTTGAAAAAGGACATCTAGAACCTCGCCTTGCCACATCCCAAAATGTCCGGACCCGTCAAAAATTTCTACCGCAAATTTCGCATTTGACACAATTCTTGTCATAAGCGAAGATGCCAATGATGACGTATTGCTGACACTTGATGTAGATTCTTCTTGTTTATTGTCTCCCATCTTTGACATAAATATTATTTAATAACTGACGACACAAATCAAGATTATTTCCTTTCTGATGTGGAAGATCAGACTAAGCTGCAACCACAGAGCATACCGGGTCAGAACCTTGACTCAGTTACCAAGATAAATCTTTTCTGATGTGGAAGATCAGACTACGCTGCAACCACAGAGCATACCGAGATAATACCTTGGCTCTGATACCAATTGTTGCGGAAGCCAAATGTATATAGTGTGAATGAGTCACAACTACTATACCAAAAATTATGGCAGCCACCAAATAATAAATAAGACAATAAAGCAACAATATAAAGAACACCAGAATTTACGAGGTTTGGCTAATTTTGCTTACTCCTCGGACACAACCAATATTTTATTCCACTCCAAATACAAGTGAAATAATACTAAAGAGAGAAAATACAAATGCCTTAAGAAGATAAGAAGGCAAATGAGAGGTGTGTTTAAATCCTAAATATTATGCCTTCTTTTATAGGGGGAAAATCCCCCAAATTCACTTCCCAACCGATGTGGGATAAGGTTTTTGTCAAACTTCAACGGTTATAACTTCAACGGGGAAGATATGGGTGATTAAAAACTTGAGGCATATACATATGGGGACCCATTGATTTAGTAAGAGAGAGTATTCTAGATCAACATCTTGCGATAGGGATACCAAATCTAGAGGAACTTTCTGGTCTATGCTCTTTAAGTTGTACATCTCAAGTATTTTCTCGTATTCCCAATCAAAAGAAATTGGTGGTCTATGAAATTTCATCCGGGAGAGACAGTATGGACAATCCCCTCATTGATATGTCGGGAGTATGATGTTTCGAAACCTATCTCCATCCAAAAGAGAAGGTATGATGCTCCGAAACATATCTTCATCCAAAAGAGAAGGTATGATATGTTCCGAAATATATCTCAATCAAGATGTTTCTTTTCCCAACATCACTTAAGAGGTTAACTTTATATGAGTTCCGTTTTCCTTGGGAAGACATATCAACTCTTGCCATGTTGCCAAATCTTGAAGACCTCAAACTTAAAGAGGATGCAGTCAAGGGTGGCGTGTGGATATTAAGTGTTGAAGACAAGTTCGAAAGCCTAAAGCTTTTGTTAATTGCAACTGCTTCTTTTTATCATTGGGTTGCTACCAGTGATAAATTCCCAAATCTAAAACTTCTTGTTGTCAAGTATTGCCACTATCTGGAAGAAATTCCGACAGATTTTGGGGAAATTTGTACATTGGAGTCAATTGAATTACATTATTGCAATACCGCCGCTGAGGATTCTGCAAGAAAGATTAAACAAGAACAAGAAGACATGGGAAACACTTCCCTTAATGTCGAAATTCATGAAAGTAAGTTTTACATCTCTCTCAAAATTCTTCACTGTAATTGTTGCTCAATCTTCGTGAAAATGCTACCTCCTTGAAATTAAGATTATGACTTCTCCTTTTTATCTTCCATGCAGGGCGTTGAAGCTAATTTCGAGGGACCATTCCAAATAAGTTACCTTTTAGTCTTATATTTTCATACATCGATGTCCTTATCGGTTGGTGATTTTATGTATTTAAGGAATAAGCCATGTTTAATGCAAGTCTCGCCCATTTGTGATTTAGTATTATGTGAACCACAACTATTGATGTATTATTTTGTTTTATGTGATAGCTCCAAATGAACAACGCTTCTAATATGTAGGTATCACGCTAATTTCTACGACAATGGGTGAACTCGATTATTTCATCGGCGCTTATTAGACGTACGTAATTTATCTAATATGTAATACTAGTATTAGGACTCGCACAATGCGCGAAAAACATTAAAAAATATTAATAATGTCAAACGTTGGTATGACTTTGCTTAGCATATTAGATCATATTATTTTAACAAAATTTTCAATCGTTATTTTGTATCTTAATGAAGTGTACCAAAAAACATAATAGTGAAATTAAGGATAACTAATTATATAGTGTTTATTAACTTTGTGTTTCTTATTTTAATTGTTTTACGGTATCGGCTATTTCGTATTATTACATTGATATAAAAGTATTTATTCATGACTTGGTATCCTTGTCTATTACTCCAATTTATATATCATCGATCTATATTTTTCTTTCGCATAATTTTTTTTACTTCTACAGTTCTCTAATATTGTCAACAGTTTGTCGAATATTTAAATATATCAATAATAATTTTGTATTTTATTACTTTATTTTATTTTAAAATTAATATCCTATCATTTTCTCTAGCGTTCATTTTGTATATTTTCTGTACTATGATACTTTAACTTTTGACAAGAGGGGTTGCTCTGATGGTAAGCAACCCCCACTTCCAACCGAGAGGTTGTGAGTTCGAGTCTTCCCAAGAGCAAGGTGGGAAATTCTTGGAGGGAAGGATGCCGGGGTCTATTTGGAAACAGCCTCTCTACCCCAGGGTAGGGGTAAGGTCTGCGTACACACTACCCTCCCCAGACCCCACTAAGTGGGATTATACTGGGTTGTTGTTGTTGTTGTTGTTGTTGTTGTTGTTGTTGTTGATACTTTAACTTTCCTCATTTACTTTTTATTTAAATTTTTAATAATTTTTATTTTGTATATGTCTATTAACGAAATATTTTTTTATTTTATTTATAAAAAACTTTCTATAAGATAAAGTTCATTATATGTTTAAAATTTTACTGTATTGATCAGAAACATTTTATTATTTAATTTTTTTAATTTTTTACTTATTGAGATTCTAGTTATATTATATTATCCATTGTCTGTCGTTGCTAATGACAAATAAAAAATAATTCATCATCCAAAGCTAAATTATGTCTTATTCTTTAAACCTTTTAAAACATGTTAGTTCACTGTTGTATTATGCAATACATAGTTTAATTCTTAAATTTCTTTTCACTCTTATTTTATAGCTAGAAATTCATCCATTGTGTAAAATTCAATCAATTCAGAAGGTGAAAAAAGGGTCGCATGTTGCACTAACCTGATGTTATGTACGGAGTCCATCAAAGGTCCGACCTCAAAGTTTATTATGCAATCTTACCCTGCATTAAGAAGGTGAAAATTTGCTAATAGGTAAAAAAAAACTAAGTTTAGCTATGACAAAATAACACAAAATAATATTTATTTAAAAGTAATTAGACCTTTTTTTTTGTAAATGTACAATAATTTTGTAACTGTCAAAGTACTACTATCAGTAGTAAAAAAGAAAATAAATGCTCTGAATAATTGTACTCATGGCATACCAAATAAATAATAGCTTTGGTTACCAAAATAAATAAATCAATAACAGCTTTTGTTATTAGCAAAAGCAAAAAAAAAAAGTGCAAAAAAATATTGAAGGTAAGCAAATGAGAATTAAGTCACAGTAATGACAAAGTTCATCTCAATTTGATATCCTTTTTAGATATGCATACCATTTCAAATCATGTTTTTTTGATGCATACACAAATGAGAAAATGATTCAGAAAACAGTCGACACCATCTTATATCACGAAGAAGCTCTCTTTTTATTCATCTCATTCTCGATACTTGGTGTTCTACGAACAACGCATATGTAATGACCCGACCCGTCGTTACGGGAGTTATCGCCCTATTTTCCTCATTTAATACTTCAATAAGCTAATTTATGTGTGTTTGGTAAGTTAGAAGCAAATCAGAGGGAATTTAGATAGAAATGAGGCCGTAAACCTCTTTATGAGAAGAATATGTTGGAAAAGTCAACCGAATTTTGACTGTTGAGTTAGACAACTTGGAATAGAATTATGATGATTCGACTAGTTTCGAGGGATCATTTATGACTTAGGAGAGCAATCGGAATCGAATTCGGACGTCCGGTGTAATTTTAGGCTTGAATTGGCTAGGTTGAATTTTGATGAAATCCGAACGGTAGGTGAGATTTTGACCTGGGAGTCAGAATGAAATTTTGAAAGTTGCAATAGCTCCGTTAGATAATTTTGGATATGTCTGCAAATTTTTAGGTCATTCGGACGTCGTTTGGTCGGGTTTTTTATTGGATGTTGTTTTCGGAAGTTATAGTTGAAACTTAGGCTTGAATTCGCCTTGATTTGATGGTTTTCGTGTTTAAGGGTGTGTTTTATTATAGGAACAACTTTGTATCGTGTTTTGGAATACGTTGATAGTTTTCGTTGGGGTCTCGAGGGCCTCAGGATGAATCCGGGGGTCCAAAACCATTTTTGGCCAAAGGAAAGAGCTGGTTTGTTGTCATAAGTGCAGCAGGCATTTACTCTCTGCGATCGCACTAATGAGCATGCGATCGCGTAGAGTACTGGAGAGGGCAAGAATTTTACCCTTCGCGATCGTAAGGCGAGGGACGCGATTGCGTAACGTCAGGAGCCGGAGCAATGCGATCGAAGGAGGCACGATCGCGATCGCGTAGGGTTACCCAGTTGTCCATCGCGATCACATGAGAGTCTACGCGATCGCGTAGAAGGAAAATATGGTCTGAGATTCTTGTGATACGAGATTCCATGAAAGGGAGTCACGATCGCGTGAAGCCTGTAAATTGTGCATCGCGGTCGCGTGAGGGGAGTCGCGATCGTATAGGGCAAATTAAATGTCTGACAGAATCAGATATAAACCATATCAGATGCGAGGGTTTCATTATTTACTCAGTTTTTTGCACCACATTGAGAGAAAATTGATAGATTTAAAGAGAGAAATCAACGGGAAAACATTGGAGGTAAGTTTCGTGACTCAAAAACGCAATTATATGCTAGAATTAACATCAAAACACATGAATTTGGGTAGAAATTGTGAAGAATTAGGGCCTAGATTATGAAAAAGAAATTTTGACTTTTGAAAGGCCATTCGAACTCCGATTTCGATAAATTTTATATGCACGAACTCGTGCCGAGACGAGGAATCCGTTGGTATGAATTTTGGAATTTTTTGAGAAGCGGGCCCGGGGTACGGGTTTTACCAACTTGGTGAATTATTGCGTAATTCAAGTAAATTAAATTGGGTTATGTTTCTTTGACCCGTATTTGATATAATTGATGTGGTTTTGACTAGATTCGATGCACGAGGCGGCAAATTCAAAAGGAAAAGGCATCAGGAACGAGTCCACGGCCGGCTAGAGGTGAGTAGCTTGTGTATATAGTAGTCTGAGGGTTCGAAACCCCGGCTTAGCACATTGTGACGCTAGTAGGGCATGGATCGCACCTCGTGGAAGGTGCGGGAATTCATTGCGATTGGGGATTGAGACTTAGTCCATCTCGAACATGAATAACATGATATATGTGGTTGAAACATACTGTGTTAGATATATTTGTGGGCTGTAAGCCATGTTTGGGGCCTTGTGCCACCTGTAGTATCCCTAGGGGATAGTTACATATATGTGATAGCTCTATTTGCTTAATCATTGATCTCAATCCTGGATTGATATCACCATGTTGAAATGCTAAGTCACCTGTTCTTGGAAAAACTAAATAAAATTAAAGTATTTTCATATTTAATGAACTAGAATCTGGAAATAAATAATTTGAACTGTTGTGTGGCTTATATGTATGTTTTGGACTGAGGATGGATCGGGCTGCACGCCGTAGCAGATGATATGTGGATCGGGCTGCACGCCGCAGTAGATGATATGAGGATCAGACTGCACGCCGCAATATTATTGCGCTTGGGCTGTAGGAGCCCCTCCAGAGTCTATACATACCCCTAGTGACCGCCATCGATGTTAAATGGATCGGGCTACACGCCGTAGCGGTTATGTGCATTGCATTGCATCTTTGTCTGTGAATTATCTTTGATAATTGTGACTTGCTGTTGTTGTTAGTTCGTGGTAGGTATTGGACTGTAGTTTAGCTTTACTCCGTGGTATTCTGTGGATTTCCTGCTTTCAGCTATTAATATATACTTTTTACTCACTGAGTACTTAGTACTCACCCCTACTCCCTGCACCTTTGTGTGCAGATTCAGGTACACATGAGGGATAGACGAGCACTCCAGCTTTTATCAGTGTTTATCCGAGTTGCTGAGGTAGCTGCCGGCGTTCGCAGGACTTGGCTTCTCTTCTTATTCCAGTTTTTCTTTATATATACATTATTCAGACTTGAGTATTCTGTTGAGATGTTGTTATCCGATCATGTTTCTTTGGGTGATTATTCAGTTTAGCTTTACTGTTGATAATATTATTCAGGTAATTGATTTGAGCTTCATGCTCGGGATGAGAGTGTAAATGGTCGGGCTTGCCTAGCAGTTGTGTTGGGCGCCATCACGTCCGGGATTGGGGTCGTGACAGCATCAAATAGATCCGATCAGTTGAGAAAATTATCACACAAAGATCATGCGTGTTCACAGTTATAACTATTAGTACCATCTATTTGTAGATATTCTTTAGTACTTTTTATGTTCTTTAACCGAACGAGAATCTCGTTGGAATCAAAGTAATCAAATAATGAAAGATGCTTTTATAAATTATTAAAAATTTAAATAATAATTATCTGTAGTTACATATAGCGCAAACATATGATCCAATTATGAACACCGAAGAACTCGTCTATATCAACTTGATATACCTTACAATATTCAAATTCACCAGAAAATCATACTAATAACTTTAAAAAGTTGTTGATATACTTCTAGCACATGAATGAATCCTTAAGCATTAAGACAGTGTCATATAATGGTTACATATTTTATTCAAAGTTTCATAAATAAGAAAGAAAAGGAGAATTCACCGCACCACTGCTCCAACTGGAAAAGGTAACACATTAGAGATTGCATAACTTTTACATGGATCTGATATGATTTTTCATTCCCATAAAGAAGAGTATATATACATGAGTTTAAGCTCATTTTCCCTAAAATCTCTCCTTAAAATATATTAAAAATATTATATTATTATAATATATCATATAACATCACATCGCTACCATAGATACACAAAATATAATTACTATATTTACACATTTAAAAAAAATTTCCATAAACAAAAAATCCAAGTCTCTGTAGATTTAACGATGAAGCACGAAGAGGTCCATTAAATTTTTTTTATAGTATCATAATGCTTCTTTCAATTCAAACTTGATTGTTTTTATCTCAATTCAAATAAAATAATTATATTCAATTTAAATATTTTTATACTTCAATTTAAATCCAAATCGAAAACCTTTTATCTCAATTCAATAATTTTAGAATAATGTTTACTAACTTTTACTTTTACTTTTTCTTATCACACCACTTCACGTGGTTGATTACCTTGTTATTCTTAATTAATTATCTGAATAATTTATCTAATTTTTTATTTCATTAAAAATAACAGTCTAAAAAATACGTAAGATATAGCACAGTTTTAGAAGTCTCTTTTTCCTCCTTAAAAGCATTTTTAAAAAACATTTGCAAGATTAATTTCAATAAATTTAAACCTTATCAAATAAAGTTTGAATTAACAAACATTTGGCATGCAATAGTTTAATTAAACTACGGTTTATCAAAAAGCGATTTTAGATCTAAAGTAAAATTCAAAAATTTTAATAGTAGGGAATCGTTGGATACGAAACTACCGGTTATTCCGAGGTATAATAGTATTTTCTTATATTATTTTCTGTAGTTAATGCTTATTTTATTTCCTTCGAAGGAAACCATGAAAATTCATTTCCTTTTGTTCTTTTCTCTAATTAGTAGTGCTTACTTTATTTTCTCACTTTAAAGAAAACCATGAATATTGTTTGTCATATAATACTCGGAATATGGTAATATAAGTCACATGCAGCTCTAGTATGCAATTTTCAACCGATATTTTTGCAATCATTAATTAGATACAAAAGAATATTAATTAATAATTTTGGTAATGTTATACAAATAGAATCCAACAAATAATTTCATAAATGTACCAAGTGGCTTATTCTTATTATGCCACTTGGCTTAACCATATTGTAAACTACTCCCATTTTAATATAATATAGATAGATTGCAAACTACTCTTCTTTTAATATAATATAAATAAAAGAGTAGAAGTTCTTGACACGGTGCATAAAAATTTAACTATGAGACCATTATTTTGTTTTAATCAAGATATCAATAAACACAAAGTATTCAATGTGTTTTGGTTCGTCTTTGCCTAAGCTCTTGAGAAAGTCAAGAGTTGAATCGCATTTATGCGTATAAATATTTTAACTAACTAGATATAAAATAGCCACTCTCACCAACTATTATGATTAAAAAACCTTATACGAGCAATTAAAAAAACAATCAAATGTGGCAAGCACAATCTTTCCACCCAAAAAAAAAAAATAAAAAAAAAAATTAAGAAACCTTATAAGAGCAATCAACGTGCCAAGCAACATAGCAGCTTTGGAACCTTTACTGCAAATTCAAAGACCAAATCTAGTGCATATTTTCTCTGAGAAGAATGCCTTTTTTGGAACTTGCAAACTCAATTCAAAGAAAGAATTTCAACTACTGTAGATCCTTCAGTTTTAGGTCTGCTCTAATTTCACATAGCAGTTGTTGATTATTTCCAGTTATAAAGAGATCATCCATGTACACCAGTGTGACTACTGTATCATTTCCAGCCTTCTTTGTAAACAAAGAGTAGTCATAAAGACTTTGTTTTAAAGCCCATATAGAGTAGTGCTTCAGTTAGCTTCATATTTTATAATCTTGGTGCGAGTTTTAGTCCAAAAGAGACTTGTGGAGTTTGTAGAACTTATTGTGGGTCTCCGCCTGTCTAGCAAATCCCTCGAATATAATATTGTTAGAAAATTATAACAGAATATAGGAATTAAATAGTTAGGCTCTAATAGTGTAGTCACCGTTCTTAAAGAATTTAAGCCTCACAATTTTATTGCTGCAATGATTATAGCAGAATTTCTCCAGGATTTTACAAAGCCTCTGAAATTCGAGCACCAGCAATTAACTGGAATTTCCACTTGAACATATTTTCTGAATTGAAGATAGCAGAAAAGAAGAAGATATTTTGTTGCTTTTTTCTGATGATTTTCGTTTTGGAGAGGCAAAGGGTATATATAAATCCTTTAGGTGTTTGTTAGGACTAACAGACTCAACCTTTGCCAATAGGCACCTTTTAAAAATAAAAGGTCACCTCTTTTCAAAATTAAAATATTTTAATATTTAAAACATTTTTTATTAATTATTAAAAATAATAGATGACTAGAAGAAATAAATTTCGGTCTATTTAATTGGTCCAAGAGCCCCAAGTGCCCAATCTTGACTATTAATAATATAGCCAAATTCTAGTTTCCTTCCAAAACATCTTTGAATTATTCAAATCATGTAAGACAAAGAAGTGTTTTTAAACACTTATTCCTTTCTTTCTTTTTCCAATGAGGGACAAAGCAACCTCTTCTTAAATACTCCCATCAAAACACTAACTAATATAATAATTCCCCACTTAGTTAGTTATTGATGCTGTTTATAAGATTCATGCGTATAGCAGGTGTCTTTCGATTTAAACCTACTACTTGTACAAACTATTCCAGACCTTGTCGAAATTGATGGTTAGATTAAGTTCTATTAAACCACAATTCCTATTTGACAAGACGGAAAAGCTTTATACACATAAATCGTAGCAACTTCACAATTTATTCACCATGGGTTTTTAGCATCCAATTATGGCCTTGTGTTACTTCCTGAATTAATAAACACTTATCAAGTTTTGTATTCCAAACTTTGATCGAAGCGGCACCACTTCTTGTATTTACATAGGTGAAGATTTAAGCAAATCCTTAACACGGACTTCTTTAGTTCCTAAAGCGAACTTTGCTTCTTCACTAAGAGTAATTTTATACTCATCTTCCTTTTCTAGGTACTAATTTCCAATACCTGCTATCTGTCACAACTATTACTTGTTATTACCTTTTAAACATTTAATATTGTTGAACAATGAGAAAGGTAAGGTTCATGTTACAAGTGACAAATTTAAATTACCTTAGACCCATAGCACTTGTTGTGCTTATTATCATATCCCTCCCGAGTCATTTAGTGAATGGGTCAGCAAGGTTGTCTTTAGACTTGATGTTCACAACGGAAATAATTCCATCCGAAACTAATTGTCTTATGTACTCATATCTTAAAGCAATATTTCTAGATTTTCCATTGTCTATTTTGCTAAATTCCTTAGACATAGTTGCTTCACTATCACAGTGCAAGAGAACAACTGTCATTGGTTGTGGCCAGAAATTTATATCTAACAACAGATTTCTCAGCCATTCTGCTTCTCTTCATGTAGCTGCTAAAGCAATAAACTCAGATTCCATTGTGGAATGAGTAATACACGTTTGTTTCTTAGAAGCCCACGAAATTGCTCATCCACCTAAAGTGAATATCTACCCAGACATTGACTTGTTATCACCAACACTAGTTATCCAACTAGCATCACAATATCCTTCTAACACTGAAGGAAATCTATTAATACAAGGCAAATTTTTTTTGTCTTTTTTAGATAACCAAGTATCTTTACTATACCTTTCGAGTGAACGCCACTTAGATTGAGAGTATACCTTGACAATTTACAAACCGCAAAGGCAATATCTGGCCCAGTATAATGCATAGCATATATTAACTACCAATTGCACTAGCATAGTCTCATTGACTAACAGATCTTCCGGTGTTCTCAACCATCTTGCTAGAAGCATCAAAGAGTGTATTAAATTCTTTGTCATGACCCAAACCCCGGTCATGATGGCGCCCAACACATTTCTAGGTAAGACCGACCGTGTCATCCATATTACCAGCCAATTATTAATTAATACCGATCAATTAACATTAACAGCTTGTTTTCGTATCAAAACAATAAGTGTGGAAACAGAATCAAACCAAAATACAGCCCAACCAATCGCGGTGTCACAAGTATGAGCCTCTACAGATGGAAAATATCCTACACAATCAAGTCTAAGCAGAGTAGCAAATGACAAAAAGGATAGAGAGGAAGAGATCAGGTCCTGCGGACGCCGACAACTACCTCGAAGTCTCCTCGAAATAACAGTAATGTAGCAGCTGCAATAGCTCAACTGCCCTCCTGAACACCTGAATCTGCACAAAAAGTGCAGGGGAGTGGGGTAAGTATATTTCAACTCATTGAGTAATAATAATAAATAACAACTGAAAATAAGAACATATGTACTATCACTAAACAATTCTAAGGTTAACCTCACAGGTAAGTCATCTCTACAGTGATAAGTCCAATTCCAATCCACAACTGTCTCACAATGATCCCACACTGACCTAGTCCTCACTCATACTGGTGCGGCGTGCAACTTGATCCAAATATATATGTATATATATGTATAATGCTGCGGCGTGTAGCCCGAGCCAAATATATGTGTATATATATATAAGGTTGCGGCGTGCAGCCCGATCCAATATATATAGCGCTGCGGCGTGCAGCCCGATCCGCTTAACGTCGACGGCGCTCATTGGGGGTGTGTACAGACTCTGGAGGGGCTCCTACAGCCCAAGCGCAATAATACTGCAGCGTGCAGTCTGATCCACATATATATTATTGCGGCGTGCATTCCGATCCAATATATATAGCGCTCTGCGATATATATATATATATATATATATATATATATATATATATATATATATATATATATATATATATATATATATATATATATATATATATATATATATATATATATATATATATATATATATATATATATATATATATATATATATATATATATATATATATATATATATATATATGTATAATGTTGCGGCGTGTAGCCCGATCCGGTATGTATATCAGTACCTCACATCGGGTCCTCGACCCCATCTGAGTCAATATAGACTTGACCTCTCAGGCCCACTCAGCTAGAACAAGGAATCCCACCCCAGGTAGTCTCTTTCAAAGTACACAACTAGTACTGGCTCATGATATGTTATACATCTATGATTACGGCTGAGTGTATGTGTCTAGCATGATATAAGGATCGCTTAGCTCTACAGGCTTCTCTAATACTCTACAGATCGGCACAAGGCCCCAAACATGGCTACTAGCCCGATTACACAGTTATAAGCTCAATCTCAGTCATGATACACAATAAACTATCAATTGGGAAGGACCAAGTCCAAATCCCCAGTCACAATACCACCACACCCGTCACATGACGCGTGTTTCATCTCAACATAGCACTGTATAGTGCAAGTACGAGGTTTCAAACCCTCAATACATCATTTACTGCCACCACTCACCTCGAATCGGTAGAAGTCCTAGCTCGCCTTGCGCTTGCCTCGCAAATCAACCTCCTCGAATGCCAAATCCGATCAAAATCAATAAGAATACATTAAAATAGGCTAAATAGACATGACCCAATCAAAATAACTCGATTTACACAAAAATGCACGAAGTTGTCAAAATCCGACTTTCGGTGTGCTTCTCAAAAAATTACAAAAGTTATATTTTCGGAATCCTTATCTCAACACGAGTCCATACATATGAAGTTTATCAAAATCGGACTCCGTTTGCCCATTCAAATCGGTGATTTAGCATAGCCCGGGCTTAGAGCAAAAATCCCCCATTAATCCTTCCATTTCAGTGAAATAGATGAAGACTCTAAGATAAAATCGTGTATTTAGACCATAAAACTTACCTGCAATATTTTCCCGATGAAATCCCCGTCAATTCCCGTTACTTTGCTCTCAAAGCTTACCCAAAATTGGTGAAATTGTGAAAACCCTCGCGGATGAAATGTTACTTAACAGGTTTGTGCGCCAAGGTAGTTACACTATGCGATCGCATCCCATTATTGCGATCGCATAGAACAAAAATTTGCTAACCATATTTAATGCTATGCGATCGCACTCCCTCAATGCGATCGCATAGAACATTTGTCCAGGCTCCAAATTACTACTATGCGATCCCACACTTGCCCCGCGATCGCATAGAACAAATGGCTTCTAGGGACCTAGGGCCATATTACACTATGCGATCGCACCAATAGCCATGTGACCGCAGAGAACCAGATTCTAAACCTATGCGTTCGCAGCCCCATCTACGCGATCGCATAGGACAACTCGGGGGCTCAATTTCATTCTTCTATGTGATCACATCACCTCTATGCGATCTCATAGAGCATCTGTCTGCAACAAAAACCAGCAGCCAACAGCAGTTCCAAAATGCAAGAAATCGTCCGATTGGACCCCCGAATTCATCCCGGGGCCCTCAGGACCCAAACGAAAACCACCAACATATTCCAAAACACAATACAAACTTGCTCCAATCATAAAGACACACTCTTAAACACAAAAATCATCGAATCAAAGCGAATTCAAGCCTAAGTTTCAACTAGAACTTCCGAAGCCAACATCCAATAAAAAACCCGACCAAACGATGTCCGAATGACCTGAAAATTTGTAGGCATATCCAAAATCACCTAACGGAGCTACTGCAACTGTCGGAATTCCATTCCCACTCCCGGATCAAAATCTCACCTACCATTCGGATTTCGCCAAAATTCAACCTTAGCCAATTCAAGCCTAAAACTACACCGGACCTCCAAATTCAATTCTGATCATTCCCCTAAGCCACAAATGACCTCCCGGAGCTGAACGAATCATCGAAATTCGATTCCGAGCTCTCTAACTCAC
Organism: Nicotiana noctiflora; assembly: GCA_032618575.1. NCBI lineage: Eukaryota > Viridiplantae > Streptophyta > Magnoliopsida > Solanales > Solanaceae > Nicotiana > Nicotiana noctiflora. Next base: position 198,575 of record JASVEL010002442.1, on the reverse strand, counting down.
AAGTCGACATCCGGTTGACTTTTTCCAACTATGCCTTCTCCTAAGAGACTATTTGTCTCATTTCCAACCAAAATCGATCCGAATTGACTCAAACTCACCAAACACACGTATTGAAACATGAACAAGCATATAATGGGGAAAACGGGGTGATAACTCACATGATGACGGGCCGGATCATCATATCTTTCCCAACTTAAGCAAACGCTCGTCCTCGAGCAGGTCAAGAAACATACGTGGAGACTCAAATAAGTGAGGATATCTCCTCTGCATCTCCTGCTCGATCTCCCAAGTAGCCTCCTCCACGGGCCGGTGTGAGCAGGTGATTTTTGCCTTACATGAGAATTACTCCCAAAATTCCAAAAAAATAATATAGATTTGTGCTGTGTTGATTTTCTGTGAATTTTGTTTAATTTTAATTATTTTTTGTTTGCATTTGTTTGTGCATGATTATTCGTAAATTAATGTGTGTATGTCGCATTTGAATTTAAAATTTAATTAAGTAATTTGCCTTATAAAAAATTAAAATCAAAAGGTGTGTTTTTGCGTTTTAGTATTTTTAGTCAAAGTTGTGTAGTTTATAATTTTGATTGGTATTTAATTTTATGTGTTATTTGTTAGTAGAACATAGTTAGTATTTTTATAAATTAATTTGATTTTGTAGTATATTTAGAATTTTGTTTATTAGACATTAAAAGAAAAAAGAAAAAGAAAGAAATAAAGATAAAGAGTGAAAATTCGGATTGGGCCAATTGAAAGAGAAATACCAAGCCCAAAGACACATGCCCAGTAACCCAGCCCAAAAAAATCCCTCACCTACTTGAAAGGATCAACCCGAAAACCTGGTCTGCCCAACCCCATCATTTAATCCAAGTGGTTCAGATTATTTGATCCAACGGCTTGGATTATTTGGACCATTGTAATATACCCAAAGACCCCAAAACCCCTATCTCCTCTTTCATTTCCCCCAGACCCATTCTTCATACCTTTTCTCTAACCCTAGAGCCCCAAACAACCACCAATGTCTGCCACCATGAACCGCCGGCCGGAAATTGTCTTCGCCGGTGGACAACACCCAAATGCCTCCATTTTTACACCCTGAACTCGCCTCGACCTCCTCAACCCGATCCCCCTACCAGTTAACTTCGAATCATACCAAATTCTTTCGAATATCAAATCGTAGCCGTGAACCCTAGTTAGCCGCCACTGTTTCCTAGTGGCAGCGCCGCCTCCTTTGACCCCAAACTCACACCCTACCCTCACCAGACCTCCCTCACACCTTAACCACCATTAGTTTGATTCAAATCCAACCAGAAAATCCCGAACCCCAAAATGGCCGTATAAACCCTAAAAACCCAAATTTAGGTCTCCGATTAAAATTGATAATAATTGAGATCTAATGGACTTTAGGCTAGGTGTTTTCAACAGAGAACACCCTGTTTAAAGTTCGTTTGGTCTCAAAAAAGTTCAAGACAAAGATTGGCCCAAGTCTATTCGATTTCTGATCCGTTTCTTAAGGTATTTTCTTTTCTTCTTTCTATTTTTATTTATTGTTGTATTCATCGTTTAGTTTTAGTTGCTCATTTGTTTTCGTTTGTGTTTAGTTTTTCTTTTTTAGTTTTCTGTTTTCTTCTTCTCAAGGACCTTTATTTGGTCGATGGTATTTCTGTTCGCTGTTGTAAATGTGTCGTTGTAGACATGAATTCACTTTGATTTAATATTGTCGAATGGTTTGTTTTGCATTTTGACTTGTTTTGTCCAAAAATTTTGAATCACTGTTCGTCGACTATTGTTTATCAATTATGCGCGTTGTAATCGACTAGTCGAATGTCGTCGATTGATTTTGTAAGTTTTGTTTTGTTAGAAAAAAAGGACCATGTTGTTGTTTGACACTGTTGATCCGTTCCAGAATTCCTATTGAATTGAGCTTTGAATTATGTTGATTTTAAGCTAGGAAGTGTGGATTTGATATAGCCGTAATTCTGATAAGGTTTTAGGAAATTAATAGCTAGAGTTCAAAAGAAAAGGTGCAGTGCACATGTGTAGTTAGTGGAACCTGCTGGACAACAGGTATCCCACATACTTTCTGCACTTAGGGATTTTTAAATCAACAAAACCATACTCAGACAAAGAAAGGTGGGAAAAGAGGGAATAACATGGTTTGTATAATTAAAAATAGACTGCAAGGCTGTTAAGTTTGGCTATAAAAAGGGCCCTGAATACAGAGTTAAAGACACATTATTGAGAATCTGTGAAGGGAGATTTTTCAGAAAAACACACACATATCCTCCAAAAGCACAGCTTCTTTAACACTCAGATCCTTGAAAGAACAGCTTCTTTTTCACACACTTACACCCTTGAAAAAAAGATTTTCATATGCTCTTAGACTTTGAAAAAAGGCAGGTCTTTTCACACATTCTAAAACAGAGATTCTAAAACACATTCTGAAACAGAGCTTCTAAAATACCTTCTAAAACAGATTGTTATAGAGATTTGAGAGAGATATTAAGAATATGTGAGGAAGTTTTCTTTGAGAGCTTTTAAGAGTTTGGTTTTGAGTTTAACAAAGAAAATAAGTTTTGAGAGTTGAAGAGAATAGCTACTGTTTCATTGCCTCACTTAGGATCTGAAATAGCTGAAACCCTTCTTCTTTTCTTTCTATTTCTGTTCTATACTAGAAGTCAAAACATTTGGAGTCGTTTGTAGGTTTGGATCTGTTTGATTGAATCAAAATTCCATACTAGTTGGTTTGGCCAAGGTTGTGTTTTGGTTTCTACTGGTTCCACACTATTCCTGGGTTGTTTGAATTGAGCTTTGGGTTGTTGGTCAATTTCCGTCTGTTATCCTTGCTGGAATTTGCTGTTGTGTTTTACTTACTGTTTGAATAGTTCACTGATCTCTCTCCTTGCTTTCGAATTCCAGGTATTCATCTCTACTTTGAGTGATGTATATATTCAAATTGAATGAAGCTTAATTGAGGAGAACTTGGAGTGAAAATGTTCATTACTGCTTTAGCTCTCCTCCCTACATTTATTCTGGATGTTCAAACTATGAACGAGTATATTTGTTAGATTTTAACTGTTGAATTAATCTTGTGTAATTTTGGGTTATGAATGTTTGCCTTTGATCTTTATGTGATGCTAGGGTTTGTGTTTTTTTATTCACTATTATATATGTTAGTTGAATTGATGGCAGTGTTAAGTTTTGGGGATCTGTCAGTTTGGCCGATTAGTTTGTGCATGAACCAAAATTGGTTAACTGAAAAAATAAGAAAAAGAAATTAAGATGAAAACTTTATATAATGTTTAAGGTGTTTACTTGCAATCGTATGTAGGATTAATTTTTTGAGGATGTTAGAATAGATTATTATAACTGTTAGGTTCTTAAATAGTTAAATATGATATTTGTTCACATTGGACAATTAACCATATGTACATTAGTAAATATCTATGCACAGGTGCGTCTTGTATTTATCAATTTATCAAATAAGCAATATTACTTGTGGACACGTTCGCGTGACATGAATTTTTATGCATCAAAGAAAAGAGTATATGTACGCGTAACTCAATTTTTTAATTACGAATAATTCAAGTGATTTAAAAGCAGTAAATAATTATAAAAGCACGTAAGTTATAACATGTATTAAAATCAGATATTTTTAGCCATTTATAATAATTGAAGCGACCGTGCTAGAACCACGGGATCCGGGGGTGCCTAAGACCTTCCCTCGGGTCAACAGAATTCCTTACTTAGAATTTCTGGTTCGCAGACTTCATTTGGAAAGTCGAAATTTCCTCGATCCGGGATTTAAATAAATCGGTGACTTGGGACACCTTAATTTATTCCAAGTGGCGACTCTGAAATAAATAAATGATCCCGTTTCGAATATTGTCACTTAAATTGGAAAAACTCCCTTGTACATCTACCCATCGGGGTAGGGCGCGCCAAAAGGAGGTGTGACAGCTCTGGCGACTTTGCTGGGGACACAAACCCAGAACCACTAGTTAAGGGTTTAAGAATTCGAGCTTTGAATAATTGTTGTATTTGGCTTATTTATTATCTAATTTTATTATATGTTTGTATTTAATGTGCAAAATGTTGCTTTTACCGCTTTGATATTTTGTGAATTGTATATAAATTGTGCCGATACCCATTTTTCTCTTCTGAGTCTCTTTGAAATATAATATCGGGCATTTGCTAGACATAGCCCATTTTCTCAAGATAGCTGTGGTGCTTGGCACTCGGTGAATAATTGTAGTCGCACATGTTTAGGCGGGGAGTATTGTGAATTAAGCAGCAAAGCCATGCTACCGGTGCACTGACACTCCTCGGCTCGAGTTGTCCGCTCGAGTAAAACCAGTCTTGACACCTTTTTCCAATTGGATGATGACTTAAAATAACAAAACCTTATGCCGGATCCCCGATAGGAACGTCTCTTTGCATCATGTGCATATTTGACTTAGGAGGCTCAACACAGGGGTTGGGCATGTCTAGGACAGATGTACCTGAAACAAAAGACTAACTTGATGCATCTTAGTCTGTGCATTTATTTGTTTCGATCTTTCATGCCGACCGGTTTGTTATTAAAAAGAGAGAAGGTAAGAAGTTGAAAATGTTAGGATGTAAAGTCAAAATAATTTATGAAAAAAAATGAAAAAAACAAAATCCAAATAAATTTTAGGGAAAATAGTTAGTGTCTTTGAAAATAATTTTTAAAAATGCTGTTAAAAATAGTTTGTTTTCTTTTTAAAATAGTTTAGTTCATTTTATCGAACTACGCGAGTCTGATTCTCACCGGATGTGAGATACGTAGGAAAACTTCATCGGTTCCGACCCTAATTTTCAAAAAAACAAAAATAAAATTAAAAAAAAATATATTTTCCTTTATTTCATTCTTTAAAATCTTTCCTTAGAAAATTCAAAAAAAGAGAGGGTAAAAGTAGTTTTAAAAAACAAAAAAAAAATTGTTTCGTTCCTCCTACTTTTTTTCATGAAACAAAAAGAAAAATCAATAAAAATCAAAATTAAAAATATGGGTTTCCTTCATTTTTGAAGTACCTTTCTTTAAAAAAAACAAACAAACAAAAATCCAAAAAAAAAATATTTTCTTTCTTCCTTAGAAAAAGAGACAATAAGTAAAAACTCAAACAAAAATATTTTTTCCTTTTACTCCAAAGCAAATACTTTTTTTTAGAAGTCTTTCTTTCAAAAAAGCAAAACAAAAAGCAAAAAAAAAAAAAATATATATATATAAATATATTTTCCTTTCTTCATTTAAAGCATTTATTTCAAGAATTAGTTGATTTACTCCATTCCCGATTATCCGAACTACGTCCGATCTGATTCATGCGGGGACATGATACGTAGGCAATCCACATAAGATTCGACCATCACAAAAAGAAAAAGAAAAACGAAAAAAAAAGAAGAGTGTAAAAGAAAATTGATAAAGAGAGGAAGAAAATGAAAGCAAAGGAAAGTATAAGCCAGAATAACGCATTACAATCAAATACATGTAGCAACACGATCAACTGTACAAGTGCATCACACCCAACGTGAGATCAATTATCTGTTATGTTGTTTCAGACTAACCGTTTGTTTGCCAAACTCAAGGTTTTAGAAAAGGGTGGTTGATTTTGTGGTACTCTGGCTTCACATTCATATTTCACAAGATCCAAAGGAAAAGTTCAGCAGCCCGTTGCTAAATCAAAAGAAAGTACACATCCTTACTTCACGAGGTCAAAAATAAGTGTCAACATGTCTTCAGAAATCCATCTACCAACCGTTCCCGTCGTAGAAGAGAGCTCCGTATCAGCCGTTCCGGCTACTGAGTCAGCATCTGCGAAAGAAAATAGGAATTTGCGCTGTCGGATGCTGGAGATGTTAGATGATTGGAATAACGGGAAAGAGCCCCCAAGTCTGATCCCTGGGTTTCCCGAACTATTCCTCAGGTCAAGTGGGATTTCTAATACCCCCACCAATTACCCACCTACTTTGTTTGGGTATTCTAATATCGCAACCCTCTCCGAATCTCCCTCCACTTCCTATCCTCGGGTGACAATATCAGATACGGCCACAAAAACATCCATCGGGTTGCCCGTTCCAATCACGGCGCAACCCGTCACACATATTCCTTTCTTTGACTCCTATTCTTTTACATTCCCAGCGCCACCTCTTTCGCGAGATCCCACCTAGCTTGCTGCCAATGTTCATCCTCAACCACCCCAATATGAGTTCATGCCAAGCCAAAATGCAAAAGCTCCCGAACAGGATGAAATGGCAAAGAGAATGAACAGCTTGGAACAGAGTTTGAAAAACATGCAAGGTCTAGGCGGACATAAGAGTGTTTCTTACGTAGATTTGTGCATGTTCCCACATGTCCATTTGCCATCAGGCTTTAAGACGCCTAAGTTCGAAAAGTATGACGGGCACAGCGACCCTATTGCTCATCTGAAGAAATACTGCAATCAATTGCGAGGTACCGGCGGCAGGGAAGAATTGCTGATGGTATATTTCGGAGAAAGCTTGATTAGGATAGCTTCAGAATGGTACAAGGATCAGGACATATCTCAATGGCACATCTGGGACGATTTGGCGAGAGATTTTGTGAAACAGTTCCAGTACAACATCGACATTGCGCCAGACAGGAATTCCTTATCAAACTTAAAGAAGAAGTCTCAGAAAGCTTCAGAGAATATGCTATCAAATGGCGCGAGCAAGCATCCAGGGTGAAACCCCCAATGGATGAAATAGAAATGGTCACTACTTTCCTCCAGGCTCAAGAACCAGACTATTTCCAGAACACGCTGTCAGCAATGAGAAAACCTTTCACAGAGGAGATCAAAATTGGGGAAATGGTAGAGAATGGTTTAAAGACAGGAAGGATTTTGAGTCAGGCGGCCATTCGAGCGACCTCCCAAGCCATCCAAGGAGGGTCCGAAGGAATAGCAAAGGGTAGGACGAAAGAGGAAACATCCATGGCAACTTCGGGTGATAGAAGACACCACGCTCCTAGACCCATCTTTTCACAAAGAACCCCCCATCATTATTACCCTGCTCAGGAAATGTCCTATATTCCTCAACCATACGCGGTCATGAATGCTCAACCTTTTGAGCGACCGCAGCAGCGTGTCAGTAGAAATCAAGCTTTATTTCTAAGAAATCAGCCTCCCCACCAGAACCACTATAACCCTCGACCTCCGCAGAATAACGTCCGTCCTCGGGAACCACCAAAGAGACCAAACTTTACCCCAATTGGTGAATCTTACTCTAGCTTATTCCCGAAACTTTTCCAAATGGGTCTGCTGTAGCCGGTTCCTCAGAACAGACAAAACCCGACATCGCCTTCCTACAGAGTGGATGCCAGGTGTGCATATCATTCAGAGGCAGAGGGCCATCATACTAATGACTGTTGGACTTTGAAACAAGCAGTGGAGAATTTAATAGATCAAGGGAAAATTGTGTTAAAGGATGAGGATATCCCAAATGTGACCATAATCCACTGCCCGCTCACAACAACGGGCCGATAATCAGGATGATTTGTGAAGACGAAGAATTCGATCCAGTGCTTAAGGCCATAATTGCTATTGTTGATGTGGAAAAGAAGCCCAAGGCGGCCCCGAAATAGGAGAAAGGGGAAAACAAGGTTAAAATCACTGAGATAGAACCAGAAAGGGAAATTGATGCACCTAACCAAGCTTGTGTTGTATGGGGGCAATTAAGACACCCTGGCTGAATGAGCCAGTATTTGTTGGACGCATACCACATAAGCTTAAGGACCGTCAAGAGGAAGATAATGAGGATTTCATGACTGAGGAGAGTGAAGGAAAACATGAGGCAAGGCTCTGCAATACCCACATGGTCGAGCCAGGGAAAGGGACTATCACCGTTGAGATGGGACCAGACACTAAACTCCCAAACTGAAAGACTAGGCCATTCCCAATCAGGCGGAAGCCCCAGTAGATTTGTCCTGTCGCATTTTTTCTGCATCCCGAGTTATTTCGGGGTGTAAATTGGATGTTTCTTTTAGTTTTTGTCTTTAAATTCCCGAATGTGAACCCTGTTTATCCTTTCAATTCCGTGAAATGAAATTAATATTTCATCATCCATTTCCTTTTCTTTTATTATTTTTCATTCTTTCAGATTTGTTTTAGTTTTCTCTTTCTCTTCTTTTTTGTTTAAATCATGCAGCTTTAAATAACATGACATGCTTGCGGAATTTATGCATATATCCCAAAACGCTGTCAGACTTCAGAATAATGAATCAAGAGTCGAAATGCACAAAAGGTTACTTTGAGGAAATGAAACAAAGAATTAGAATAATTGAAGAAAAAATGGTTCGCGTACAAAAGGGTGTGTTGTACTGAGGGAATACCCGAGTAGTTATCCCAACAAAGAATGGCCCACGTTGGCAACAAGAAAGTGCGGCCTAGGAATCTCGAAATAGGACAACCGGTGTTAAGACGCATTCCTCCTCATTACCAGGAACAAAAGGAAAATTCGCTCATAATTGGAATGATCCATACATCTTCCGGAAAATATCACTGAGAGAGACACTGTATCTGGGAGACATTCAGGGAAATGATCTTGAAACAACAGTCAATACAGAAGCAGTATAAAGGTACTATGTCAAGACCTCCTGCGACGTTGGCTTTTGTATAATTGAGATGACGAAGGCTTTCTTTCTTGCTACCCCAAACACTATAAATCCTTTGTAAAACCCTTTGAGCCGGTTATGTTTCTTTTTTGTTCACCCTCTTTGGAACCCGAAATAAAAAATAAAATAAAATAAAAAAAAGAGAAAAGAAAAAGAAAAATATATATATATATATATATATATAGAAAATAAAACAAAACAAAAAGACAAAAACAAACATTATTCCACCTGAACTACGTTCTGACTTGATTCCAAAAGGATACGTAGGCAACCTCTCCCTGAGGTTCAGTCACACCAAAACAAAAATCCCAATTTCCCCAAAAAATTGAAACTGGGGCAGATGATATGACAGTTCAGTTTAGATTCGTCAAGATGGTTCTAGAGTTGTAATTCCATTCAATTTCCTTTTTACCCAAAGACCTTGTTCAAGTCCTTCAGATCAATTGGCAAAGGAAAGGGAGTGAAAAACGTCATTGACGGAAATCTAACACAGCCTGAATTGAGAGAAACAAAATGAGAGAGTCTTATCGATGAAAACCTTCGGGCACCATAAGGCGATGGCGGTTGGAGAAACTAAAAATGAGAGAGCCTGTTTAGTGAAAATTCGCAAAGAGCACTATCGGGCGACAGTGAGAAGAGAAATGAGAGAGGTCGATTGGCGAAAACCCGCAAAGGGCGCCGCCGACCAAAAAGAAAACATCCCTTCACTAAAAGAATCTTGGCAAGGTTCCGTGGTTTTGAAATTGCGAATCAATGGGTTCATAAGAAGTTGGAAAGTTTATGTGGGTTTGGCGTCCAGTCCAAGAAGCATGTCATGTATATTTGGAGTCAGCATGCATCCCAGATTATTCCTTCTTTTTCCCCGAAAGGGACGCTTCTCTTTAAACTCATTTTCTTGCTTTTTGTATAGTTATTCTTTGAATCCCTTTCGGTTTAACTTTAATTCTGAAGTTATTACAAAGAAAGATGGCAGGACCGGTTTTATAGGACTCCATCTGGTGAAAAAAGCGAAGAAAAATACCCAGCCTCAGTGGTGTATTGATCCAATCCCGACTGATCATGATGGTCGATCACTTGCAATGGAAAAGACATTAGGAAGGAAAAGGAAATCAAAGGATAAGGTGTTAAAACCGGAACGGGACAGAAAGACATAGCCCACATAGGCGAGTCCTCAAAGAATTTCGAGTTTGAACCCGGTCATGGTGAAAGAAAGTCACCCTCAAAGACAATCAGCAGCAAAGTTTCTTAATGAAAATGGGGCCAGGATCAGGCAGTAAGGATAATCAAGGCCACAAAACCAACCACTTTTTCAACTAACAAATTGTTCTTTGTTGAAAACAAGTCTATTTCAAATTGATTGTGCAAGAAGAAGCTGCAGTCCAAAGAAATAAAATGCGCGAGCATTGAAATGGCTCTGTAACAAGAAAAACGCCAAAAATGGAAGTTTCTTTTCAAAAACATTATTTTCATGCACTGTTGATGAGTAAAAGGAAAACACGTAATAAAAAAAAAGAAAACCCAAAAAGGAAGGAGATTTTGAAAAAAAAAGTCATGTTAGACTGATATTTCTCGGCCAGAAAGCCGTGAAAACTTTCTTTCAAAATCCCGGCCAGAAAACTGAGGATCTCCCAGTCAGAAAACTGCGGAGCCATTTCTTTTAAACCCCGGCCAAAAAACCGAGGGTCTTCCGGCCAGAAAGCTGTGAGACGTTGTTTCTGAATTCCGGCCAGAAAGACGTGAAGCTTTTCTTTCAAAATCCCGGTCAAAAAACCAAGGATCTCCCAGTCAGAAAACTGCGGAGCCATTTCTTTTAAACCCCGGCCGAAAAACCAAGGGTTTTCCAGCCAGAAAGCCGTGAGACGTTGTTTTTGAATTCCGGCCAGAAAACCGTGAAAACTTTCTTTCGATACCCCGGTCAGAAAATCAAGGATCTCCCAGTCAGAAAACTACGGAGCCGTTTCTTTTAAACCCCGGCCAAAAACACCGAAGGTCTTCCGGCCAGAAAGCCGTGAGACATTGTTTTTGAATTCCGGCCAAAAAGCCGTGAAAACTTTCTTTCGATATCCCGGTCAGAAAACCGAGGATCTCCCATTCAGAATAATTGGGAGCCATTTCTTTAAACCCCAGCTAGAATACCGAGGGTCTTCCGGCCAGAAAGCCGTGAAACAATGCTTTTGAATTCTGGCCAGAAAGCCGTGAAAACTTTTTTTCAAAATCCCGGTCAGAAAACCGAGGATCTCCCAATCAGAAAACTGCTGAACCATTTCTTTAAACCCCAGTCAGAAAACCGAGGGTCTTCCGGCCAGAAAGCCATGAAACATTGCATTTGAATTCCGGCCAGAAAGCCGTGAAAACTTTCTTCCAAAATCCCGGTCAGAAAATCGAGGATCTCCCCAGTCAGAAAACTGCGGAGCCGTTTCTTCAAACCCCGGCCAGAAAACCGAGGGTCTTCTGGCCCGAAAGCCGTTGAAACAATGCTTTTGAATTCCGGCCAGAATGCCGTAAAAACTTTCTTTCGAAAATCCCGGCCAGAAAACCATGGATCTCCCAGTCAGAATACTGCGGAGCCATTTCTTCAAAACCCCGGCCAGAAAACCGAAGGTCTCCCGGCCAGAAAATCGTGGAACATTTATTTGCGAAACTAAATCAAGATTCTCTTGACCAACACCAAAGAGTCTTTTAATCATTTTCTGTGTCACAACTAACTCACGAAATTTTCCTAGCGAAACTAGGCAGAAAAATTTCGTTCGTTTGTTTGTTTTGTTGTCTAAATAGGTTCGACTTCAGGATGCAAGGATCGAGATAACCTGCGAGTGAGTCTCAATCCAAAATGAACAAAAAAAACCAAAAGAAGACGAGTTCAAATGTTGGAGTAAACAGAAGCGCGGATTGCTCAGAATATGATTGAACTCACGAGTTCCGCCAATTCCCTTTCACTCAATGTTACAAGAATAAACAAGCATGTATAGCTTACAAGCATCAAGATTCAGATCGAGGTCTACAGCAAAATCAGCTAAGACTCAAGATCAAGCTTTCAAGAGAATCATAGATAGGAATCTTGTAACTCATAGTTGATAGCATAGCTAGCTTAGCTTTAATTTCTCTTTTGTTATAATAAGGAGGTCAGTAAGCAGTAAGCAACAACAACAGCAACGATAGCAACAGTAACAGCAAAGTGACTGTCCATGGTAGTCCCAGCTACCAAAATATCCCGAACTATATTGACCTAATTCCTGTTTAGCCCAGGATATGTAGGAGGCCTCTCGAAGAAAAGGCTCGGTCAAGATCTTTTCAAAATGCTTCACATGGAGTGCTCAAACGGGCAAAAATCGCTCGTATTTGCTCATTATTCTTTGCACGAAAACTCTTCACATTTCTTCGCAAAGAGGGTCAGCTGTGAGCACGTGATTTTTGCCTTACATGAGAATTACTCCCAAAAATCCATAAAAACAATATAGATTTGTGCTGTGTTGATTTTCTATGAATTATGTTTAATTTTATTTATTTTTCTGCAATTGTTTGTGCGTGATTATTCGTAAATTATTGTGTGTATGTTGCATTTGAATTTAGAATTTCATTAAGTAATTTGCATTATAAAAAGTTAAAACCAAAAGGTGTGTTTTTGCGTTTTAATATTTTTAGTCAAAGTTGTGTAGTTTATAATTTTGATTGGTATTTAATTTTATGTGTTATTTGTTAGTAGAACTTAGTTAGTATTTTTATAAATTAATTTGATTTTGTAGTATATTTAGAATTTTGTTTATTAAAAATTAAAAGAAAAAAGAAAAAGAAAGAAATAAAGATAAAGAATGAAAATCCGGATTGGGCCAATTGAAAGAGAAATATCAAGCCCAAAGACACATGCCCAGTAACCCAGCCCAAAACAATCCCTCACCCAGAAACCCGGCCTGCCCAACCCGATCATTTAATCCAAGCCGTTCAGATTGTCTGATCCAACGACTTGGATTATTTGGACCATTTTAATATACCCAAAGACCCCAAAACCCCTATCTCCTCTTTCATTTCCCCCAGACCCATTCTTCATCCCTCTTCTCTAACCCTAGAGCCCCAAACAGCCACCGCCGTCTGCCACCATGAACCGCCGGCCGGAAATCGTCTCCGCCGGCGGATAACTCCCAAATGCCTCCATTTTTACACCCTGAGCTCACCTTGGCCTCCTCAACCCGATCCCCCTATCAGTTAACTCACACCAAATTCCTTCGAATATCAAATCGTAGCCGTGAACCCTAGTTAGCCGCCATTGTTTCCTAGTGGCGGCACCGCCTCCATTTGACCCCAAACACACACCCTACCCTCAGCAGACCTCCCTCACACCTTAACCACCATTAGTTTGATTCAAATCCAACCAGAAAAACTCGAACCCCAAAATGGTTGTATAAACCCTAAAAACCCAAAATTAGGTCTCCGGTTAAAATTGATAAGAATTGAGATCTAATGGACTTTAGGCTAGGTGTTTTCAACAGAGAAAACCCTGTTTAAAGTTCGTTTGGTCTCAACAAAGTTCAAGACCAAGATTGGCCCAAGTCTGTTCGATTTCTGATCTGTTTCTTAAGGTATTTTCTTTTTTTCTTTCTATTTTTATTTATTGTTGTATTCATCGTTTAGTTTTAGTTGCTCATTTGTTTCCGTTTGTGTTTAGTTTTTCTTTTTTAGTTTTCTGTTTTCTTCTTCTCAAAGACCTTTATTTGGTCTATGGTATTTCTGTTCGCTATTGTAAATGTGTCGTTGTAGATTTGAATTCACTTCGATTTAATATCGTCGAATGGTTGGTTTTGCATTTTGACTTGTTTTGTCCAAAAATTTTGAATCACTATTCGTCGACTATTGTTTATCGATTATGCGCGTTGTAATCGACTAGTCGAATGTCATCGATTGATTTTGTAAGTTTTGTTTTGTTAGAACAAAAGGACCTTGTTATTGTTTGACACTGTTGATCCGTACCAGAATCCCTGTTGAATTGAGCTTTGAATTCTGTTGATTTTAAGCTAGGAAGTGTGGATTGGATATAGCTGTAATTCTGATAAGGTTTTAGAAAATTAATATCTAGAGTTCAAAAGAAAAGGTGCAGTGCACATGTGTAGTTCAGTGGAACCTGTTGGACAGCAGGTATCCCACATACTTTCTGCACTTCGGGATTTTTAAATCAATAAAACCATACTCAGACAAAGAAAGGTGGGAAAAGAGGGAATAACATGGTTTGTATAATTAAAAATAGACTGCAAGGCTGTTAAGTTTGGCTATAAAAAGGGCCCTGAATACAGAGTTAAAGACACATTATTGAGAATCTGTGAAGGGAGATTTTTCAGAAAAACACACACACATCCTCCAAAAGCACAACTTCTTTAACACTCAGATCCTTGAAAGAACAACTTCTTTTTTCACACACTTACACCCTTGAAAAACAGATTTTCATATGCTTTTAGACTTTGAAAAAAAGTAGGTCTTTTCACACATTCTGAAACAGAGATTCTAAAACACATTCTGAAACAGAGCTTCTAAAATACCTTCTAAAACAGATTGTTACAGAGATTTGAGAGAGATATTGAGAATCTGTGATGAAGTTTTCGTTGAGAGCTTTTAAAAGTTTGGTTTTGAGTTTGACAAAGCAAATAAGTTTTGAGAGTTGAAGAGAATAGCTATTGTTTTATTGCCTCACTTAGGATCTGAAATAGCTGAAATCCTTCTTCTTTTTTTTCTATTTCTGGTCTATACTAGAAGTCAAAATATTTGGAGTCGTTTGTAGGTTTGGATCTGTTTGATTGAATCAAAATTCCATACCAGTTGGTTTGGCCAAGGTTGTGTTTTGGTTTCTACTGGTTCCACACTATTCTTGGGTTGTTTGAATTGAGCTTTGGGTTGTTGGTCGATTTCTGTCTGTTATCCTTGCTGGAATTTGCTGCTGTGTTTTGCTTACTGTTTCAGTAGTTCACTGATCTCTCTCCTTTCTTTCGAATTCCAGGTATTCATCTATACTTTTAGTGATGTATAGATTCAAATTGAATGAAGCTTAATTGAGGAGAACTTGGAGTGCAAATGTTCATTACTGCTTTAGCTCCCCTTCCTACATTTATTCTGCATGTTCAAACTATGAACGAGTAGAATTTGTTAGATTTTAACTGTTGAATTAATCTTGTGTGATTTTGGGTTATGAATGTTTGCCTTTGATCTTTATGTGATGCTAGAGTTTGTGTTTTTTTATTCACCATTATATATGTTAGTTGAATTGATGGCAGTGTTAAGTTTTGGGGATCTGTCAGTTTGGCCGATTAGTCTGTGCATGAACTAAATTGGTTAACTCAAAAAATAAGAAAAAGAAATAAAGATGAAAACTTTATATAATGTTTAAGGTGTTTACTTGCAATCGTATGTAGGATTAATTGTTTGAGGATGTTAGAATAGAATATTATAACTGTTAGGTTCTTAAATTGTTAAATATGATCTTTGTTCACGTTGGACAACTAACCATATGTACATTAGTAAATATCTATGCACAGGTGTGTCTTGTATTTATCAATTTATCAAATAAGCAATGTTACTTGTGGACATGTTCGCGTGACATGATTTTTACGCGTCAAAAGAAAAGAGTATACGTACGCGTAACTCAATTCTTTAATTAAAAATAATTCAAGTGATTTAAAAGCGTTAAATAATTATAAAAGCATGTAAGTTATAACATGTATTAAAATTAGATATTTTTAGCCATTTAAAATAATTGAAGCGACCGTGCTAGAACCACGGGATCCGGGGGTGCCTAACACCTTCCCTCGGGTCAACTGAATTCCTTACTTAGAATTTCTGGTTCACAGACTTCATTTGGAAAGTCAAAATTTCCTCGATCCAGGATTTAAATAAATCGGTGACTTGGGACACCTTAATTCATTCCAAGTGGCGACTCTGAAATAAATAAATGATCCCGTTTCAAATATTGTCACTTAAATTAAAAAAACTCCCTTGTACATCTACCCTTCGGGGTAGGGCACGCCAAAAGGAGGTGTGACAGCCGGCCTCTCCACTGCACCTTGACTGAAGCAATGTCCTTGGACCTCAACTTTCGAACTTGTCTACCCAGAATAGCCATTGGCTCCACATCATAAGATAGATCACCATCAAGCTGAATCGTACTGAAGTCCAATACATGAGATGGACCCCCGACATACTTCCGGAGCATAGACACATGGAATACTGGATGAACACTGGACAAACTAGGTGGCAAGTCCAGCTCACATGCCACCTCCCCAATCCTCCTTAGTATCTCAAAAGGACCAATGAACCTGGGACTCAGTTTCCCCTTATTCCCAAACCGTATAACACCCTTCACGGGTGTAACCTTCAGCAATACTCTATCACTAACCATGAAAGACAACTCTCGAACCCTACGTTCCGCATAACTCTTCTGGCGTGACTGTGCTGTGCGAAGCCTCTCTTTAATCAACTTCACTCTATCCAAAGCATCCTTAACTAACTTAGTCCCTATAAATATATCCTCACCGGGCTCAAACCATCCCACGGGAGACCTACGCCGTCTGCCATACAACGCCTCATACGGAGTCATCTAAATACTCGACTGATAACTCTTATTGTAGGCAAACTTTGCAAGTGGCAAGAACTTATCCCACGAACCTCCAAAATCAATCACACACGCACGAAACATATCCTCCAGGATCTAAATAGTGCGCTCAGACTGTCTGTCTATCTAGGGAAGAAATGCGGTGCTCAACTCAACTCGCGTACCTAGCTCCCGCTGAAATGCTCTCCAGAACTGAGAAGTGAACTGAGTGCCTCTGTCAGATATGATAGACACTGGGACCCCATGCAACCTGACAATCTCCCGAATAAAGATCACTGCTAACCGCTCCGATGAGTAAGTAGTGCATACTGGAATGAAATGTGCGGATTTGGTCAGCCGATCAATAATCACCCACACTGAATCGAACTTCCTCAAAGTCCGAGGGAGCCCAGTCACAAAATACATGGTAATCCTCTCCCATTTCCACTCAGAATAACCATACTCTAAAAACACCGCCTGGCCTCTGATGCTCATACTTGACCTGCTGGCAGTTAAGGCATCTGGCTACATGCCTAACAATATCCATCTTCATCTTTCTCCACCAGTAATGCTGTCTCAAGTCCTGGTACATCTTCGCACACCCGGATGAATGGAGTACCGCGAGCTGTGAGCCTCCTCTAATATCAACTCTCGAAGGCCATCTACATTGGGCACACAGATACGACCCTACATCCTCAGAACACCATCACTATCAATAGTCACATCTCTAGCGTCATCGTGCAGAACTCTGTCCTTAAGGACAAGAAAATGTGGATCATCACACTGACGCTCTCTGATGCGATCATATAAAGAAGACCGAGAAACAACAGAAGCCAATACTCGGCTCGGCTTAGAAACATCCAACCTCACTAGCCGATTGGCCAGAGCCTGAACATCATATGCAAATGGCCTCTCCCAAACTAGAATATAAGCTAGTCTACCCATACTGACTGCCTTTCGGCTCAAAGCATCGGCCACAACATTGGCCTTCCACGGATGATACAATATAGTGATGTCATAATCCTTAAGCAACTCCAGCCACCTCCACTGTCTCAAATTAAGGTCCTTCTGTTTGAATAGATGCTGAAGACTGCGATGATCAGTATACACCTCACAAGAGACACCGTACAGGTAATGTATCCAAATCTTGATAGCGTGAACTATGGTTGCTAGCTCCAAATCATGTACATGGTACTTCTTCTCATGGGGCTTCAACTGGCGAGAAGCATAAGCAATGACCCTACCCTCCTGCATCAATACACAACCAATACCAACTCATGAGGCATCACAATACACAGTATAAGGATCCGAAGCTGATGGCATAATCAAGACTGGTGCTGTGGTCAGTGTTGTATTGAGCTTCTGAAAGCTCTCCTTGCACTCCTTGGACCATATGAAAGGAGCACCCTTCTGAGTCAATCTAGTCAAGGGTGAAGCAATGGAAGAGAATCCCTGAACAAATCGGTGATAGTACCCTGCCAATCCCAGGATATTATGAATCTCAGTAGCTGAGGTCGGTCTGGGCCAGCTCTACACCGCCTCTATCTTCTTCGAATCAACCTGAATACCATCACTAGACACCCCGTGTCCTAAAAATGCCACGGACTCGAGCCAAAACTCACACTTGGAGAACTTGGCGTACAGCTTCTCCTCCCGCAACCTCTGTAATACAACTCTAAGATGCTGGGCATGCTCCTCCTAGCTACGAGAGTACACCAGGATATCATCTATGAACACGATCACGAAAGTGTCTAAATATGGATGGAATACACTATTCATCAGATGCATGAATGCGGCTGGGGCATTGGTCAGCCCAAAAGACATCGCAAAAAACTCATAGTGCCCATACCTCATCCTGAAGGCTGTTTTCATAATATCAGACTCTCTAATCTTCAGCTGGTGGTAGCCTGAACGAAGATCAATCTTCGAGGATACCCTAGCTCATTGGAGTTGATCAAATAAATCATCAATGCGAGGGAGAGGATACTCGTTCTTCACTATTACCCTATTCAGGTGCCTATAGTCGATACACATCCTCATTGAGCCATCTTTCTTCTTAACAAACAAGACTGGTGCACCCTTGGGTGACACAATCGGCTGAATGGACCCCTTATCTTGGAGTTCCTGAAGCTGCTCCTTCAATTCCTGCCATACCATATGGAGGAATAGAAATAGGCTGAGTGCCTGGCACCAAATCTATCCTAAAATCAATGTCCCTGTCCGGCAGCATGCCCGGCAAGTCTAAGGGGAATACATCAGGAAAGTCCCGCACAATGGGAACATAATCAATACTGGGAGTCTCAACTCCGACCTCTCGCACAAATGCCAGATAAGAAAGACATCCCTTCCCAACCATCCGTTGGGCCTTGAGGAAAGATTTACCCTGTTGGGTACATAATTAGTTGTGCCTCGCCACTTGATCCTCTGAATGCCGGCCATAGCCAAAGTGACTGTCTTGGCATGACAGTCCAGAATAGTATGACACGGAGATAGCCAATCCATGCTCAATATAACATCAAAATCAATCATGCTCAGAAGCAATAAGTCTACTCGGTACTCCAGGACCCCCAATAGTGATAAGACAGGACAGGTATACATGGTCCACAACAATGGTATCACCTACCGGGGTAGATACATGCACGAGCAACGCAAGACACCCTCGATTTATGCCCAAATGAGGAGCAAAATATGTAGATACATAAGAATAAGTGGAACCAGGATCAAACAAAACTGAGGTATCTCTGTGGCACACTGAAATAATACCTGTAATGACTGCATCAGAAGCAACTGCATCAGATCGGCCCCGAAGAGCATAACATCTAGCATGTCCGCATGATAGGCCTCCCCCTCGAGGGTGACCCCAAGCTGTCTGACCCTCACCCCTAGCTGGCGGGGCGGGTGCTGAAGTGGAAGGACCAGATGATGAGGGCTGCCCCCTCTGCTGATATGGCCTGGGAACAAAACGGGGACACTCTCTGCGGATGTGCCCAAACTCTCCGCACTCGAAACAACTCCCAGGTGTTGGGGGATGGGACTGATGAGGACCCCTAGCACCGAAGTGTCTAGCTGATGAAATAGGTCGAGAAGAACCCTGGACAGATAGGGCCTGTGAAGAACACTGTGCTGGCATAGCGCTGAGAGATGGCTGGCTCTGGTGCGAACCCTGATAACCACGGCCAGAAGACGACCCACGATGATCTAAGCGGGCCGGCTGTGAAGACCTGAAAGAGCGACCTCGGCTCTACTGATCCTAGCCTCTAGTCCGAGTGCCACTAGAACTAGCTGATCCTCGAGGCCTCTTGGCCTCCCTCTCCTCTCCTCTCGCTCTCTGCGATGATCTGTCTCTATGCCATGAGCGATATCCATAGCATCCTCAAAAGAGTGGCTCAAAACCCTCTCTCGGGTTATCAGAATACGGATAGGATAAATAAGGCCATCAACAAAATGTCCAATCCTCTCCCAATCTGTAGGAACCAACCACGATGCATATCTAGCTAACTTTGTGAATGTGACCACATACTCCGACACTGACATGTCTCCCTGGCGAAGCCCCTCAAACTGTCTACGCATCTCCTCTCTTTAGGATCGAGGTACCCACTTCTCAAAGAACATAGTGGAGAACTCTCGCCATGATAATGGTGCTGCCCCTGTCGGTCTACGGCGCTCATAAGCCTCCCACCAAGTGAAGGCTGGTCCTTGGAACTGGAAGGTAGTAAAGCATACACTGCTGGACTCCAAGATCCCTGTCGTACGGAGCATCCGATGGCACTTGTCCAGAAAACCTTGGGCGTCCTCGCCCGGAGCACCACTGAAAATAGGAGAATATAATCTGCTAAACCTCTCAAGACGTTGCTACTCGTCGTCGGTCATAGCTGGGACCCTTTCCCCCTGAACCAGAATAGTTGGTTGTACTGGGACCACTGGCTAGACTGGTGGAGCCTCAGGTGTCTGCAGGCCCTGCACTGCCGGCTCTGGAGTGCGAGCTCCGGGGGTCTGATGACCACCCCCAGTCCCGGATGTAGCTGCTTCGGTGGAAGCTGAAACTGCCTGAGCCAGGCTAGTGCAAACCGCTAATATCTAAGCTAGGGTCTCCTGTAGACCCGGAATAACAATGGGCACATCTGGTGCCTGAACTGGTACTGCTGGAACCTCAGTAACTGGAGGCTGTGGGTCAGCTGGCACTACCTTAGCTGCCCTACCCCTACCACGACCACGGCCGCATCCACGGCCTCTAGCAGGTGGCAATGGTGGTCTTCTACCTTGTCTGAAAGCTCGAGTTCTGGCCATCTACGAGATAATAGAATACCAAAGTTCAGTTTTGGATCAACCAAATCGCACGACAAGAGTTTCAAGAATTTGAAGCTTTCCTAAAAGGTTTGCATCCTCCCAAGGATAAGTACAAGCGTCCCCGTACCGATCCACGAGACTTTACTATACCGGCTCATGACTCGCGAGACTTGTTAACCTAGGCTCTGATACCAACTTGTCACGACCCAAACCCCGGTCGTGATGGCGCCCAACATATTGGTAGGCAAGCCCGACCATGTCATCCATATTACCAGCCAATTATTAATTAATACTGATCAATTAACATTAACAGCTTGTTTTCATATCAAAATATTAAGTGTGGAAATAGAATCAAACCAAAATACAGCCCAAACAATCGCGGTGTCACAAGTCTGAGCCTCTACAAATGGAAAATATCCTACATAATAAAGTCTAAGCAGAGTACAAAATGACAAAAAGGATAGAGAGGAAGAGATTAGGTCCTGCGGACGCCGACAACTACCTCGAAGTCTCCTCGAAATAAATGTAGCAGCTGCGATAGCTCAACTGCCCTCCTGAACACCTGAATCTGCACAGAAAGTGCATGGGAGTGGGGTAAGTATATTTCAACTCAGTGAGTAATAATAATAAATAACAACTGAAAATAAGAACACCTGTACTATCACTAAACAGTTCTAAGGGTAACCTCACTGGTAAGTCATCTCTACAGTGATGAGTCCAATTCCAGTCCACAATTGTCTCACAATGATCCCATACTGACCTAGTCGTCACTCATACTACTACGGCATGCAGCCCGATCCAAATATATATGTATATATATGTATAATGCTTCGTCATGCAACCCGATCCAAAAAAAAAAAAAAATATATATATATATATATATATATATATATATATATACTTGTAGCATGCAGCCCGATCCAATATATATAGTGCTGCGGCGTGCAGCCTAATCCAGTTAACGTCGACGGCGCTTAGTAGAGGTGTTGTGATGACCCGGCCCATCATCATGTGAGTTATCACCCCGTCACCCCCGTTATCTGCTTGTTAATGTTTTAATATGCATGTTGGGTAAGTTTGAGTCAATCCGGGTTGACTTTGGTTGAAATTGTAACAAATAGTCTCTTAGAAGAAGGAATAGTTGAGAAACGTTAGCTGGATGTTGACCTATAAGTTAGAGAGCTCGAAATCGAATTCTGATGATTCGGTCAGCTCCGGGAGGTCATTTGTGAGCTAGGAGAGTGATGGGAAGTGAATTTGGAGGTCCGGTGTGGTTTTAGGCTTGAATTGGCTAAAGTTGAATTTTGGCGATATCCGATCGATAGGCGAGATTTTGATCTGGGAGTCGGAATGGAATTCTAACAGTCGCAGTAGCTCCGTTAGGTGATTTTGGATGTGCCTGCTAAATTTTAGGTCATTCGGAGGTCGTTTGGTTGGGTTTATGGTCGAATGTCGGTTTCAGAAATTTAAATGTAAACTTAGGCTTGAATTTGCTTGGATTCGATGTTTCCGTGTTTGAGGGCATGTTTTTATGATTGGAACAAGTTTGAATCATGTTATGGAGTATGTTGGTGGTTTTCGTTGGGGTCCCGGGGGCCTCGGGATGAATTCGGGGGTCCAAACGGACCATTTTTGGCCTAAGACAGCAGCTGAATTGCTGTTGTATCTGCAGAGGAAATTCCTTCATCGCGTTCGCGATGAAGGGCACGCATCCGCGAAGGGTATCAAAGTTGTTCATCGCGTTCGCGATGGGCTGGACGCGAACGCGTAGGTCCAGGACTGGAGGCATCGCGTTCGCGGGAGGTCTAGACGCGTCCGCGTAGGCTTCGGGGATTGGTCATCGCGAACGCGGCAGGGAGCACGCGTTCGCGTAGAGTAAAAGTTGGAGGCAGAGGATTTTTTCATCGCGAACGCGTGAAGAGCATCGCGTTCGCGAAGGGTTATCTTGGTATAGCATCGCGAACGCGTGGGGATTGATCGTGAACGCGTAGGGTATATGGCCCAGGCAGTGAATTTAAACATTTCATTATGGGTTTCATTCATAAACCCTCAATTTTTGAAGCCTAGAGAGAGGAAGTGAAGGGAAATAGCTAAGATATCATCGGGACATTGTCGGAGGTAAGTTCCGTGGTTTAAATACTCGTTTTTTTCATGAAATCATGGATTATTTCTATGAAATTGGGAGATTTAAGGTGGGTTTTAGCCCTAGGCCTAAAATTGTAGAAAAATACTAATTGAGTGGGCAAATGGAGTCCGAATTCAATAAATTTTATATGCCTAGACTCGTATTGAGACGAGAGTTCTTAATATGTAACTTTTATAATTTTTCGAGAAGCGCACCGAAAGTCGAGTTTTGACAACTTAGTGGGTATTGGTGCAATTGGGAGTTACTTCGTGTGGATTGTGTGTCATTGCATGTATCGATGTGTTCTCTATGATTTTGAGTAGATTTGGCATCCGAGGAGATCGATTTGCGAGGCAAGCGCAAGGCGGACTGAGGTTTCTTTCGGTTCGAGGTGAGTGGTAGTAGTAAATAATGTACTGAGGGTTTGAAACCCCGTACTAGCACTTTAAAGTGCTATGTTGAGATGAGATGCGCGTCTTGTGTCGGGCGTGGTGACATTGTGATTGGGGACTTGGACTTGGTCCCTCCCGGCTTATTGAATACTGTGTATTATGACCGTTAACGAGATTATAACTGTGAAATTCGGCTAATAGCCATGTTTGGGGCCTTGTGCCGATCTGTAAAGCATTAGGGGACCTGTAGAGCTAGGTGACCCTTATATCATGTTGGAAACTTACACTCAGCTGTGAAACTAGTTGAATAGCCTGTTAAGAGCCAGTACTAGATGCGTACCGTGAGAGATGAATTACTTAGGGTGGAAGCCCCCCTGATTTAGCTAAGTGAGCCTGAGAGGCCAATCCTATACTCATGGAGACAGGGTCGAGGAACCGTTAGGAGGTATTATATACATATATATATATATATATATAATTATTGGATCAGGCTGCACGCCGCAACAATATATATATTGGATCGGGCTGCACGCTGCATATATATATATATATATATATATATATATATATATATATATATATATATATATATATTGGATCGGGCTGCACGTCGCAACATTATACTTATTAGATACTTACGTCTTATGGACACATGTATATGGAGATGGCTGTACACCGTTGTGGTACGAGAAGGGATTTAGTCAGTGTGGGACCTTAATAAGATAGGTGTGGACTAGTGATTGAATTACTACTGTAGTGATGACTTACCTGTGTGGGTTTGCCTTAGAACTATTTAGTGATAGTACAGGAGTTCTTACTTTCAGTTATCGTTTATTATTGGTACTCACTGAGTTGAAATATACTCACCCCACTCCCCTGCACTTTATGTGCAGATCCACAGGTGCCCGAGGGCAGTTGAGACATTGTAGCTGCGGATCATCATCTACTTTTACGGAAACTACGAGATAGCTGGCAGTGTCCGCAGAGCCTGTTTTCTCCTTCCTTATCATCTTGTTGTTCTCATTTTGCCTAGATTTGTTTGTATTAGGATGTTATTCTGTAGAGGCTCAGTCTCGTGACACCACAATATGGTTGGGACCGTACTTTGTATGCTTTTACTATTACGTCGCCATTTTTATATGATCACTTGTTGTTTAAGTTTAACTGGAGTAATTGGAATTAATAATTTGCTGGGTTAATAGGTAATATGGTCGGGCTTGCCTATCAATGTGTTGGGCGCCATCACGACCGGGGTTTGGGTCGTAACAAGTTGGTATCAGAGCCAGGTTAAAAGGTCTCGCGAGTCATGAGCTAGTTTAGTAGAGTCTCGTGGATCGGTACGAGGACGCCTGTACTTATCCTTGGGAGGCTGCAAACCTTTTTTGGAAAAGTTTCAATTCTTGGAATTCTTGTCGTGCATTTACTTTTGACTTGAACTCAACTTTGACATTCTATCCTCTCGCAGATGGCGAGAACTCGAGCATCCGGACGGGGAGGACGACCACCACTACCACCTGCTAGAGGCCGTGGACGCGGCCGTGGTCGTGGCGAAGGTCGGGCAGCTGATACAGTACCAGCTGACCCACATCCCCCAGTTTCAGAGGTGCCAGCAGCACCAGTTCAGGCACCAGCTGTGCCCATTGTCATTCCGGGTCTACAGGAGACCCTGGCTCAGATACTAGCAGTTTGCACTGGCCTAGCACTGGCGGTTTCAGTCACTACCGTAGCAGCTACATCAGAGACCGGGGGTGGTCATCAGACCCCCGCAACACGCACTCTAGAGCCAGCAGTGCAGGGCTTGCAGACACCAGAGGCTTCTCCAGTTCAGCCTGTAGTTTCGGTTCAGCCAGCAGATTGGGTTCAGGGGGACAGGGTCCCAGCTATGACGGACGATGAGCAACGTCGTCTCGAGAGGTTTACTAGGTTATCTCCTCTAGTGTTCACTGGTGCTCCGGGCGAGGACGTCCAAGGTTTTCTGGACAAGTGCCGTTGGATGCTTCGTACGGCAGGGATCTTGGAGTCCAGTGGGGTATCTTTCACCACTTTTCAGTTTCAAGGGCCAGCTTTCACTTGGTGGGAGTCTTATGAGCGCCGCAGGCTAGCAGGGGTAGCACCACTATCTTGGCCAGAGTTCTCCACCATGTTCTTCGAGAAGTGGGTGCCTCGATCTCAAAGAGAGTAGATGCGTAGGCAGTTTGAGGGTCTCCGTCAGGGGGACATGATAGTGTGAGAGTATGAGATCAGGTTTACAGAATTGTCTAGACATACACAGTGGTTGGTTCCTTCCGACAGAGAGAGGATTGGACGCTTTGTGGATGGCCTCATTTATCCCATTCGTATTCTGATGACTCGAGAGAGGGTTTTGAGTCGTACATTCGAGGAGGCGGTGGATATTGCTCGTGACATAGAGTCAGATCATCGCAGAGAGAGGGACGAGAGGGAGGCCAAGAGGCCTCGAGGTTCAGCTAGTTCCAGTGGCACTCAGACCAGAGGCCAGAGTCAGCAGAGCCGAGGTCGCTCTTTCAGGTCTTCGCAGTCGGGTCGCTCAGATCGTCGCAGATGGTCTCCTAGACAGGGTTATCAGGGTTCGCACCAGAGCCAGCCATCTCTCGGTGCCATGCCAGCTCAGAGTTCTTCACAGGCCCCATCCGCTCAGGGTTCATCTCGGCCTAGTTCTTCAGCGGGCCACTCCAGCGCCAGAGGTCCTTATCAGTCTCAGCCCCCAGCACCGGGGAGTTGTTACGAGTGCGGAGAGCTTGGGCACCACCGTAGGGAGTGTCCCCGCCTTGTTTCTAGATCTTATCAGCAGAGGGAGCAGCCCTCGTCATCTGGTCCGTCTACTTCAACACCCGCCCCGCCAGCTAGTGGTGAGGGTCAGTCAGTTATTACAGGTATTATTTCAGTCTGCCACAGAGATGCCTCAGTGTTGTTCGATCCTGGTTCTAGTTATTCTTATGTGTCTACCTATTTTTCTCCTCATCTAGGCATGACCCGAGGGTGTCTTGAGCTGCCAGTGCATGTATCTACCCCGGTAGGGGTTACTATTATTGTGGACCACGTATACCGGTCCTGTTTGGTCACTAGTGGGGGTCTTGAGACCCGAGTGGACCTGTTGCTTCTCAGCATGATTGATTTTGATGTTATATTGGGCATGGACTAGCTATCTCCATGTCATGCTATTCTGGACTGTCATGCTAAGACAGTCACCTTGGCTATGCCGGACATTCAGAGGATCGAGTGGCGAGGCACGACTGAGTATATACCTAGCAAGGTAATATCTTTCCTCAAGGCCCAACGAATGGTTGGGAAGGGATGTCTCTCTTATTTAGCATTTGTGCGGGAGGTCGAGGCCCGGACTCCCAGTATTGATTCTGTTCCCATTGTGCGAGACTTTCCTGATGTGTTTCCCTCAGACCTGCCGAGTATGTCGCCGGACAGGGATATTGATTTTGGGATCGATTTGCTGCCAGGCACTCAGCCTATTTCTATTCCTCCATATTGTATGGCACCAGCTGAGCTGAAGGAATTGAAGGAGCAGCTCCAGGAACTCCTAGATAAGGGGTTCATTCGGCCGAGTGTGTCGCCGTGGGGTGCACCGGTCCTGTTTGTTAAGAAGAAGGATGGATCCATAAGGATGTGTATTGACTACAGGCAGTTGAACAAAGTTACAGTGAAGAATAAGTATCCTCTGCCTCGTATTGTTGATTTATTTGATCAGCTCCAGGGAGCTAGGGTATTCTCGAAGAATGATCTTCATTCATGCTACCATCAGCTGAAGATTAGAGAGTCCGACATTATGAAGACTGCATTCAGGATCAGATATGGTCACTATAAGTTCCTTGTGATGTCTTTTGGGCTGACCAATGCCCCAGCAACATTTATGCATCTGATGAACAGTGTGTTCAGGCCCTATCTGGATTCATTTGTGATCGTGTTCATTGATGACATTCTAGTCTACTCTCGTAGCCAGGAGGAGCATGCTCGGCACTTGGGTATTGTGTTGCAGAGATTGAGAGAGGATAAGTTGTATGCCAAGTTCTCCAAATGTGATTTCTGGCTTGAGTCCGTGGCATTCATAGGGCACGTGGTGTCTCGTGATGGTATTCAGGTAGATCCGAGGAAGGTCGAGGCAGTGCAGAGTTGGCCCAGACCGACCTCAGTTACTGAGATCCGTAGCTTTCTGGGATTGGCAGGGTATTATCGCCGATTCGTTCGGGGATTCTCTTCTATTGCTTCACCCTTGACTAGATTGACTCATAAGGGTGTTCCTTTCTTATGGTCCGAGGAGTGCGAGGAGAGCTTTCAGAAGCTCAAGACAGCACTGACCACAGCACCAGTCTTGATTCTGCCGTCAGCTTCAGATCCTTATACTGTGTATTGTGATGCCTTGGGAGTTGGAATTGGTTGTGTGTTGATGCAGGAGGGTAGGGTCATTGCTTATGCTTCTCGACAGTTGAAGCCCCATGAGAAGAACTACCCTGTTCATGATTTGGAGCTAGCATCCATAGTTCACGCATTGAAGATTTGGAGGAATTACCTGTATGGTGTCTCATGTGAGGTATTCACGGATCATCGCCAGAAGAACCTTAATTTGAGACAGCGGAGGTGGTTGGAGTTGCTTAAGGACTATGACATCACTATTTTGTATCATCCGGGAAAGGCCAATGTGGTGGCCGATGCCTTGAGTCGGAAGGCGGTTAGTATGGGCAGCCTAGCTTTCATCCCAGTTGGGGAGAGGCCATTTGCTTATGATGTTCAGGCCCTAGCCAATCGGCCAGTGAGATTGGATATTTCAGAGCCGAGTCGAGTGTTGGCTTGTGTTGTTTCTCGATCTTCCTTATATGACCGCATCAGGGTGCGACAGTATGATGACCCACATTTACTTGTCCTTAAGGACAGAGTGCTGCATAATGATGCTAGAGATGTGACTATTGACAGTGAGGGTGTTTTGAGGATGCAGGGCCGCATATGCGTGCCCAACGTAGATGGTTTGCGGGAGTTGATACTTGAGGAGGCACACAGTTCGCGGTACTCTATTCACCCAGGTGCCACGAAGATGTACCAGTACTTGAGACAGCACTACTGGTGGAGGAGAATGAAGATGGATATTGTTCGGTATGTAGCCAAGTGCCTCAATTGCCAGTAGGTCAAGTTTGAGCATCAGAGATCGGGCGGTGTTCTTCGGCGTATGGTTATTCCCGAGTGGAAATAGGAGAGGATCATCATGGACTTCATTACTGGACTCCCTCGGACAGCGAGGAAGTTTGATTATGTATGGGTGATCGTTGATCAGCTGACTAAGTCCGCACACTTCATCCCAGTTAGTACTACTTACTCATCGGAGAGGTTGGCACCGATCTTTATTCGGGAGATTGTCAGGTTGCATAGGGTCCCAGTGTCTATTATATCTGACAGAGGCACTCAGTTCACTTCTCAATTTTGGAGAGCATTTCAGTGAGAGATGGGTATGCGGGTTGAGTTGAGCACCGCATTTCACCCCTAGACAGACGGGCAGTCTGAGCGCACTATTCAGATCCTGGAGGATATGTTGCGAGCATGTGTGATTGACTTTGGTGGTTCATGGGATGAGTTTTTGCCACTTGCTGAGTTTGCCTACAACAACAGCTACCAGTCGAGTATTTAGATGGCCCTGTACGAGGCATTGTATGGCGGATGGTGTAGATCTCCCGTCGGATGGTTTGAGCCTGGTGAGGATAGATTGATAGGAACTGAGTTAGTTCAGGATGCTCTCGATAGAGCAAAGTTGATCCAGGAGAGGCTTCGCACAGCACAGTCTCGCCAGAAGAGTTATGCAGACCGTAGGGTTCGAGAGTTGTCTTTCATGGTTGGTGACAAAGTATTGCTGAAGGTTTCACCCATGAAGGGTGTCATGAGGGTCGGAAAGAAGGGGAAGCTAAGTCCCAAGTACATTGGTCCTTTTGAGATACTCAGGATAGTGGGAGATGTGGCATATGAGTTGGCCTTGCCACCCAGCTTATCCAACTTTCATCCAGTATTCCATGTGTCGATGCTGCGGAAAGTATGTGGTAGATCCGTCTCATGTGTTGGACATCAGTACCATTCTGTTTGATGGTGATCTATCTTATGATGTGGAGCCGGTAGCTATTCTGGGTCGACAGGTTCAAAAGTTGAGGTCCAAGGATATTGCTTCATTAAAGGTACAGTGGAGAGGCCAGCCCTTGGAGGAGGCTACTTGGGAGACCGAGCAGGAGATGCGGAGCAGATACCCTCACCTATTTGAGTCTCCAGGTATGTTTCTTGACCCGCTCGAGGACGAGCATTTTCTTAAGTTGGGGAGAATGTGATGACCCGCCCCGTCATCATGTGAGTTATCACCCCGTTACCCCCGTTATCTACTTGTTAATGTTGTAATATGCATTTTGGGTAAGTTTGAGTCAATCCGGGTTGAGTTTGGTTGAAATTGAGACAAATAGTCTCTTAGAAGAAAGAATAGTTGAGAAAAGTCAGCTGGATGTTGACCTGTGAGTTAGAGAGTTCAGAATCGAATTCTGATGATTCGGTCAGCTCCAGGAGGTCATTTGTGGGCTAGGAGAGCGATCGGGAAGTGAATTTGGAAGTCCGGTGTAGTTTTAGGCTTGAATTGGCTAAAGTTGAATTTTGGCGATATCCGATCGATAGGCGAGATTTTGATCGGGGAGTCGGAATGGAATTCCGACAGTTGCAGTAGCTCTGCCTGCAAAATTTCAGGTCATTCAGAGGTCGTTTGGTCGGGTTTTTGGTCTGGTTTTTGGTCGAATGTCGGTTTCAGAAGTTTGAATGAAAACTTAGGCTTGAATTTGCTTGGATTCGATGTTTTCCGTGTTTGAGGGCGTGTTTTTATGATTGGAACAAGTTTGAATCGTGTTATGGAGTATGTTGGTGGTTTTCGTTGGGGTCCCGGGGGCCTCGGGATGAATTTGGGGGTCCAAACGGACCTTTTTGGCCTAAGACAGCAGCTGAATTGCTGCTGTATCTGCTGAGGAAATTCCTTCATCGCGTTCGCGATGAAGGGCACGCGTCCGCAAAGGGTATCAAAGTTTGGACCGGAGGCATTGTGAGCACGTGATTTTTTCCCTATAAGAGAAATACTCCCAAAGATTCAAAGTAAAATAATTTTAGCTTTCTTGCAATTGTTGTGAATTTTTCTTGTATTATTTACATTTTTATCTGTGCATATTTGCTTGTTTAAATAATTACAATATACAAAAAATATGTTGCATATGTATATAAAATTCAAGTTTACAATTAAGTTTATTTTACACAAATGAAAAGTCATAAAAAATATGTATTTTGCATTTTTTAAGCATTTAATGTCCAAATCGTGCAATTTTATTTTTATTAATGTTTAATTTTGGGTGATAATTATTATTATGAGTTAATTAGTATTTCAAGATAATTTTTAGTTTTTATAAATTAATCTTAGTATTTTGGGCTTTATTAATTAGGAAGTTGAATAATGGAGAAGAACAAAATAGAAAAAAATTGGATTGGGCCATCTTGCAAATTAAGTTACAAGCCCAATCCTAAGCACCCTTACCCAACCCAAAACCTCTTGGCCCAAGAAGAATAGTTCAGATTTTTTTTAGCCAAAAAATAATCATAATCACATGACATAAAGTAGTGGGGAGCAAGGAAATCAAGGAAGAAAACAAGGAGAGGAAAACATGGATTAGTGGGTTTTCTTTAAATTAAAAAAATATTTTTCTTTTTAATAAAAAATCTGAAAATTTTCGAAATTCTTGCCTATAAATAGAAGAGAGGATTTATGAAAAATGAAGTGGAAAAAAGAGAGGAAAAATAGGAAGAGAAGAAAAATAAAAAAATTCTCTGCTGTAGTATACACTCGATATACACTCTGGATACAGAAGTATACACGGCAAAAAATTCAATTTTTGAGAGTTTCTTTTGAGAATTGAAAAGAGTTCAAAGCTAGAAAGACAAAACAAAGAGAAAATTTGGAATATATTTTTCTTTTTCTATTTTTTACTGGTTTTTGTTTTTCTCCGTATTGCTGGGATTTTCGGGATTGAGGTGTTGAAGCTACTGCTGCTGGTTGTTACTGTTGTTGTTGTATTTTCACCGCCCTGTTGATTTTCCATCTTCCATTCCTTTCAAAACCAGGTACACATTCTAAAAACCATGTGTTGATGTAAGCTCGAATTGGAAGTTGAAGTTTTGAAATGAAATAGAAAAGCAAGTTGTTGATTAATATTTGTTGTTATTTTCCGTTTTATTAGTTTTGTCAAATTGTAGTTAGCTCTATAATTTGAAGAATAAATTGGTCATTTAGTCGGCTTGTGAGGGAACACCTTTTGTACTAATATAGAGTAGCCTTTTATGCATGTAATTAATTAGGACTTTTTCTTTTCTTTTAGAGACAAACTAAATAGAAAAAAATATAGTCACTTTAGGATTATCCTTTTAAATAAAAAATGTTACGAGCCTAGCTAAATAGAAGAAATAACATTGCGGGGCCCCTCAATAACAATGTTCACTTTTTCTTAAAAATAACCAAACATGGTAAATGATTTAAAATTGCATTATAGTATTGAACATGTTTTAAAATCATATATTTAGCCATTACAATAATTTAAGCGACCGTGCTAGAACCACAGGATCCACGGGTGCCTAACACCTTCCCTCGGGTCAACAGAGTTCCTTACTTAGAATTTCTGGTTTGCAGACTTCATTTGGAAAGTCAAAAATTTCCTAGATTTGGGATTTAAATAAATCGGTGACTTGGGACACCATAATTTATTCCAAGTGGCGACTCTGAAATAAATAAATAATCCCATTTCGAATATTGCCACTTAAATTGGAAAAACTCCCTTATGCATTATCCTTTGGGGTAGGCGCCCAAAAGGAGGTGTGACAGGCATCGCGTTCGCGGGAGGTTTGGACGCATCCGCGTAGGCTTGGGGGATTGGTCATCGCGAACGCGGCAGGGAGCACGCGTTCGCGTAGAGTAAAAGTTTGAGGCTGAGGATTTGTTCATCGCAAACGCGTGAGGAGCATCACATTCGCGAAGGGTTATCTGGGTAGAGCATCGCAAAAGCGTGGGGATTGATCGCGAACGCGTAGGGTAAATGGCCCAGGCAGTGAATTTAAAACCAGAAACATTTCATTACGGGTTTCATTCATAAACCCTCAATTTTTGAAGCCTAGAGAGAGGAAGTGAAGGGAAATAGCTGGGAGATCATTGGGACATTGTCGGAGGTAAGTTCCATGGTTTAAATACGTGCTTTTTTCATGAAATCATGGATTATTTCTATGAAATTGGGAGATTTAAGGTGGGTTTTAGCCCTAGGCCTAAAATTGTAGAAAAACACCAATTGAGTGAGAAAATGGAGTCCAAATTCGGTAAATTGTATATGCCTAGACTCGTATTGAGACGAGGGTTCCGAATATGTAACTTTTATAATTTTTCTAGAAGCGCACCGAAAGTCGGGTTTTGACAACTTAGTGGGTTTTGGTGCAATTGGGAGTTACTTCGTGTGGATTGTGTGTCATTGCATATATTGATGTGTTCTCTATGATTTTGAGCAGATTTGGCATCCGAGGAGATCGATTTGCGACGCAAGCGCAAGGCGGACTGAGGTGTCTTCCGGTTCGAGGTGAGTGGTAGTAGTAAATAATGTACTGAGGGTTTGAAACCCCGTACTAGCACTTTACAGTGCTATGTTGAGATGAGATGCGCGTCTTGTGACGGGCGTGGTGACATTGTGATTGGGGACTTGGACTTGGTCCCTCACGGCTTATAGAATACTGTGTATTATGACCGTTAATGAGATTATAACTGTGAAACTGGGCTAATAGCCATGTTTGGGGCCTTGTGCCGATCTGTAGAGCATTAGGGGACCTGTAGAGCTAGGTGACCCTTATATCGTGTTGGAAACTTACACTCAGCCGTGAAACTAGTTGAATAGCCTGTTAAGAGCCAGTACTAGATGCGTGCCGTGAGAGATGAATTACTTAGGGTGGAAGCCCCCCTAATTTAGCTGAGTGAGCCTGAGAGGCCAATCCTATACTAATGGAGACAGGGTCGAGGACCCGTTAGGAGGTATTATATACATATATATATAAATATTGGATCGGGCTGCACGCCGCAGCAGTATATATATTGGATCTGGCTCCACGCCGCAGCAGTATACATATTGGATCGGGCTGTACGCCGCAGCGGTATATATATTGGATCGGGCTGCACGCCGCAGCAGTATATATATTGGATCGGGCTGCACGCCTATATATATATATATATATATATATATATATATATATATATATATATATATATATATATATATATATATATATATATATATATATATATATATATATATATATATATATATATATATATATATATATATATATATATATATATATATATATATATATATATATATATATATATATATATATATATATATATTGGATCGGGCTGCACGCCGCAGCATTATACTTATTAGATACTTACGTCTTATGGACACATGTATATGGAGATGGCTGTACACCGTTGTGGTACGAGAAGGGGTTTAGTCAGTGTGGGACCTTAACGAGATAGGTGTGGACTAGTGATCGAATTACTACTGTAGTGATGACTTACCTGTGAGGGTTTGCCTTAGAATTGTGTAGTGATAGCACAGGAGTTCTAACTTTCAGTTATCATTTATTATTGTTAGTCACTAAGTTGAAATATACTCACCCCACTCCCCTGCACTTTCTGTGCAGATCCACAGGTGCCCGAGAGCAGTTGAGATATTGTAGCTGCCGATCATCATCTACTTTTGCGGAGACTACGAGGTAGCTGCCAGCGTCCGCAGAGCCTGTGTTTTCTCCTTCCTTATCATCTTGTTGTTCTCATTTTGCCTAGATTTGTTTGTATTAGAATGTTATTCTATAGAGGCTCAGTCTCGTGACACCACGATATGGTTGGGACCGTACTTTGTATGCTTTTACTATTACGTCGCCATTTTTATATGATCAGTTGTTGTTTAAGTTTAAGTGGAGTAATTAGAATTAATAATTGGCTGGGTTAAGAGGTAATATGGTCGGGCTTGCCTAGCATTGTGTTGGGCGCCATCACTACCGGGGTTTGGGTCGTGACAGTTGTGCACAGACTCCGGAGGGGCTCCTACAACCCAAGCGAAATAATACTGTGGCGTGCAGTCCGATCCAATATATATAGCGCTGTGGCGTGCAGCCCGATCCAATATATATATATATATATATAATACTGTGGCATGCAGCCCGATCCAATATATATGTATAATGCTGCGGCATGGAGCTCGATCCGGTATGTATATCAATACCTCACAGCAGGTCCTCGACCCCATCCCAGTCAATATAGACTTGGCCTCTCAGGCCCACTCTGCTAGAACAGGGAATCCCACCCCCAGGTAGTCTCTCTCAATGTACACATCTAGTATTGGCTCATGATATGCTATACAACTATGATTACGGCTGAGTGTATGTGTCCGGCATAATATAAGGATCACTTAGCTCTACAGGCTTCCCTAATACTCTAAAGATCGGCACAAGGCCCCAAACATGGCTACTTCCCGATTACACAGTTATAAGCTCAATCTCAGTCATGATACACAATAAACTATCAATTGGGAAGGACCAAGTCCAAATCCCCAGTCACAATACCACCACGCCCGTCCCATCACGTGTGTTTCATCTCAGCGTAGCACTGTATAGTGCAAGTACGGGGTTTCAAACCTTCAGTACATCATTTACTACCACCACTCACCTCGAATCGGTAGAAGTCCTAGCTCGCCTTGCGCTTGCCTCGCAAATCAACCTCCTCGGATGCCAAATCTGATCAAAATCAACAAGAATACATCAAAATAGGCTAAATAGACATAACCCAATCGAAATAACTCGATTTACACCAAATCCCACGAAGTTGTCAAAATCTGACTTTTGGTACGCTTCTCGAAAAATTACAATAGTTACATTTTTGGAATCCTTTTCTCAACACGAGTCCATACATATAAAGTTTATCAAAATTGGACTCTGTTTGCCCATTCAAGTCGGTGATTTATCATAGCCCATGCTTAGATCAAAAATCGCCCATTAATCCTTCCATATTCAGTGAAATAGATAAAGATTCTAAGATAAAATCGTGTATTTAGACCATAAAACTTACCTCCAATGTTTTCCCGATGAAATCCCCGTCAATTCCCGTCACTTTGCTCTCAAAGCTTACCCAAAATTGGTGAAATTATGAAAATCCCCGCGGATGAAATGTTACTTAACAGGTCTGTCCGCCCAGGTAATTATACTATACGATCGCATCCTATTATTGCGATCGCATAGAACAAAAATTTGTTCACCATATTTAATGCTATGCGATCGCACTCCCTCAAGGAGATCGCATAGAATATTTGTCCAGGCTCCAAATTACTACTATGCAATCGCACACTTGCCCCGAGATCGCATAGAACAAATGGCTTCTAGGGACCCAGGACCACATTACACTATGCGATCGCACCAATAGCCATGCAATCGCAGAGAACCAGATTCTAAACCTATGCCATCGCAGCCCCGTCTACGTGATTGGATAGAAGAACTCGGGGGCTCAATTTCATTCTTCTATGCGATCACATCACCTCTATGCGATCGCATGGAGCATCTGTCTGCAACAAAAACTAGCAGCCAATAGTAGTTCTGAAATGCAAGAAATGGTCTGATTGGACCCCCGGGACCCCAACGAAAACCACCAACCTATCCCAAAACACGATATGAACTTGCTCCAATCAGAAAAACACACCCTTAAATTCGGAAATCATCAAATCAAAGCAAATTCAAGCCTAAGTTTCAACTAGAACTTTCGAAACCAACATCTAATCAAAACCTGACCAAACGATGTCCGAATGACCTGAAAATTTGCAGGCATATCCAAAATCACCTAACGGAGCTACTACAATTATCCGAATTCCATTTCGACTCCCAGATCAAAATCTCACCTACCGTTTGGATTTCGCCAAAATTCAACCTTAGCCAATTCAAGCCTAAAACTACATCGGACCTCCAAGTTCAATTCCGATCATTCTCCTAAGCCACAAATGACCTCCCGGAGCTGAGCGAATCATCAGAATTTGATTCCAAGCTCTCTAACTCACAAGTCAACATCTGGTTGACGGTTCCCAACTATGCCTTCTCCTTAGACACTATTTGTCTCATTTCCAACCAAACTTGATCCGAATTGACTCAAGCTCACCAAACACACGTATTGAAACATGAACAAGCATATAACGGGGAAAACATGGTGATAACTCACATGATGACGGGTCGGGTCATCACATTTTTTAATACCCAAATGATTAAATTTGGAAAGAACCTTGTCAATATAATGAGACTGGCATAAGGCAAGACCCCCACTATGTCTTTTAACTTTAACACATAAGATAGTATCAACATCTCCCAAATCTTTCATTTTGAATTGAGAAGTTAAATACTTCCTAGTTTCATTTATGCCTTGCATGTTAGTTCCTATGATTAGCATGTCATCAACATAAAGACATAGTATCCTCCATAGTCATTTGTGAATTTGGAATAAATGCATTTATCTGCTCCGTTACGTTGAAAACCATTTGATAATATAACACTATCAAATTTTTCATGCTCGTTATTTTGGAGCTTGTTTTAAACCATACAAGGACTTAACTAATTTACAAACTTTCTTCTCATTTCCAGGAAGCACAAACCCTTCGGGTTGCTCCATATAAACTTCTTCATCAAGATCACCATTTAAAAATACTGTCTTAACATCCATTTGATGGACATTTAGATTATATATTGATGTCAAAGCAAATAAAACTCTTATTGAGGTAATCCT
Organism: Nicotiana noctiflora; assembly: GCA_032618575.1. Lineage (NCBI taxonomy): Eukaryota > Viridiplantae > Streptophyta > Magnoliopsida > Solanales > Solanaceae > Nicotiana > Nicotiana noctiflora. Next base: position 161,687 of record JASVEL010002442.1, on the reverse strand, counting down.
GGCCATATGAGCATGTGTCAAAATAATCTACTCCTACCTTTTGTCTAAATCCCTTGGCTACAAGTCTAGCTTTAAATGTTTGTAGAGAACCATCACTATTGTATTTTCTTCTAAAAACTCATTTACACCCAATTGGTTTAGTATTAGAAGGTAAATCTTCCAATACACATGTACCATTTGATAAAAGAGAATCCATTTCATCATTTATAGCTTCTTTCAAGAAAGAAGAATCCCGCGAAGCCATAGCCTCACTATAGGTTTTAGGATTCTCTTCTAAATTTAAAATAATGGGTATTTTATTTCATACTTCATCTCTACTTCCTTCTACCAAAAAGACTAGTGCTTGAGAAGAAATAAAATCAGAACCTATACTTTTTTCTTTTCTAACTCTTTGACTTTTTCTTGGTTCTACAGGAGATTCAATTGCCTTTCTTTTACTGTTGGAAGAAGAAATAGGTTCTACACAATTTTCTTGAGTTACTGCATTATCACCAAGGCTTGTTGCATTATCATCTTGTTTAGTAATTTACGTGTCCTCTTGTGAATTATAAGAATCACCAATGAACTTTGTTTTCAAGAACTCAACATCTTTATATTCCACAATATACATAGACTCAATGTCCAATAATCTGTATGCCTTTGAGTTCTCAGCATATCCTACAAATACGCTTTTAATTCCTCTAGGTCCTAACTTAGTCCTTTTAGGATCTAAAATTCTATAATAGGCTAAACAGTCCCATACCCTTAAGAAATTTAGGTTAGGGTTTCTTCCTTTTGATAATTCAAATGGTGAAACCTTAAATTTATTTGAAGGAGCTCTATTATGCATAAAACAAGCCGTTAACAAAGCTTCCTCCCATAAATTCGTTGGTAACTTTGCATGTAAAGGCATGGCATTAACCATATCTACCAATGTTATTTTTTTCTTTCAGAAAAACCATTTTATTGTGGGGTATACGGCACACTAACTTGGTGAATCAAACCAATTTCTTCACAAAATATAGAAAATTCATTAGAAAGATATTCGCCTCCTCGGTCACGTAGGATTTTAATCTTCATTTCTAATTGATTTTTAACTAATGCTTTGTAACTCTTAAACATATCAAATGCTTGATCTTTTGATTTCATTAAGTAAACATGTTTATATCTAGAATGATCATCTATAAAAGTAATAAAGTATCTATTTCCACCTCTAGTTAAATGACCATTCAATTCACACATATCAGAATGCACAAGTTCAAGTAGATTACTTGTTCTTTCATTCTTTGGAATAGAGTTCTTAGTCATCTTAACTTGTATGCAAATTTCACTTTTTGTATGATTATTCTCAACAGTAGGATTAATTTATTTTTAGACATAAACTTAGCATATCGAAAATTAACATGTGAAAGTCTAGCATGCCATAAATTAATAGATGACTCAATCATATAAGCAGAAACTTCAACTTTATTAATACTTAATCTGAACATGCAGTCACAAGAGTAGCCTTGTCCTAAAAATACGCCGTTCTTACAGAAAATAATCTTTTCTGCCTCTATAACAGATTTGAGGCCTTTCTTACTTAATAAACTTGCAGAAATTAAATTCTTCCTAACATCAGGTACATGATGAACATTAATTAAAATCAACTTCTTTCCCGAAGTGAATTGTAGTTCAATTGTTCTTTTTCCAAAGACCTTGGCGGTGTCATGATTTTCCATTAAAACCTTTTCATCACTTGTTGCAACTTCATAATGTTTGAAGAAACTCTTGTCATTGCATACATGAACTGTAGCATCGGAATCGTACCACCAATATGCAGATTTCATAGTTGGTTCCATGTTGCATTCAGTTACCATACTCAGATTCAAGTGGGTAAAGGCAGAATCATAGCAACAATATCCGAAGAAGAAGCTTGTTGTTATTCAACATTATTTATCCTTTTCTGTCCAGCATTTTCTTCATTTTTTTGTCTCTTACGAAACCTGCAATCTCTCTTAAAATGACCCATTTTCCACAAGTATAACACAGACCTTTCTTAATGTTAGAAGAACTTTCCTTCGGAACAACCTCAAACTTTCTCTTCTTTCCAGCCTTGTTTCCAAATTTTTCTGAGTTGTTTTCCTTACTAGACTCAACATAATTCACCTTTGAACTAGTTTCCGCAGTATATTTATTTTCACATTTTCGTGACCCTTCTTCAATCCGAATATGCTTTGTCAACTGGTCCACATTAAAGTCTTCAGAAGAATGTAATAATTTCTTCATGTGGTCATTCCAAGTGCCTGGTAATTTTGCAAGTATAGCAGCCACTTGAAGAGATTCAGAAACATCGACTTTAAAATCTTTGAGTCTAGATATCAAAACCAGTAACTCATCAACTTGTTCCATGATAGATTTTCTATCTACCATTTGAAATTACAAAAAATTTCATTCCAAGGAATATGTCCGCTCCTTGCTTCACAACAGTATATTTCTGTTCCAAGTCTTTCCAGATTTCTTCTGGTGATTTGTGAGGATGGAACAAATCATATAAACGATCAAAAAGTGAGTTTAAAATAAAACCTCTACACCGCACCTCATCATCTTCACGTTTTTTGCTTGTTGCCTTAATTTCGTCAGAGTTTTTAGCAGTAGGTTCTGGCATTACAGTAAGATCAGAACTCAGCAGATATGCTATTCCCAACTCCGTGAGAAAGAACATCAATTTGTCTTTCTAGTGGGTGAAATTTGAGCCGTCAAATCAATCCAGTGTGAATACTTCAAACATCTTGTTGAAACCAGAATCACTACCAGAAGCCTCCATTGCAGTGTTTTTAAATTCCTTAAGATTGTTAGAAAAATATAATAGAATATAGGAACGAAATAATTATGCTTTGATAGTGTAGTCACTGTACTTAAGGAATTTAAGCCTCCCAATTTCGTTGCTTCAGGGATTATGGCAGAATTCCTCCAGAATTTTACAAAGCCCCTAAAATTTAAGCACCAGCAATTAACTCAAATTTCCACTTGAACAATTTTTGTGAATTGAAGATAGTAGAAAAGAAGAAGATACTTTGTTACTTTTTCTGATGATTTTCGTTTTGGAGAGGCAAAGGGTATTTATAAACCCTTAAGGTGTCTGTTAGGACTAGCAAACTCAACCTTTGCAAATAGGTACTTTTTAAAAATAAAAAAGTCACCTCTTTTCAAAATTAAAACATTTTATATTTAAAACACCATAGTCTAAACATTCTTTCTAACTATACTCCTTAGCCACTAATTTGACTTTGATCCTTTCTACTTCCCCAAATGCCTTGTACCTAATCTTGTAGCCCATCAGCGAATAGGAGTCTTCCTAGGTGGTAGATCTACAATATTCCAGGTGTTATTATATTTTAAGGCTCTAATCTCCAGCTTCACAGCTTCCACCCATCTAGAGTCAGCTGAAGCTTCTTTGAAGGAAGTTGGTTCTAAAAGAGCTGAAATGACTGATAGAGCTTGGCTGTAAGTTGGAGTGAATGAGGTAGTCCACATAGGATGTCATGACCCGGATTCCCCCACAATCGGGATCGTGATGGCGCCTACTCGTGGTAGCTTGGCAAGCCAATTCACTCACCATCTTCCTGTTTATACAACCACTTTGTTCTCATATTTAATAGCAAGAAAAATACTCATATTTTTAAATGCGGAAGTCTTTCGAATAAAAGATAAATAATAGTGTAAAGTAACTAACATAAATCCTCTACCTAAGATGTGGAGTCACAAACTCACGAACTACTAAGGAATAACTACACATAAGGGTCTGAAAGAAAATAAATAATAACCGTATGTCTCGTAACAATGAGACCACATCAATAATAAAAGTAAATAGAGGAGACGTGGGCCTGCGGATGCCTGCAAGCTACCACGGTCTCGGAAGTACAGTATCCCGCTAGTGTACTACTGCTGCTGCTCCTGCTCAAAACCTGGACCTGTGCAAAAACGCACAGAAGTGTATTATCAGCACAATCCGACCCCATGTGGTGGTAAGTGCCTAGCCTATCCCGGCGAAGTAGTGACAAGCCTAGGACCAGACACTCATATAAACCCGTGCAGTTCTATATATGTATATACCACAAAATAACAGATAAATTGAGTAACACAACTAACAAAGGAGGTAACATACTGGGGAACACAAATATGAACACATAATTAATCAGCAAAGAGAAATCGAAGTGTAGTAAAAACATTTATCACAAAACAAGAAATTTAAATGGTTGCACGGCATCATCCTTCGTGCTTTTACTCTCATCCTCATCAAATAATCAAATAAAAGTGCACGGCATCACCCTTCATGCTTTTACTATCATCCTCACCAAATAATAAAATAAAAGTGAACGGCATCACCCATCGTGCTTTTACTCTCATCCTCACCAAATAAGCACGTAAAAGTGCACGACATCACCCTCCGTGCTTTTACTCTCATCCTCGCATCTATGGCACGGCATGATCCTTTGTGCATGGTTTAAATAACAACGGCACGGAATGTCCCTTCGTGCATAAATAATAATCATGGCATGGAATGATCCTTCGTGCATAAATTAAGTAACAACGGCACGGCATGTTCCTTCATGCATAAACGGTAAAACAAGGCACGGGATAATCCTTCGTGCGAACATAAGTAAAAATGGCACGACATCACCCTTCGTGCATTATCACTCTTCCTCACCCAAATAACAATCACAGTCAAGGGCAAAAGAATGAAACAGGTAATATGTACCGTCTCGGCAAGGGATACAATAATCATAACAATATCCGTGCAAGGGAACAACATCAACAACACAACAAAGTCCCGACAATGGAAACAATAATCAACCTTCACAACCCGGCAAGGGCTCAAGAACATGACTTAAGAATATTCCACATTAACTCACAACATATGTCAACAAACGACTCACGGTCATGCTAGATGCGGTGTATAGATACTCGTCACCATGCCTATACACCGCACTTGACCACAAAGCAATTAACAATTATCACACTCAATCCTATTCCCTCAAGCTAGGATAGATCAAACACTTACCTCAAAGCCTTGAAGTCTAATTAACCTTCAACTATTGCTTTACCTCGAAATTCAACTTTCAACTCGCTCGAATCTAATCACAATTGGTTCAATTACTTTAATAAGTACTCTATAAATTGGTTTGGATGCATAAAAATGGTTTTCTCATAGTTTTACCCAAAATTTCCCAAAATACCCCCAGTCCCACGTGGTCGAAACTCGGGGTTCGGACCAAAATCCGGTTACCCATTCCCTCACGAGTTCAATTATATGATTTGTTTCGAAATCGGACCTCAAATCGAGGTCCAATTCAGCAATTTATGAAAAACCTAGGTTCTATCCAAAAACAACAATTTCAACCATAAAAACCTTTGATTTCTCATGGAAAACATGTTTAATGATGTTAGGAATTGAAAGAGTTGAGTAAAAATTTACTTAAGGATTATTTGGAGTGATATTGCTCTTGGAAAATCGTGTGTGGTGTTTTGGATTTTCAAAGAATGGTGAAAAAAGAATTTAAAATCGTTTAAGTATCAGATTGCACAGCTGCGGATATGGGAATTACGAACATATGTTCGCAATTGCGAACATGACAGGTCTGGGCTGCGGAATTCACATTTGCGAGAATATGTTTGCATTTGCGAACTCAGGCCAATTCTGGCCACCTCGCATTTGCGAGATTTCGTTCGCATTTGCGAACCTGGGCTTCTCCTGGGCAACTTCGCATTTACGAAGGTTGCCTCGCATTTGCGGACCAAGGCCTTTCCTGGGCCACTTCGCATTTGCGAAGTATTATTCGCATTTGCGAACTAAGGCTGTTTCTGGGACCTCTCGCAATTGCGAGTACTTCTTCGCAATTGCGAGGATATCAGATGGGGAAAAATACCAGTTGTGTTATTTTTCAAAATTTGCTCTAACAGCCTATCAAATCTTTACCCGAGCCCTCGGGCTCCAAACCAAACATGCACACAACCTCAAAAACATACCACGAACTTGCTCGCGTGATCAAATCGCCAATATAACATCGTTTTCATAGAATCAAGCCTCAAATTCATGATTCTTCTTTTAATCTTCATAAACTTTCAAATTTGGAACTCATGGATCAAAACACATCAAACAACGTTCAAATTCCATCAAACTTTGCAGGAAGTACTTAAATATTATATAAGACTTGTATCGGGCGTCGGAACCAAAATACGAGCCCTATACCATGGTTTTATAATCAATTTTTATTTCCATTTTCATTAATAATTTCAGCAAAACAATTTAACAGAAAAATTCATATCTTGGGCTCTAGGCCTCGGAATTCAACTCCGAACGCATGCCCGAGTCCCATATTTTCCTACGGACCTTCCGGGACCGTCCAATCTCGGGTCCGAGTCCGTTTACCAAAATGTTGACCGAATTCAACTATATCAATATTAATATCAAATTTCTTAAAATTTTCCATAGAATTCACATATTCTAACACAGAAATTTTTCGGCTACGTGCCCGGACAATGCACGTAAATTGAGGCAATATAAAATGTGGTTTTTAAGGCCTCAGAAGCGCGGAACAGATGACGAAAACAGGTGATGACCCTTTGGGTCGTCACATCCTCCACCTCTAAAACAACCGTTCGTCATCGAACAGACAAGAGAAGGAAGTACCTGAGTCGGGGAACAAATGTGGGTAACGGCTCCACATATCAGACTCCGGCTCCCACGTCGATGCCTCAGGAGGCTGACCTCTCTACTGAACTCGCACGGAAGGAAAACTCTTCGACCTCAACTGTCGAACCTGCTGGTCTAGAATGGCCACCGGCTTCTCTTTGTCAGATAGATCCTTGTCCAATTGGACAGTACTCAAGTTTAACACATGAATAGGATCGCCGTGGTACCTCCGAAGCATAGATACATGAAAAACTGGATGTATGGCTGATAAGCTAGGTGGCAGTGCTAGTCAGTAAGCCACCTCTCCCACTCGGTCCAGAATCTCAAATGGACCAATATACCTAGGGCTGAGCTTGCCCTTCTTTCCAAACCTCATCACGCCCTTCATAGGCGTTACCCGGAGCAATACCCGCTCACCAACCATGAAATCCACATCTCGGACCTTACGATCCGCATAAGTCTTATGTCTGGACTGAGCTGAATGTAATCTCTCCTGGGTAGTCTTGACCTTGACTAAGGCCTCCTGAACTAAGTCTGTACCCAGCAAACGAGCCTCTCCCGGCTCGAACCATCCGACCGGAGACCGACATCGCCTACCATACAATGCCTCATATGGAGCCAACTGAATGCTAGACTGGTAGTTGTTGTTTTAGGCGAACTCTGCTAATGGCAGAAACTGGTCCCACGAGCCTCCAAAATCAATGACACATGCTCGGGGCATGTCCTCTAGGATCTGAATAGTCCTCTCGGACTGACCGTCCGTCTGAGGATGAAAGGTTGTACTCAACTAAACCTAGGTGCCTAATTCCTGCTGGACCGCTCTCCAGAAATGCGAGTAAACTGTGTATCCCGATCTGAGATAATAGACACCGACACCCCATGAAGGCGAACAATCTCCCTGATGTAAATCTCTGCTAGCTTCTCCGATGAGTAAGAGACATATACTGGAATGAAGTGTGCTGACTTGGTCAGCCTATCAACAATGACCCAAACAACATCAAATCTCCTTCGAGTCGAAAGGAGTCCTGTAACGAAGTCCATTGTAATCTGCACCCATTTCCACTCGGGAATTTCAATTCTCTGGAACACACCACTAGGCCTCTGGTGCTCATAATTAACCTGCTGACAGTTTAGACACCGAGCGACATACGCAACAATGTCCTTCTTCATCCTACGCCACCAATAGTGCTGCCGTAAGTCCTGATACATCTTCGCGGCGCCCGGGTGAATAGAATACCGCGAACTGTTGGCCTCCGCTAAGATCAACTCTCGAATCCCCTCAACATTGGGCACACAAACTCGCCCCTGTAGTCTCAATACTCCGTCATCATCTAGAGTTACCTTCGTGGCACCTCCCCGCTGTACCGTATCCCTCAGGTCACACAAATGAGGATCATCAAACTGCCTCTCATGGATACACTCTCATAGAGAAGAACGAGCGACCGTGCAGGCTAATACCCTGCTAGGCTCTGAAATTTCTAATCTCACGAACCGATTGGCTAAGGCCTGGACATCTAGAGCAAGTGGTCTTTGGCTGACCGGAATATAAGCGAGACTACCCATGCTGGCAGGCTTCCTACTCAACGCATCGGCCACCACATTGGCCACACCGGGTGATATAAGATAGTAACATCACAGTCTTTCAGCAACTCTAACCATCTCATCTGTCGCACATTTAACTCTTTTTGCTTGAATAAATACTAAAGACTTTTGTGATCCGTGTATACCTCCCATGCCACACCATATAGGTAATGCCTCCAGATTTTTAAGGCATGAACTACTACTGCCAGCTCAAGATCATGAATAGGATAATTCTTCTCATGGATTTTCAACCATCTCGAAGCATAAGCAATAACCTTGCCATCCTGCATCAATACCGCTCCAAGCCCAGTACGGGATGCATCACAGTAAACTGTGTAAGGCCCTAAACCCGTGGGTAAAATCAACACTGGTGTCGTAGTCAAAGCTATCTTGAGCTTCTGAAAGCTCGCCTCACACTCCTCTGACCATTTGAACTGGACGCCCTTCTAAGTCAACCTGGTCATCGGGGCTACAATAGAAGAGAACCCCTCTACAAATCGACGGTAGTAGCCTGCTAACCCCAATAAACTCCGGATCTCGGTCACTGAAGCTGGTCGAGGCCAATTCTTGACTGCCTCAATCTTTTTTGGATCCACCTGAATACCCTCTACTGATACAATATGACCCAGGACTGCAACCGAACTCAACTAGAACTCGCATTTTGAAAATATCTGCATATAGCTGACTATTTTTCACAGTCGAGGGAGTCACTTTGAGATGTTGCGCATACCTTTTCTGACTGCGGGAGTATATCAACACGTCATCAGGGGAGACTATCACGAACAATTATAAATAAGGCATGAACACCTCATACGTATGCACATAACCATGACTCTGGCCATAAGAGTTGTCCCCAATTTACAACATTGCCAACTAACCGTGTGTTATCAAATACCTTATTCCAAAACTCCCACTTTACTCATACTGAGGTATAGAGACCTCATGATTACTTTCCCGAATTAAAGAGTCATATTTATCCTCACCTGTGTGCTTGTCTTAAGGGAGAAAACTCTACGGTTCCAAAATAGAAATGGCGAAATATTAATAGAAACTATACAAGAATTGTCAAATAGTCCTAACGAGCATGACTCTCATTTAAAAAAATGTATTACAAAAATATTAATTTCACAAAAAAAGAATTTTAAACACATAAACTCTTACCACCAGGACCTTGTCCTCATATGATGTCCACCGCAGCTTGAAGCTCGGTTTAGAAATATTTCACATTATGCAAAAATTTGAGGATCTCATCCTCAACTCTGAATCACAAGTACTTGCACATTGTATCATCTAAAATTTTTTATTTCCTTTCTTTCTTCCTTTCAATAATTGTCCGTCCAAGAAAACCACGACATAAAATGAACTCTCATACTGATAAGGCATACAATTTAACGATTAAAATTAGTTATTCCAAGAATTATATCAAAAACCACTGTAATAAGTAATATAAAGCCGCTCTTAGTCTCATGGGTATTTTAGTGACTAACACCTAATAATAAGGATATCTATTCTCATGTAATATCCCAATGTGAGTATTTCCATAAGCAAATTTGATGATTACGATGCTCACTCATGAGTGGAGCATATTAAGAGGACTCGCCTAAATTTTTCAAAAACCAATCAAATTAAGGAGAAATATCCTTTTTATAACTGTCAAAATTATACATGTGATGACACCATCTGGTGTAGTGACTTCAGTAATATCATAAAAAATTGTATCAACGGTTGGGTCTCCACCTCTAGGATTGTCACCTCCACCTCTAACTTCCTGACCTCTACATCTGGCTGGTCATGTAAGATAAGTACTGACTGCAATGGAACGTGTAGCCTGAGTGCTTTCCTAAATTACATTTCTCAAACTACCACATTCACAACAATTCCTTTGAAGCTTAGTTAACTTATTGCACATGACGACATATTCGGACACAGTCATGGTGACCTGGTACAACCGTTCAGATCGCATATACTACATATTGCAGAGAACTTGGGGGGTGACGTTTTCCGAACATTTTCTGAAAATAGAGTTTATTAGGTAGTGTTGCGTTGGCCGGCTTGCCCTCTTCGCGGGCTTGTCGCAAACATCGACGGCCAATTTCCTCTTTTGCTATGTTGGCTTAACATTGCTGAGCTACCCCATTTACTCATATACTCTTCGTTACTCTCTGGGGCGATTCTTACCCCATGAAAAGAACCAACGTTAAATATGTATAAATTATTTGGATGACCTTTCCTTACCATATATATACATTCCAATAGCTCACTATATTTGTCCTTCACAACTCCAACAAATCAACCGGACATCAAGGTCCGTTGAAACCCCACACGATTCATTGGGTGATCTCCGGATATAATTGCATCTTTTGTTGGAACCATAACCTGTGTGGTAAATACATTATCTTCCAAGTACTTCTGTTTGCCATCTGAAACACAGTAAAATCAATCCCCTCTCATTTAACTATTCCCACGTTCTATAATTCCCCACAACAGCGGTCAAGCAAAATCCCGTGGGTTCTGAAAAGATGCACTGTTGAAGATGGTAGCAAAGAGTTTGGTGAAACCTATCCGACCTGCGTAAGACTTTTGAAGGCGTAGTTGATCTATCACCAGCCCGTGCCATTGTTCGGCTAAAGAAGCGGTACGTGACTTAGCCATTCGTGGGAAGACAAGAGTACAAATTCAATTTAACATTTGAAGAACGAATTCGCACGATAAGAAAGAACAATGAGAGACTTTTCCTAACTCAATAGACTCTGGAGGACAAATACAGACGTCTCCCTACCTACCCCTCAGACTCTACTAAGCTTGTTCGTGAATTGTGAGACCTATGTAACCTAGAGCTCTGATACCAACTTGTCATGACCCGGATTCCCCCACCATCGAGATCGTGATGCCGCCTACTCGTGGTAGCTAGACAAGCCAATTCACTCACCATCTTCCTGTTTATACAACCACTTTGTTCTTATATTTAATAGCAAGAATAATACTCCTATTTTTAAATGCGGAAGTCTTTCGAATAAAAGATAAATAATAGTGTAAAGTAACTAACATAAATCATCTACCCAAGATGTGGAGTCATAAACTCACGAACTACTAAGGAATAACTACATATAAGGGTCTAAAAGAAAATAAATAATAACCGTCTGTCTCGGAACAATGAGACCACAGCAATAATAAAAGTAAATAGAGGAGACATCGCGCCTGCGGACGCCTGCAAGCTACCTCGGTCTCAGAAGTACGGTATCCCGCTAGTGTACTACTGCTGCTGCTCCTGCTCAAAACCTGGACCTGTGCAAAAACGCACAGAAGTGTAGTGTCAGCACAATCCGACCCCATATACTAGTAAGTGCCTGGCCTATCCTGGCGAAGTAGTGACAAGCCTAGGACCAGACACTCACATAAACCTGTGCAGTTCTATATATGTACATACCACAAAATAACAGAGATATTGAGTAACACAACTAACAAAGGAGGTAACTTGCTGGGGGGAGCACAATTAGGAACACATAATTAATCAACAAAGAGAAATCAGATTGTAGTAAAAATAGTTATCACAAAACAAGAAATTTAAATGGTTGCACAGCATCACCCTTCATGCTTTTACTCTCACCCTCACCAAATAATCAAATAAAAGTGCACGGCATCACCCTTCATGATTTTACTCTCATCCTCACCAAATAAGCAAATAAAAGTGCATGGCATCACCCTTCGTGCTTTTACTCTCATCCTCACATCCATGGCACGACATGATCCTTCGTGCATGGTTTAAATAACAACGGCACGAAATGTCCCTTCTTTCATAAATAATAATCATGGCACGGAATGATCCTTTGTGCATAAATTAAGTAACAACGGCACGGCATGTTCCTTCGTGCATAAACAGTAAAACAAGGAACTGAATGATCCTTCGTGCGAACATAAGTAAAAATGGCACGGCATCACCCTTCGTGCATTATCACTCTTCCTCACCCAAATAACAATCACAGTCAAGGGCAAAAGAATGAAACAAGTAATATGTACCGTCCCGGCAAGGGATACAATAATTATAACAATATCCCGGCAACGGAACAACATCAACAACACAACAAAGTCCCGGCAAGGGAAACAATAATCAACCTTCACAACCCGCCAAGGGCTCAAGAACATGACTTAATAATATTCTACATTAACTCACAACATATGTCAACAAACGACTCACGATCATGCTAGACGCTGGTATATATATGCTCGTCACCACGCCTATACACCGCACTCGATCACATAGCAATTAACAATTATCAGACTCAATCCTATTCCCTCAAGCTAGGATAGATCAAACACTTACCTCAAAGCTTTGAAGTGCAATTAACCTTCAACTATCACTTTACCTCGAAATTCAACCTTCAACTCGCTCGAATCTACTCACAATTTGTTCAATTACTTTAATAAATACTCTATAAATTGGTTTGGATGCATAAAAATAGTTTTCTCAAAGTTTTACCCAAAATGTCCCAAAACTACCCAGTCCCACGTGGTCGAAACTCGGGGTTCGGACCAAAATCCGGTTACCCATTCCTTCACAAGTTCAATTATATGATTTGTTTCGAAATCGGACCTCAAATCGAGGTCCGATTCACCAATTTATAAAAAACCTAGGTTCTACCCAAAAACAATAATTTCAACCATAAAAACCTTTGATTTCTCATAGAAAACATGTTTAATGATGTTAGGAATTAAAAGAGTTGAGTAAAAATTTACTTACAAGTGATTTGGAGTTATATTGCTCTTGGAAAATCGTGTGTGGTGTTTTGGATTTTGAAAGAATGGTGAAAAAAGGGTTTAAAATCGTTTAAGTATCAGATTGCACAGCTGCGGATATGGGAATTGCGAACATGACAGGTCTGGGCTGCGGAACTCGCATTTGCTAGAATATGTTAGCATTTGCGAACTCAGGCCAATTTTGGCCACCTCGCATTTGTGAGATTTCGTTCGCATTTGCGAACCTGGGCTTCTCCTGGGAAACTTCGCATTTGCGAAGGTTGCCTCGCATTTGCGGACCAAGGCCTTTCCTGGGCCACTTTGCATTTGAGAAGTATTGTTCGCATTTGCGAACTAAGGCTATTTCTGGGACCTCTCGCAATTGCGAGTAATTCTTCGCAATTGCGAAGATATCAGCTGGGAAAAAATACCAGCTGTGTTATTTTTCAAAATCTAATCTAACGGCCTATCAAATCTTTACCCGAGCCCTCGGGCTCCAAAACAAACATGCACACAACCTCAAAAACATACCACGAACTTGCTCGCGTGATCAAATCGCCAATATAACATCGTTTTCATAGAATCAAGCCTCAAGTTCATGATTTATTCTTTTAAACTTCATAAACTTTCAAATTTGGAACACATGGTTCAAAACACATCAAACGATGTTCAAATTCCATCAATCTTTGCAGGAAGTACGTAAATAATATATAAGACTTGTACCGGGCGTCGGAACCAAAATACGAGCCCGATACCATGGTCTTTTAATCAATTTTTATTTCCATTTTCATTAATAATTTCAGCAAAATAATTTAACAGAAAAATTCATATCTTGGGCTCTAGGCCTCGGAATTCGACTCCGGACGCATGCCCGAGTCCCATATTTTCCTACGGACCTTCCGGGACCGTCCGATCTAGGGTCCGGGTCCGTTTACCAATAATGTTGATCGAAGTCAACTATATCAATATTAATATCAAATTTCTTCAAATTTTCCCTAGAATTCACATATTCTAACACAGAAATTTTTCCAGCTACGTGCACGGACAACGCACGTAAATTGAGGCAATATAAAATGAGGTTTTCAAGGCATCAGAAGCACGGAATAGATGAGGAAAACAGGTGATAACCCTTTGGGTCGTCACATAGGAGGATATAGGATAAGTGAATTTTAAGCCTATGGAAGTTTTAACATAATCTTGAAGCCACAGAGGTGGCTTGCTTGGTCTTGATGATCCTCTACATTCTGCAAGATACTCATAAAATTATTGATGAGACAAAGATATATCTGTTAATAATAATAAATAATAACAATGATAATAATAATTTAGAATTATCTAGATGGTACTTGTTCTAGAATTGTCTTGGATAATCTAGCATGTGCAATGTCTAGAATTCTTTTTGTAATTCCTAGGAGATAAATCTTATCTTGTAGAAACTCTAGAATAATCTTTTGTATTCTAGGTGATAAGATTTATCTAGAATGATTCTAGGGTGCTCCATTAGCACCTATAAATAAGCCATCTTGTAGTGCCATTTGCATCAAGTTGAATGAAAATAAGTCCTCTCCCAAAATACAAAGTGTTCTTCCCTTCCTCTTCTTCTTAGAATATAACCTGTTCTTCTATATTGTTCTCTTTTCTAACATAGTGGTATCAGAGCCATGACAAATAATGGCAATGGCCTACTTGCTTTCCAATTTCCTCGTCTTACAAAAGATAATTTCCATAAATGGTGTATAAGGATGAAAGCCATACTTGGCTCTCAAGATGCATGGAAGATTATAGAAGAAGGGTTTGAGGAACCCGACAATGAGGAAACTTTGCCTCAAAATGAGAAGGATTCTTTGGCAAAATTAAGGAAGAAGGATCAACAAGCCATCTCTCTTATTCATCAATGTTTGGATGATACCATGTTTGAGAAGGTGGCCGATGCAACCACCTCAAAAGAAGCTTGGGAGATTTTACAAACATCTCTCCAAGGAGTTGACAAAGTGAAGAAGGTGAAGCTTCAATCTCTAAGGGCTGATTTTGAAGCTTTAAAATGAAGGAATCCGAATCTATTTTGGATTATTGTTCAAGAGTGCGGGCTGTTGTGAACCAATTGAAAAGGTACAGAGAGAAAATTGAAGATGTTCGTGTGGTAGAAAAGATCCTTCGCCCCCTAACACCTAAATTTGATTTTGTGGTATGTGCTATTGAGGAGTCTTAAGATTTAGACTCTATGACGGTGGGGCAACTAGAAGGTTCTTTGCAAGCCCACGAAGAAAAGATCAAGAGGAGGCAAGAAGAGCCGCTAGAGTAATTCCTTAAAACCAAGGCATCATGGAAGGACAATGGAGGCCCCAAGAGCTATCGAGGCCATGGACGAGGAAGAGGACGCGGCGGCGGTCGTGGAAGAGGAAGAAGTTATGAAATGAATTTCAACATTGAAGAGAAAAACAACCAAACATATAAAGGTCGTGGTCGAGGTGGAGGAAGAGGACGTGGCTACCATCAAGAAACAAATCAAAATAGGTATGATAAATCTGAAGTTGAGTGCTATAACTGTCATAAATTTGGCCATTATTATTGGGAGTGTCGTACCAATGTTGAAGAGAAGGCCAACCTTGTTGAAGACAAGAAGGAAGATGAAGAGTCAACATTATTGTTAGCACTCAAGGAAGAAGACAAGGATGATTGTAGCTCATGGTATTTGGACAATGGAGCGAGCAACCACATGTTCGGATACAAAGACAAGTTCGTGGAGCTCAACAAAAGGGTGAAAGGCAATGTATCATTTGGAGATATTTCAATGATCCAAATTGAAGGAATAGGTACGATTCTTATCTCCTCTAAAGATGGTAGTCACAAATTAATCAAAGATGTTTACTATGTGCCAAAGTTGAAAAATAATATTTTGAGTTTGGGACAATTTCTTGAAAAGGGGTATGACATTCATATGAAAGACATGAATCTTTAGCTTAGAGAGTCAAGTGGCATTCTAATTGCTAAAGTTCATATGTACAAAAATAGATTGTTTTCTTTGAATCTTAAAACAATTGAAGCAAAGTGTTTGAATGAAAATGTGAAAGAAGAATCATGGTGTTGGCACATGAGATTTGGGCACTTGAATTTTGAGTCGCTTAAATCAATGGGAGAAAAGAATATGGTGCACGGGATGCCTTTAATAAATTATCCCAATTAGTTATGTGAAGCTTGTCTTCTTGGAAAACATGCAAGGAGGAGTTTTCAAAAGGAGGCCACATCAAGAGCAACCAAGCCACTCCAACTTGTTCATACGGATGTGTGTGGACCAATCACTCCACCTTCTTTTGGTAAGAGTAAATATTTCTTACTCTTTATTGATGACTTTAGTAGAAAGACCTGGGTTTATTTTTTGAAGGAAAAATCAAAAGTATTTGGTGCATTTAAAAATTTTAAAGCAATGATGGAAAAGGAGATTGGCTTTGAAATTAAAGCCTTAAGGTCCGATAGAGGAGGCGAATTTACTTCGAGAGAATTTAATGAATTTTGTGAATCTCATGGAATTCGGCGCCCTCTAACGGTACCTTATTCACCGCAACAAAATGGAGTTGCAGAAAGGAAAAATAGAACCATTCTTAACATGGCTAGATGTATGTTGAAAGCTAAAAATATGCCCAAGGAATTTTGGGCTGAGGCTGTTTCTTCTGCTGTTTATTTGAGTAACAGGTCTCCTACGAAGAATGTGAAAGATCAAACTCCTCAAGAAGCATGGAGTGGAAGAAAGCCAAGTGTCAAGCACTTGAGAATTTTTGGGAGCATAGCCTATGCTCATGTGCCACAACAAGGGAGAGCCAAACTTGATGATCGAAGTGTCAAGCATGTGTTCATTGGTTATGACACAAGCTCAAAAGGGTACAAGTTGTACAACCCAACGAATGGCAAAGTGGTGGTGAGCCGCGATGTTGAATTTGAAGAACAAACAGCTTGGAATTGGGAAGCTCAAGAAGAAATGACATATGATTTTCTTCCATATTTTGAAGATGAAGAAGAACAAGAGCATGCTGCACCTGTGCAAGATCCAAATCCACCGCCTTCTCCAACTAATGTTTGCATCTCCTTCATTTACAGAAAATGGAGAAAGGCCAAAGAAAACGAGAACTTCGGTGGATCTTCTTGAGAATACTGAAAGAATTACTAACTTTGATTATAGTAATTTAGTTTGTCTCTTTGTTGAAAGTGAACCAGTGAACTTTGAAGAAGCTGCCAGGGACAAATGGTGGAGACAAGCTATGGAAGAGGAGATCAAGGCAATAGAGAAGAACAACACATGTGAGCTAACAACTCTTCCCAGAGGACATCAAGCAATTGGAGTGACATGGGTCTACAAGGCAAAGAAAAATGCACATGGAGAGATCGAGAGATACAAAGCGAGACTTGTGGCAAAAGACTACAAGCAAAGGCATGGAGTGGACTATGAGGAATTCTATGCACCCGTTGCCCGCATGGAGACGATTCACTTGCTTATTTCTTTGGCGGCACAAATGAAGTGGAAGATCTATCAGTTGGATATCAAGTCGGCTTTCTTGAACGGCTATCTTGAAGAAGAAGTCTACATTGAGCAACCATTGGGCTTCGTCGTCAAAGGTCATGAAGATAAAGTTTTGAGGTTGAAAAGAGCATTATATGGATTGAAGCAGGCACCACGGGCATGGAACAGCCGCATTGACAAATATTTTCAAGAAAAAGGATTTGTTCGTTGCCCTAGTGAATATTCTCTTTATATCAAATATTCTAATGGAGATATATTGCTTGTTTGTCTTTATGTTGATGATCTTATTTTCACGGGAAATAACCCATGTTTGTTTGAAGATTTTAAGAAGGCAATGTCCCATGAGTTCGAGATAACGGACATAGGTCTCATGTCATACTACTTGGGTTTAGAAGTGAAGCAACTGGAGGAAAGCATATTTATCTCTCAAGGAAGCTATGCGAAGGAGGTATTGAAGAAATTTAACATGCTTCATTGCAATCCCGTGAATACACCAATGGAGAGTGGATTAAAGTTGTCAAAGTTCGATGATGGAGAAAAGGTGAATCCTACTCTTTTCAAGAGTCTTGTGGGAAGTCTGAGGTACTTGACATGTACAAGGCCAGATATACTCTATGCGGTTGGAGTTGTAAGTCGCTTCATGGAAGCTCCTACTTCTACCAAATTAAAGGCTGCTAGAAGAATACTTCGTTATCTAAAAGGTATGATTGATTTCGGGTTATTTTATTCATCTTCTAGTAACTTCAAGCTTGTGGGATTTTGTGATAGCGACTTTGCTGGAGATGTTGACGATAGAAAAAGCACAACCGGATTTTTATTCTTCTTGGGTAAATGTGATATTTGTTGGAGCTCTAAGAAACAGGGTATTGTTACTCTGTCAACTTGTGAAGCTGAATATGTGGCAGCAACATCATGTACATGTCATGGTATTTGGCTAAGGAGATTATTGAAGGAGCTCAATTTGCCAAAAGATGAAGCCACGAAGATTTATATTGACAACAAATCCGCTCAAGAACTTGCTAAGAATCCGGTGTACCATGAACGAAGCAAGCATATTGATACAAGGTATCACTTTATCCGGGAGAGGATTGCCAATAAAGAAGTCGAGCTCATATATGTGAAGACTCATGATCAAGTTGCCGATATCTTCACAAAGCCGCTAAAGTTTGAAGACTTTCGAAGATTGAGATCAAGTCTTGGGGTGCAGAAGATAATTTAATATTAAGGGGGAGTGTTAATAATAATAATAACAATGATAATAATAATTTAGAATTATCTAGATGGTACTTGTTCTAGAATTGTCTTGGATAATCTAGCATGTGTAATGTCTAGAATTCTCTTTGTAATTCCTTGGAGATAAATCTTATCTTGTAGAAACTCTAGTATAATCTTTTCTATTCTAGGTGATAAGATTTATCTAGAATGGTTCTAGGGTGCTCCATTAGCACCTATAAATAAGCCCTCTTGTAGTGCCATTTGCATCAAGTTGAATGAAAATATCTCCTCTCCCAAAATACAAAGTGTTCTTCCCTTCCTCTTCTTCTTAGAATATAACCTCTTCTTCTATATTGTTCTTTTTTCTAACAATATCATCACTAATATCAACGTGTTTATCAACATCAGGAGGGATGATAGAATCAACATCAGTTGTATTTGTTGTAGAGTCAAGGATCCTCTTGAAGTGAATCTGCAGATAGCTTACTTGAACTAGTTTCAGTGGAGTATTTTGATGTAGGTCATGAAGATGAACTAGGATTTGTTGTGCTTAGATTAGGAGACAACATGTCCAAGACATGAAAGATAAGATTTCAAGAAGTTGTAACAAGCTTTAAGGGAAAAACATTCTCTTGAAATGCAACATTCCTGTTTACAAAGAAGGTTTTAGAATGTAAAGCATATAGTAGATATTCCTTTTGAGAAGAGGAATAGCCTAAGAATATAGCAAGGGTTTCTCTAGGTGAGAACTTGTCCAACACCTTTATACTTGTTCGCATAACCCAAACAACCAAAAACCCTGAGATGATACACAATGAAGGTGTATGCAAATACAATATCTCAAAAGGTGAATTGTATTCAATTAGCTTAGAGGGCAGTCGATTGAGTAGGTACACTGCTGTAGCAACACATTCTCCACAAAATATTAAAGGTACAACATCTTGAAACCTGATGGATATAACAATTTTCAAAATAGTTTTATGCTTTCTTTATCTCAGCATATTCTGTTGGGGTGTGAAAATACATGTACTGCGACGTAAAATACCAAGATTGGATAATAGATGCTTTAAATCAGAACTAAAAATCCACTTCCATTATCAGTTCTTAGAACTTTTACTGTAGTGGAGAATACATTCTTTACTTGAATAAGAAAATCTCTCAATACCATATGACTTAGTGTTTAGTAAGAAAATACAAGTGTACCTACTATAGTCATCAACTATGGTAACAAAGTAACATTTTACCATCATGTGTGGGCAATCTATATGCTCACTATATGTCACAGTGAACTAGTTTAAAGACATACTTTATTGTGGTGCTACTCAACTGAAAAGATATCTTAGTATATTTAGCAACAGGACAAAACAGTGAGAATAACCTATTATCGGTCTACTTAGTGCCTCTACTTTCTTCATCATATCTATAAGAGCATTTCCTAACTTTTTATGTCATAAAGGTTAGAAAACGATATATTGGAACTAGAAGAAGTACTTGAACTAGAAGGAGTACACATATCATTTGTTGGGTTAACCCACTTATTTGTTGAGACAAGACTTGTCCTCATGTACTTTCGGTCATACCTCCTTTTTCATACACCCGTAAGAGCGTAAAGGAATTTTTGTACTTAAAGGACAATTGGAACGGAATTTATCATTAATATTCAGAGTCACCACTTGGGAGATTAATGGTGTCCCAAGTTATCGGTTGAATCCCGTACCCAGGAGATAATGACTTTGTAAATAGTCCGCGAACCAAAAATTCGAGTAAGAAATTCTGTTAACCCGGGAGAAGGTATTAGATATTCCCGGACTCTGTGGTTCCAGCACGGTCGCTCAAATATTGTAGTTGAGTTTATCTGATTTCAAAACATGTTCTAACTTATGTGCCTTTTATAGGTAAACCGCTTTTATTTTTATTTTTATAAGAATTGCAATGTCGTGAAAATGCATCTCGAACCACGTCGCACCAGTGCACCCGTGGTTGTCAAAACATTTCCACTCCGTTGAGATTTGGATTTGGGTCACATAAATGTGCACTTGTAGTTAGGAAGGTAAAGTTATTTAAAGTGTGTGCCCAAAGAGACAATCGCATTATTATCTTTGGGGAAGGTCGTGAAATTCGCTAAACGGTCCTCCCGAATTCTAAGTATTTCATATAGCATTTATTGAGGGCCACGTAAATTTGTTTATTTTGTTTAGCGAGGCTCGTCATTATTTTAAAGCCAACCAAAAAGCAACTACAATTATCTGCTTAATTTTGTCTCTAAAATAAAGGGAGAAGTCCTAATTAATTAGTGTTATCTTTTGGGTATTACTAGTCCAAGTTCCATTTAACCTCAGGCCCCAATAGCCCAAACGGTGTAACCCAGACCCACTAAATTGGTTAGACCTCCTGTGAGAGGTCGTGGGGTCGATTCCTTGAGCTGGATGGACCATGGATTTTCCCAACTAAAATCCCACGTCTCATAAAACTGGGCTTGGAAGCCCTGTCTTTTAAAGTCCAATAACAGGTAAAACTAATAGACCAGACTCATTTCAAATTATTCACATTGTCCAATAATTGAAAAAAAGAAAATCAAAGTAGGTTTCGAGTTTAATTTATATTAACGAAAATCTAATTTCATGCAGATGGGATATCAAGCCTGAAGTTATTAATACTATAACTGATGTTTACGTTTTTGCTCTTAACAGTTTGAATCAACACAGTTCCTGAATCAATTTCTAACTCAAACTATGCTCTGGTTCCAAATATTTAGCTAAGTGAATGAACTAAAGTGACTGCAATTAACTATTACAAAGTGATGGCCAAAATAGTTCCAATCGACCTAAGGCGATCTCAGTAATACAGTTCAGTAAAACTTAAACAATCCAAATCAGCCTTTAAACAAATAGTCCCAATGAAATAACTAGCAACCACCATAATTCAAACATATTAAAGCTAGGCAACCACATGTCATTTGGAGTGATTTCAACTAGTCGAATGAACATAGATCTGGAACATTATGTCATTTTATTCCAATTGGAAGATACATTAGTGATTTCAGAATGTGTACCTGAATTTGAATGGATAAAAAAATGAGAAGGTCAACAGCTAGTAATATCACGAGCAGCTGTTGATTCATGGCCAAAAATGAATTAACACTCCAGGAAAGTTTCAAAACCAAGCAGAAAACAGAGACGCAAACCCAAATAGACTCAAAAGTGAATTCACAGTACTTTTGAAACCTCAGCAAAGCAATCTCATCATCAAACCAACCTAATCAGACCCAAATTGATCTGAAATAAAGCTCTGAACTTCAATTATCGGAATTTCAACCATTGAACAACCAGCTAGATCAAACTACTCAGATTTCGAAAGAAAATTGAAAGTAATCTAAGAATATGCAATGAAACAGTAATAATTTTTTTTTTGAGTTTTGGTTTTTTCTATTGTTTTTGTGGTTTTTCAACTTTTGATTTCAAATCTGAATCTAAGAACTAGAGAGCATTTGGGGGGAGTTTTTTTGAGCTCAAAACTATTGAACTTTTAGGGGTCTCCAACTTGTTAGTGAAGGCATTAGGGGTGCCTTTTATAGGCAAAGAATGGGGCAGAAGGTTCGGAAAATTTTCACACACTTTTTCCCTCTTTTAATTTTAGAGTTTGACTATTATACCCTAAATTCATACTTACTACCCAAGTTACTGCATTAAAATGCAGAAAACTTACACTATAACCCCCTTCTAGAAGGTCCTAAGGTATTCTTTTAACTACACAATACTTATACTACCCTTATTTTGGTTTTGAATGTACTATTCTTAATAAAACAACCATTTTCCATGCCTAAACTACCTTCTGAAAACTTCCTAAAACTACCAAACCCCTTACCTTAGTTAAGAATTAACTATAGTTAACTAAAGAATGGTTTGTTCAGCTATATCCAATCAGCCTAACTTAACAATGAATTAATCAATACTAATTAACACTAAAAATGAATCAACGGCTAATAAACAACTAAATATTGAAACTAAAGCTAGATTATGAACTGAAATCAAATGAATCCGAAACAATTCCAACCAAAACAAATAGACAGAAAAATCCAATTGAATTACCTAAATCAATTTAAACAGAAACAATTTATTAGAACCTGAATCGACGAAATATAATGGAACTAAAACCTAAAATCATAATAGAACCAATTACAAAAACTTGGCAACAACAGTAGACATAGAAAGACAAAAATAAGAAGAAACCCAAAATAAAGAATGAAATACCTCCGGTTTAGCTCACTAGACTCGAATTTGCCCATATTTGTAGAACTATTTGGAACAAAAACCATCTTTAATCATGTGTTTTTTATGAGAAACACACGATTAAAGGTAGTTGTGGTGCCAAATTAAAGAAATCCCAAATTTGAGAAGCTAGGGTTCCTAGCCGAATTTCAACCCAAAAGTTGAGAAGATGGAATAATATTTGGAAGTTATAGGCTATAGATTTATGAAGAACTGGGTGGGAGAATATATGGTGCGAGTTTGGTTAAGTTTGGGGAGTTTGCATTTTGGCCGGATTTTAGATCTAAGATTCGAGAAAATCGATGGGGATTTAAGGGAAACGGGTTTGAGGGTTAGAAAGAGGAGGTGAAAAAGAGTATGGAGTGAAATTTTGGAGTTGTTTGGAGTTTCGCTGGCGCCGGCGGCGATTTCCGACTTGTGGCAGACGGCGGAGATGTGGTGGAGCAATGGTGGAGACACGGCATCCGGCGTAGATGGGGTAGGGTTACAGGGGTATGAGGAAGAAAGGACTTTGGTCTTTAATTTTTGTGAATGATTATTACAGTTATATTAAAAATGCTAGAACAAATTTTGACCGTTGGATTAGGGAAGATGAAGGGCCAGGATTGACATACGCCAAACAGCGTCGTTTTATGTGTCTGAACCAAATTTTGGGGCGTGGGTTTGTCACGACCCAAACCTCGGTCGTGATGGCGCAAAACACAATGCTAGGCAAGCCCGACCATATTACCTCTTAACCCAGCTAATTATTAATTCCAATTACTCCAGTTAAACTTAAACAACAAGTGATCATATAAAAATGGCGACGTAATAGTAAAAGCATACAAAGTACGGTCCCAACCATATCGTGGTGTCACGAGACTAAGCCTCTACAGAATAACATCCTAATACAAACAAATTTAGGCAAAATGAGAACAACAAGATGATAAGAAAGGAGAAAACAGGCTCTGCGGACGTTGGCAGCTACTTCGTAGTCTCCGCAAAAGTAGACGATGATCAGCAACTACAATGTCTCAACTGCCCTCGGGCACCTGTGGATCTGCACAAAAAGTGGAGGGGAGTCGGGTGAGTATATTTCAACTCAGTGAGTAACAATAATAAACGATAACTGAAAGTAAGAACTCCTGTACTGTCACTAAACAGTTCTAAGGCAAACCCTCACGGGTAAGTCATCACTACAGTAGTAATTCGATCACTAGTCCACACCTATCTCGTTAAGGTCCCACACTAACTAAATCCCTTCTCGTACCACAACGGTGTACAGACATCTCCATATACATGTGTCCATAAGACGTATATATCTAATAAGTATAATGCTGCGGCGTGCAACCCGATCCAATGCAGTCCGATCCAATATGTATATATTGTTGCGGCGTGCATCCCGACCCAATATGTATACTGTTGCGGCGTGCAGCCCGATCCAATATGTATATACTGCTGTGGCGTGTAGCCCAACCCAATATGTATACTACTGCGGCGTGCAGTCCGATCTAATATGTATACTGCTACGGCGTGCAGCCCGATCCAATATGTATACTGCAGCGGCGTGCAGCCCGATCCAATATGTATACTGCTGCGGCGTGCAGCCCCATCCAATATTTATATATATATATATATATATGTATATAATACCTCCTAACGGGTCCTCGACCATGTCTCCATTAGTATAGGATTGGCCTCTCAGGCTCACTCAGCTAAATCAGGGGGGCTTCCACCCTAAGTAATTCATCTCTCGCGGTACGCATCTAGTACTGGCTCTTAACAGGCTATTCAACTAGTTTCACGGCTGAGTGTAAGTTTCCAACACGATATAAGGGTCACCTAGCTCTACAGGTCCCCTAATGCTCTACAGATCAGCACAAGGCCCCAAACATGGCTATTAGACCAATTTCACAGTTATAATCTCGTTAACGGTCATAAAACACAGTATTCTATAAGCCGGGAAGGACCAAGTCCAAGTCCCCAATCACAATGTCACCACGCCCGTCACAAGACGCGCATCTCATCTCAACATAGCACTGTAAAGTGCTAGTACGGGGTTTCAAACCCTCAGTACATTATTTACTACTACCACTCACCTCGAACCGGTAGAAGCCTCAGTCCGCCTTGCGCTTGCCTCACAAATCGATCTCCTCAGATTCCAAATCTGCTCAAAATCATAGAGAACACATCAATACATGCAATGACACACAATCCACACGAAGTAACTCCCAATTGCACCAAAACCCACTAAGTTGTCAAAACTCGACTTTCGATGCACTTATCTAAAAATTATAAAAGTTACATATTCGGAACCCTCGTCTCAATACGATTCTAGGCATATAAAATTTACTGAATTCGGACTCCATTTGCCCACTCAATTGGTGTTTTTTCTACAATTTAAGGCCTAGGGCTAAAACTCACCTTAAATCTCCCAATTTCATAGAAATAATCCATGATTGCATGAAAAAAGAGCGTATTTAAACCACAGAACTTACCTCCGACAATGTCCCGATGATCTCCCAGCTATTTCCCTTCATTTCCTCTCTCTAGGCTTCAAATATTGAGGGTTTATGAATGAAACCCGTAATGAAATGTTTCTGGTTTTAAATTCACTACCTGGGCCATTTACCCTACGTGTTCGCGATCAATCCCACGCGTTCGCGATGCTCTACAAAGATAACCCTTCGCGAACGCGATGCTCTTCACGCGTTCGCGATGAACAAATCCTCAGCCCCCAACTTTTACTCTACGCGAACGCGTGCTCCCTGCCGCGTTCGCGATGACCAATCCCCCAAGCCTACGCGGACGCGTCCAAACCTACGCGTTCGCGTCGAGCCCATCGCGAACGCGATGAACAACTTTGATACCCTTCGCGGACGCGTGCCCTTCATCGCGAACGCGATGAAGGAATTTCCTCTGCAGATACAGCAGCAATTCAGCTGGTGTCTTAGGCCAAAAATGGTCCGTTTGGACCCCAGAATTCATCCCGAGGCCCCCGGACCCCAACGAAAACCACCAACATACTCCATAACACGATTCAAACTTGTTCCAATCATAAAAACATGCCCTCAAACACGAAAAACATCAAATCCATGCAAATTCAAGCCTAAGTTTTCATTCAAACTTCCGAAACCGACATTCGACCAAAAACCCGACCAAACGACCTCTGAATGACCTGAAATTTTGCAAGCAGATCCAAAATCATCTAACGGAGCTACTGCAACTGTCGGAATTCCATTCCGACTCCCGGATCAAAATCTCGCCTATCGATCGGATATCGCCAAAATTTAACTTTAGCCAATTCAAGCCTAAAACTACACCGGACCTCCAAATTCACTTCAGATCGCTCTCCTAGCTCACAAATGACCTCCCGGAGCTGACCGAATCATCAGAATTTGATTCCGAGCTCTCTAACTCACAGGTCAACATCCAGCTGACTTTTCTCAACTATTCCTTCTTCTAAGAGACTATTTGTCTCAATTTCAACCAAACTCAACCCGGATTGACTCAAACTTACCCAACATGCATATTACAACATTAACAAGCAGATAACTGTGGTAACGGGGTGATAACTCACATGATGACGGGCCGGGTCATCACATTCTCCCCAACTTAAGAAAATGCTCGTCCTCGAGCGGGTCAAGAAACATACCTGGAGACTCAAATAGGTGAGGGTAGCTGCTCCGCATCTCCTGCTCGACCTCCCAAGTAGCCTCCTTCACGGGCCGACCTCTCCACTTCACCTTGACTGAAGCAATCTCCTTGGTCCTCAACTTTTGAACCTGTCTACCCAGAATGGCCATTGCTCCACATCATAAGATAGATCACCATCAAGCTGAATGGTGCTGAAGTCTAATACATGAGACTGATCCCCGATGTACTTCTGGAGCATCGACACATGGAATACTGGATGAATGCTGGATAAGCTGGGTGGCAAGGCCAACTTATATGCCACCTCTCCCACTCTCCTGAGTATCTCAAAAGGACCAATGTACCTGGGAATCAGCTTTCCCTTGTTCCCGAACCTCATGACACCCTTCATGGGAGAAACCTTCAGCAATACTCTGTCACCAACCATGAAAGACAACTCTCGAAGCCTATGGTCTGCATAACTCTTCTGGCGAGACTGTGCTGTGCGAAGCCTCTCCTGGATCAACGTTTCTCTATCCAAAGCATCCTGAACCAACTCAGTCCCTATCAATCTATCCTCACCAGGCTCAAACCATCCGACGGGAGATCTACACCGTCTGCCATACAATGCTTCGTACGGGGCCATCTGAATACTCGACCGGTAACTGTTGTTGTAGGCAACTTAGCAAGTGGCAAGAACTCATCCCACGAACCACCAAAGTCAATCACACATGCTCGCAACATATCCTCCAGGATCTGAATAGTGCGCTCAGGACTGCCCGTCTGTCTGGGGGTGAAATGCGGTGCTCAACTCAACCCGCGTACCCATCTCTCGCTGAAATGCTCTCCAAAATTAAGAAGTGAACTGAGTGCCTCTGTCAGGTATAATAGACACTACGACCCCATGCAACCTGGCAATCTCCTGAATAAAGATCGCTGCCAGCAGCTCCGATGAGTAAGTAGTACTAATTGGGATGAAGTGTGCAGACTTAGTCAGCCGATCAACAATCACCCATACAGAATCAAACTTCCTCGATGTTCGAGGGAGTCCAGTAACAAAATCTATGGTGATCCTCTCCCATTTCCACTCAGGAATGACCATACGCTGAAGAACACTGCCCGGTCTCTGATGCTCACACTTGACCTGCTGGCAATTGAGGCACCTGGCTACATGCCTAACAGTATCCATCTTCATTCTCCTCCACCAGTAATGCTGTCTCAAGTCCTGGTACATCTTCGCGGCACCTGGGTGAATAGAGTACCGCGAACTGTGTGCCTCCTCAAGTATCAACTCCCGCAAACCATCTACGTTGGGCACGCATATACGGCCCCGCATCCTCAGAACACCCTCACTATCAATAGTCACATCTCTAGCATCATTATGCAGCACTCTGTCCTTAAGGACAAGTAAATGTGGGTCATCATACTGTCGCTCCCTGATACCGTCATATGAGGAAGATCAAGAAACAACATAAGCCAACACTCGACTCGGCTCCGAAATATCCAACCTCACTAGCCGATTGGCTAGGTCCTGAACATCATAAGCAAATAGTCTCTCCCCAACTGGGATGAAAGCTAGGCTGCCCATACTACCTTCCTTCCGACTCAAAGGATCGGCCACAATATTGGACTTTCCCGGATGATACAAAATAGTGATGTCATAATCCTTAAGCAACTCCAACCAACTCTGCTGTCTCAAATTAATGTCCTTCTGTCTGAATAAATGCTGAAGACTGCGATGATCCGTGAACAACTCACATGAGACACCATACAGGTAATGCCTCTAAATCTTCAAAGCATGAACTGTGGCTGCAAGCTCCAAATCATGAACAGGGTAGTTCTTCTCATGGGGCTTCAACAGTCGAGAAGCATAAGCAATGACCCTACCCTCTTGCATCAACACACAACCAATGCCAACTCCCGAGGCATCACAATACACAGTATAAGGATCTGAAGCTGACGGCAGAATCAAGACTGGTGTTGTGGTCAGTGCTGTCTTGAGCTTCTGAAAGCTCTCCTCGCACTCCTCGGACCATTTGAAAGGAACACCCTTCTGGGTCAATCTAGTCAAGGGTGAAGCAATAGAAGAGAATCCCTGAACGAATCGGCGATAATACCCTACCAATCCCAGAAAGCTACGGATCTCAGTAACTGAGGTTGGCCTGGGCCATCTCTGCACTGCCTCAACCTTCCTCGGATCTATCTGAATACCATCACGGGACACCACGTGCCCTAAGAATGCCACGGACTCAATCCAGAACTCACATTTGGAGAACTTGGCATACAACTTCTCCTCTCTCAATCTCTGCAACACAATACCCAAGTATTGAGCATGCTCCTCCAGGCTACGAGAGTAGACTAGAATGTCATCAATGAACACGGTCACAAATGAATCCAGATAGGGCCTGAACACACTGTTCATCAGATGCATAAATGCTGATGGGGCATTGGTCAGCCCAAATGACATCGCAAGGAACTCATAGTGACTATATGGTCCTGAACGCAGTCTTCATAATGTCGGACTCTCTAATCTTCAGCTGATGGTAGACTGAACGAAGATCAATCTTCGAGAATACCCTAGCTCCCGGAGCTGATCAAATAGGTCATCAATACGAGGCAGAGGATACTTATTCTTCACTGTAACTTTGTTCAGCTGCCTGTAGTCAATACACATCCTCATGGATCCATCCATCTTCTTACCAAACAGGATCGGTGCACCCCACGACAACACACTCGGCCGAATTAACCCCTTATCTAGAAGTTTCTAGAGCTGCTCTTTCAATTCCTTCAGCTCAGCTGGTACCATACGATATGGAGGAATAGAAATAGGCTGAGTGCCTGGCACCAAATCGATACCAAAATCAATATCCCTGTCCGGCGGCATGCCCGGTAGGTCTGAGGGAAACACATCAGGAAAGTCTCGCACAATGGGAACAGAATCAATACTGGGAGTCTGGGCCTCGACCTCCCGCACAAATGCTAAATAAGAGAGACATCCCTTCCCAACCATTCGTTGGGCCTTGAGGAAAGATATTACCCTGCTAGGTACATACTCGGTCGTGCCTCGCCACTCGATCCTCTGAATGCCCGGCATAGCCAAAGTGACTGTCTTAGCATGACAGTCCAGAATAGCATGACATGGAGATAGCCAGTCCATGCCCAATATAACATCAAAATCAATCATGCTGAGAAGCAACAGGTCCACTTGGGTCCCAAGACCCCCAATAGTGACCAAAACAAGACCGGTATACATGGTCTACAATAATAGTATCCCCTACCGGGGTAGATACATGCACCGGCAGCTCAAGACACCCTCGGGTCGTGCTCAAATGAGGAGCAAAATATGTAGACACATAAGAATAAGTAGAACCAGGATCGATCAACACTGAGGCATCTCTGTGGCAGACTAAAATAATACCTGTAATGATAGTATCAGAAGCAACGGCCTCAGATCGGCCCTTAAAAGCATAGCATCTAGCATGTCCGCCCGATCGGCCTCCCCCTCAAGGGCGACCCCTAACTGACTGACCCTAACCCCTAGCTGGCGGGGCGAGTGCTAAAGTAGAAGGACCAGATGACGAGGGATTTCAAACCCTCCGCTGATAAGATCTGGAAACAAGGCGGGGACACTCCCTACAGTGGTGCCCAAGCTCTCCGCAACTCCCCGGTACTGGGAGTTTAGACTGATAAGGACCCCTGGCGCTGGAGTGGCCCACTGAAGAACTAGGCCGAGATGAACCCTGAGCAGATGGGGCCTGTAAAGAACTCTGAGCTGGCATGGCACTGAGGGATGACTAGCTCTGGTGCGAACCCTGATAACCCTGACTAGAAGACCACCCACGATGATTTGAGCGACCCGACTGCGAAGATCTGAAAGAGCGACCTCGGCTCTGCTGACTCTGGCCCCTGCTCTAAGTGCCACTGGAACTAGCTGAACCTCGAGGCTTCTTGGCCTCCCTCTCGTCCCGCTCTCGGCGATGATCTAACTCTATGTCGCGAGCAATATCCACAGCCTCCTCAAATGTACGACTCAGAATCCTCTCTCGAGTCATCAGAATACGAATGGGATAAATGAGGCCGTCCACAAAGCATCCAATCCTCTCTCTGTCGGAAGGAACCAACCACTGTGCATATCTAGAAAACTCTGTAAACCTAATCTCATACTCTGACACTATCATGTCCCCCTGACGGGGACCCTCAAACTGCATGCGCATCTCCTCCCTCTAAGATCGAGTAACCCACTTCTCCAAGAACATGGTAGAGAACTCTAGCCATGATAGTAGTGCTGCCCTTGCTGGCCTGCGGCGCTCAAAAGCCTCCCACCAATCTAAGGCTGGCCCCTGAAACTGAAAGGTAGTGAAAGATACCCCACTGGACTCCAAGATCCCTACCGTATGAAGTATCCGACGGCACATGTCCAAAAAACCTTGGGCGTCCTCGCCCGGAGTACCAGTGAACACTGGAAGAGATAACCTAGTGAACCTCTCGAGACGACGCCGCTCATCGTCCGTCATAGCTGGGACCCTGTCCCCCTGAACATGATCTGCTGGCTGAGCCGGAACCACAGGCTGAACTGGAGGAGCCTCTGGTGTCTGCAAGCCCTGCACTGCTGGCTCTGGAGTGCATGCTACGGGTGTCTGATGACCACCCCGGGTCTCCGATGCAGCTGCTGCGGTAGTGACTGAAACTGCCTGTGCCAGGCCAGTGCAAACTGCTAGTATCTGAGCCAGGGTCTCCTGTAAACCCGAAATGACAATGGGCACAGCTGGTGCCTGAACTGGTGCTGCTGGCACCTCTGCAACTGGGGCCTGTGGGTCAGTTTGTAGTGCATTAGCTGCCCGACCTCCGTCACGACCACGTTCGCGTCCACGGCCTCTAGCAGGTTATCGTGGTGGTCGTCCTCCCCGTCCGGATGCTCGAGTTCTCGCCATCTCCGAGAGGATAGAATGTCAATGTTCAGTTCAAGTCAAAAGTAATCGCACGACAAGAATTCCAAGAAATGAAAATTTTTCTAAAAAGGTTTGCAGCCTCCCGAGGATAAGTACAGGGCGTCCCCGTACCGATCCACGAGACTCTACTAAACCGGCTCATGACTCGCGAGACCTGTTAACCTGGGCTCCGATACCAACTTGTCACGACCCAAACCCCGGTCGTGATGGCGCCCAACACAATGCTAGGCAAGCCCGACCATATCATCTCTTAACCCAGCCAATTATTAATTCCAATTACTCCAGTTAAACTTAAACAACAAGTGATCATATAAAAATGGCGATGTAATAGTAAAAGCATACAAAGTACGGTCCCAAATATATCGTGGTGTCACGAGACTGAGCCTCTACAGAATAACATCCAAATACAAACAAATCTAGGAAAAATGAGAACAACAAGATGATAAGGAAGGAGAAAACAGGCTCTGCGGACGCTGGCAGCTACCTCGTAGTCTCCGCAAAAGTAGATGATGATCGGCAGCTACAATATCTCAACTGCTCTCGGGCACCTGTGGATCTGCACAGAAAGTGCAGGGGAGTGGGGTGATTATATTTCAACTCAGTGAGTAATAATAATAAACGATAACTGAAAGTAAGAACTCCTGTACTATCACTAAATAGTTCTAAGGCAAACCCTCACAGGTAAGTCATTACTATAGTAGTAATTTGATCAGTAGTCCACACCTATCTCGTTAAGGTCCCACACTGACTAAATCCCTTCTCGTACCACAACGGTGTACAGCCATCTCCATATACATGTGTCCATAAGACGTAAGTATCTAATAAGTATAATGTTGCGGCGTGCAGCCCGATCTAATATATATATATATATATATATATATATATATATATACGGCGTGCAGCCCGATCCAATATATATACTACTGCGGCGTGCAGCCCGATCCAATATATATACTACTGCGGCGTGCAGCCCGATCCAATATGTATACTACTGCGGCGTGCAGCCCGATCCAATATTTATATATATTTGTATAGAATACCTCCTAACGGGTCCTCGACCCTGTCTCCATAAGTATAGGATTGGCCTCTCAGGCTCACTCAGCTAAATTAGGGGGGCTTCCACCCTAAGTAATTCATCTCTCACGGTACGCATCTAGTACTGGCTCTTAACAGGCTATTCAACTAGTTTCACAACTGAGTGTAAGTTTCCAACACGATATAAGGGTCACCTAGCTCTACAAGTCCCCTAATGCTCTACAGATCGGCACAAGGCTCCAAACATGGCTATTAGCCCAATTTCACAGTTATAATCTCGTTAACGGTCATAATACATAGTATTCTATAAGCCGGGAGGGACCAAGTCCAAGTCCCCAATCACAATGTCACCACGCCCGCCACAAGACGCGCATCTCATCTCAACATAGCACTGTAAAGTGCTAGTACGGGGTTTCAAACCCTTAGTACATTATTTACTACTACCACTCACCTCGAACCGGAAGAAACCTCAGTCCGCCTTGCGCATACCTCACAAATCAATCTCCTCGGATGCCAAAGCTGCTCAAAATCATAGAGAACATATCAATACATGCAATGACACACAATCCACACGAAGTAACTCCCAATTGCACCAAAACCCACTAAGTTGTCAAAACCCGACTTTTGGTGCACTTCTCGAAAAATTATAAAAGTTACATATTCAAAACCCTCGTCTCAATACGAGTCTAGGCATATAAAATTTACCGAATTCGGACTCCATTTGCCCACTCAATTGGTGTTTTTCTACAATTTTAGGCCTAGGGCTAAAACCCACCTTAAATCTCCCAATTTCATAGAAACAATCCATGATTTCATGAAAAAAGCGCGTATTTAAACCACGGAACTTACCTCCGACAATATCCAGATGATCTCCCAGCTATTTCCCTTCACTTCCTCTCTCTAGGCTTCAGAAATTGAGGGTTTATGAACGAAACCCGTAATGAAATGTTTCTGGTTTTAAATTCACTGCCTGGGCCATTTACCCTACGCGTTCGCGATCAATCCCCACGCGTTCGCGATGCTCTACCAAGATAACCCGTCGCAAACGCGATACTCTTCACGCGTTCGCGATGAACAAATCCTCAGCCTCCAACTTTTACTCTACGCGAACGCGTGCTCCCTGCCGCGTTCGCGATGACCAATCCCCCAAGCCTACGTGGACGCGTCCAAACCTCCCGCGAACGCGATCCCTCTGGTCTTGGACCAAACTCAACCCGGATTGACTCAAACTTACCAAACATGCATATTACAACATTAACAAGCAGATAACTGGGGTAACAGGGTGATAACTCACATGATGACGGGCCGGGTCATCACAGGGTTGGGCTGACCTGGGGTGAATCGGATTGGGTTGGGGAATGTTATTTAACAAATGGCCAAAATCAAGTAAAAACAACCTTTTCTTTTTGTTCGTTTCATTTTATAATTGCTTTTTTATATTTTTATTTTCCTTTTTGCATTTTTATTTTCCTTGATTTTATTAATAATGCTAAACCAAAAAAACCAAAACCAAATCGACTCTAAGAATTATATTTCCTAATTTCTAATTATAATAATTCCTAATTTAAATGCAACTAAGACAAATTAAAACTATAATTGCAAAAATGACCATATTTGTTATTTCAACTACTAACTAATCCTAGAATTTGAAATTAAACCTTGAATGCAAATGCCAAGTATTTTTATACTTTCATATAAATTAAATGAACACAGTAAAATGCAAACAAATATCAGAAAATGAAACAAAAATTCACAAAAATCGTAAAAATAATAAAAAAAATTGTTTTGATTGAAATTTTGGGAATAATTCATATATAGGGCAAAAATTACGTGCTCACACTTCTATGGAGTATGTATAGCTAATATTCATCTCTAACAATCACATTCACCTGACCACTAAAGAGGTTCTGAAAAATACAAAAGTTAGGGAAGAATCCAACCATATACTTAAACTCCTTTGTGAGTTATGAAACTGAGAATAAATTAAACCTAATGTCAGGAATGTAGAGGATATTAGAAATGTCCTAATTACATAATATAGAAGTACTTCCTCTCTGTGACACTAACATAACATTTCCAATAGACAAGTGCACGTTGTTTTCTTCTGGTTTTGGAAGTGGCTTATGAGTATGTAGTATTTACAATATTGACATCATTTGATTTGAGGCTCAAGTGTCAACTATCCACTTGCTATTGATAAAATGAGACACAAAGGCATTCACCTGGCTTAGAATACCTACAATAGCTACTTTGCTAGAAGAGTCTGATCCTTTTGTGCTTCCTCTCGATAAAGGTGAGCAATCTGCTGATATTGTTTAGGAGTGAAGATGGGAACTGGATGTGTCATCTGCTGGAAGAAGCTGGTTGATTCATTTGTTGTGATACACCTGAGATAGATGGAACATGTACTCTACCTTGTTGATTCCTAGTAGGTGTCATATTGTTGACCATATACTTTTCTATATAGGTAATCATTTCACTACCCACATAATTTGCATACTATTCAGGATTAACTCATATTATTTTGGTCTTAAAATCATAAAGATACTTAATCAATCTGTAGCAATTTTTCTTTGTATGTCCCTTAGAATAAAAGTACTCATACTAAAATTGGATCTTTTTGTACATGTAATTCCCAGTATTGCACATGTTCTTGCTGCTATACAAGGTTGTAGCCTCAGAGACTTGAGAAACGTATGTCATGCTTGTGAGATTTCTTTGACTTTCCTGGTCATCTAACTTAAAATAAGATTTATTTATGATAGGAAGTGGAGACATCGTCACAATCTGACTCCTTGATTGAGAGTAGTACTCATTTAGTCCAGTGAGAAACTAAAGAAGTCTTTGATACAGAAATTGTTGATCATATTTCTTAGACTTAAGATAATGGCATCTAGGACAAAGCATGATAGCATCAAACTTGTCCCAAGGCTCTCTAAGTTTAGAATAATAGTCAGTTATAGTCATGGTTCCTTATGTCAAAGTGTGAACTTCCTGTGTAAATACAAAATTCTAGAGCCCATTTACTTTATCAAACCACTTTTTAAAATCTTCCCAAACCCTGTGAGAACTATATTCATCTAGGACACCACTTAGCGAATCAAGACTCACAACATTCATTATTCATGACAGAACTGTAGCATTAACTTTCTCCCACAGATCATGAAGCTCGGGCTCAAACTTAGACTTAGGAAATCTACCATCAACTAATCCTTGTTTACGCTAATTCTCATTGCACGACTTCACAAATTAAAGTTATCGGATCCTGTAAGTTGAAGCGAGATCAGAGAACTATCTAGTATGGCTATTAGCTGTAGGTATGAAAGATGATTGTGACTGATAGAAGGAAAGGTAGTTGTACCAGACATGAAATTGCATTAGTTGAAGTTGTAGCAGTGTGAACAGAAAGAGTATCATTGAATTTTTCATATTCAATCGCTGTTGTTGACTAAGAAATTAGCTTAAGGGAAAATAGCTCACAAACTCTAGCTTCGATCGAAGGTCAATATGAGACTATTAGCACTTAAATTGCAGAATTTAAGCAACCAAGAAGACGAGATTTGTTTGTAATATAACTTAGATCAACATTGTGATACCATGTTAGTAGCCATGTGGTAATTGAAGTTGATAGAGAAGAATTGTCAAGAAGGTGAAATTAGAGAAGAGGAGCAATTGCTGATTTCTAATTTTTGCAAAAATTGAGTTATGTATAGTCAAGTACAATATTTAAACTAACTAACTGAATTTATTAACTCCTAACTAACTAAGTAACTAATTTGTTAACTCCTAACTAACTAACTAACTAACTAATTGTCTAACTCTAGTTAATATTATATTAAACTTAACCATGGTTACCTATAAACTTGTGACTTAGCGGTTGTCCAACTATATATAAAATCACTTAATGCAATTCGAGCTCATAATCAGATATTTTTTTGTTGACATTTTCTATTCTCTATGCCTATCAAAGATACGAATCAAATATGTGCCAACCCGACAGGTCATTTTGAGAATTAGCCTTTATTTTTGTGTTCTGCAACCCCAAATTGCTCCATCTAGCGTTTCTCGATTTGTATGCACAGTCTATGTCTTATTCTAGGACATTTTTATGTAGAGAATTGAAGAAAATGTGAAATTTTGCCTTAAAATAATTTGAGTTGACTACGATCAATATTTTATGTAAACAAATCTAGATCAGTATTTGGACGGTCCAAGTAGATCTTTATCTTAATTTGGGACTTGAGCATTTGCCCGGAATAGATTCGGAAGTTCTTAACTTGATTTAACGTGATTTGACGAAAACAAGTAATTTAAAGAATTCTCAAGTTTAACCATAAGTTGACTATCTTTCTACCAGATTCAGATTTCAATTGCAGAACTTGATATAGGTTTATTTTTCTATTATGGGATGTTTGCCAAATTTGGTGTAAAATAGAGTTGATTTGATGTGATTCGGACATCCGATTTTAAATTTGAATGTTCTTAAGTTTCATTAAAAATTCCTCACATTGTGATGTGATTCGTGGTTATAGGTGTTATTTAGGTGTTTTGATCAAAGGCGAGTTCATGTGATTTTATTACACTAGTGTGCATGTTTGGTTTGGAGCCCGAGGTACTTGGGTGAGTTTCAGATGCATTTCGAAGTGTTTGGGGGAGTTTTGATGTTAATTGTGTGAACTCGTATTGCAGGCTTCGTAAATACAAGGTTAGAAATTGCATTTGCGATGTATGGCCTAGTTTGCTAGGGTCGCCTTTGCGAAACTATTATTCGCAATTGTGAAAGTCGCTTGGGAAAAGAAGGGGTCGCTTTTGCAAAGATCCAAAGTTTACATTTGTGAACCTGTCATTGTTATTGCGATAACAGCATGGATGTGAGGGGTTCGCTGTTGCGATAACTTATTCGCATCTGCAAGCCCCGGGTCACATTGCGAAACATGCAACTGGACAAAAAGCTGAGGGACATGATTTTTAACCTCACTCTCATATTTTGGAACCGTAGACACGGTAGGAGACAATGTAGAAAATGGAATTTCATCAACAAATATTGGGTAAGTGATTCTAGTCATATTTCATCAATTTATCTTAGATTTAATATAATCAAAATGAAAAATTATGAAACATTGTCAAGTTTTTTGAAAAATAAGAAATTAAGTTTTGAGAGTCGATTTAGACTCAGAAAACTAATCACGTATATGAACTCGTGGAGTCATGGATAGTCAGAACCTACCATTGGACTCAGGGTTTTGATCGAACGGATCCTTAAGTTGACTTTTGCTGACTTTTTGGAAAAAAGTGTAAAATCTTAGCGTCATCTAGTGTATTTCTTTAGCATTCTGTGATGATATTAAGGCGATTTTGGTTAGATTTAATCAGTTTGGGGGAAACATTTTTAGGAAAGGCCCCGGTTGAGTTCTGAATTTGATTGCGGAGCAAGGTAAATGTTGGGCATAACCTTTACTTAAGGGAATTAGGAAACTTGTATAATGTCGTATGTGGATTATGTGAGAAAATAATGTATGCGAGGTGACGAGTGTATATGCGCCATTAAGAAATTTGTTCCCATGTTTTTCGTTATTACAGAAATTATCTCATTCCATGCCTAACTATTAGATGTATTAACTGTTTTCTATGTTGTAAATTGTTATTGTCGTTTAATATTCTTTTATTGAACTGTCCATCCCTTCCATGATTCCATGCTTCTTTGCTACTTGTCTTCAAGTTGTTTACTCACACACCTTAATCGTTACATGCTTTACTTGTCCCGTTATTTTTGTGATATTTGTTGCATTTCTTTGATAATTACGTGGTTCCTTTGTTTCCTTGCACTCATATCCTTGGATAGTAGAATTTATCACAAATTGAGTTATTAGATTGTTTGTGTTTATTGAAATTATTCATGGATCGGGTTTCATGCCGCAACGATTTGTGTTAAAATAATGGAATAAGGGAGGACTATGATATTGATTAATAATGATATGGTAGGATCAGATTGCGCACCACAATGAATTATTTACATATTAGTTGATATTGATAAATGATCATATAATGGAATAAGAGAGAATTATGATATTGATTAATGATGATATGGTATGATCGGGTTGTGCGCCATAAAGGATTACTTACATTTGTGTTGAAATGGTGGAATAAGGGAGGACTATGATAATTGATAAATAATTATATGGTGGGATCGGGTTGCACGTCATAACATATTTTTAACTTTATACTTGATATGATAAAAGATGTTATGGTGGTATCGAGTTGCACGCTGCAACACATTGTGTGCGTTGTGCTCTTCGATATTGTTGTGTTAATTTCAGCATTTTTATATAAGATTACGAGGTTTGCTGTTCTAGGCTTTCTGATAGTAAGGTTTGAGTTCATTGTCATAAATTATATGTGATATATTTATTTCCTATTTTCTTTTCTTTTTATTATTATTAATATTATTATTATTATTATTATTATTATTATTATTATTATTATGGGATGACCCGACCCGTCATCATGTGAGCTATCACCCCGTTTTTCCCATTTTATGCTTGTTCATGTTTCAATATGTGTGTTTGGTAAGTTTGAACCAATTCGGATCGAGTTTGGTTGGAAATGAGACAAATAGTCTCTTAGGAGAAGGCATAGTTGGGAAAGTTCAACCGGATATTGACTTGTGAGATAGAGATCTCGGAATCAAATTCTGATGATTCAATCAGCTCCGGGAGGTCATTTGTGGCTTAGGAGAGTGATCGGAATTGAATTTGGAGGTCCGGTGTAGCTTTAGGCTTGAATTGGCTAAGGTTAAATTTTCGCAAAATCCGAATGGTAGGTGAGATTTAGATCTGAGGCTCGGAATGAAATTCCGAGAGTTGCAGTAGCTCCGTTAGGTGATTTTGGATATGTTTGCAAATTTTCAGGTCATTCGAGCATTGTTTGGCCGGGTTTTTGATTGGATGTCGGTTTCGGAAGTTTTAGTTGAAACTTAGGCTTGAATCTGCCTTGATTTGATGATTTCCGTGTTTAAGGGTGTCTTTTTATGATTGGAACAAGTTCGTTTCATGTTTTGGAGTAGGTTGCTGGTTTTCGTTGTGGTCCCGGGGGCCTCGAGATGAATCTGGAGGTCCAATCGGACCATTTCTTGCATTTTGGAAGTGCTGTTGGCTGCTGGTATTTGTTGCAGACAGATACTCAATGCGATCGCATAGGGGTGATGCAATCGAATAGAAGAATGAAATTGAGCCCCTGAGTTCTTATATGCGATCGCATAGACGGGGATGTAATCGCGTACGTTTAAAAATCTTGTTCTCTGCGATCGCATTGCTAAAGGTGCGATCGCATAGTGTATTGTGGCCTTGGGTCCCTGGAAGTAATTTGTTCTATGCGATCGCGAGGCTAGAGTGCGATCGCATAGTAGTAATTTTGGAGCCTGGACAACTATTTTATGCGATCGCATTGTGGGAGTGCGATCGCATAACATTAAATAAGGAGAGCAAATTATTGTTCAATGCGCCCACAATAATGGGATGTGATCGCATAATGTAATTACCTAGGCGGACAGACCTGTTAAGTAACATTTCATTCGCGAGGGTTTTTAAAATTTCACCATTTGTAGGTAAGCATTAAGAGCAAAGTGACAGGATTTGAAGGGGATTTCACCTGGAAGTCATTGGAGGTAAGTTTTATTGTCTAAACACATGATTTTATCCTAGAATCTTCATCTATATCACAGAAAATTGAAGGATTTTGGTGTATTAATGGAGGTTTTTGAATATTGAAATTCATCGATTTGAATGGGATAACGGAGTCCAATTTTAATAAACTTTATATATATGGACTCGTATTGAGATGAGGATTCCAAAAACGTAACTTTTGTAATTTTTCGAGAAGCGTACCTAAAGTCGGATTTTGACAACTTCGTGGGTTTTGGTGTAAATCGAGTTATTTTGACTGGGTTGTTGTTATTCATCCTATTTTGATGTATTCTTATCTATTTTGATCAGATTTGGCATCCAAGGAGATTGATTTGTGAGGTAAGCGTAAGGCGAGCTAGGACTTCTGCCGATTCGAGGTGAGTGGTGGTAGTAAATGATGTACTGAGGATTTGAAACCGCGTATTTGCACTATACAATGCTATGGTGAGATGAAGCACGCATCATGTGACGAGCGTGGTGGTATCGTGTTTGGGGATTTTGATTTGGTCCCTCCCAATTGATAGTTTACTGTGTATCGTGACTGAGGTTGAGCTTATATCTGTGTAATTGGGCCAGTAGTCGTGTTTGGGTCCTTGTGCCGATCTGTAGAGTATTAAGGAAGCCTGTAGATCTAAGTGACCCTTATATCATGTTGGACACGTACACTCAGCCGTAATCATAGTTGTACAGCATATCATGAGACATTACTAGATGTGTACTCTGATAGAGACTACCTGGGGTGGGATTCGCTGTTCTAGCTGAGTGGGCCCGAGAGGCCAAGTCTAGATTGACTGAGACAGGGGCAAGGACCCGCTATGAGATATTATATATATATATATATATATATATATATATATATATTGGATTGGGCTGCATGCCATAGTACTATATAAATTAGATCGGACTGCACGCCGCAGCACTATATATATTGGAACGGCCTGTACACCGCAACACTATATATATTGGATCGGGCTGCACGCCGCAACACTATATATATTGCATCGGGCTGCACGCCGCATCACTATATATATTGGATTGAGCTGCACGCCGCAGCACTATATATATTGGATCGGGATGCACGCCGCAGCACTATATATATTGGATCGGGCTGCATGCCATAGCATTATATATATTGGATTGGGCTTCACGCTGCAGCGCTGTTCATATTGGATCGGGCTGCACGCCGCAGCATTTATATATATACATATATATTGGATCGGGCTGCACGCCGCAGCAGTATGAGTGAGGACTAGGTCAGTGTGGGATCATTGTAAGACAGTTGTGGATTCGAATTGGGCTTATCACTGGGGAGATGACTTACCTTTGAGGCTACCCTTACAACTGTTTAGTGATAGTACATGTGTTCTTATTTTCAGTTATTATTTATTATTATTACTCACTGAGTTGAAATATACTCACCCCACTCCCCTACACTTTCTGTGCAGATCCAGGTGTTCAGGAGGGCAGTTGAGCTATCGCAGCTGTTACATTACTGTTATCCCGAGGGGATTTCGAGGTAGCTGCCGGCGTCCGCAGGACCTGATCTCTTCCTCTCTATCATTTTGTCATTTGCTATTCTTCCTAGACTTGATTTTTGTAGGATATTTCCATCTGTAGAGGCTGAGACTTGTGACACCGCGATTGGTGGGCTATATTTTGTATGTTTCGGTTTCCACCCTTATTGTTTTGATATGAAAACAAGCTATTAATGTTAATTGATCAATATTAAGTAATAATTGGCTGGTAATATGGATAACATGGTCGGGCTTGCCTAGCAATGTGTTGGGCGCCATCATGACCGGGGATTGGGTCGTGACAAGTTGGTATCAGAGCCTAGGTTAATAGGTCTCGCGAGTCATTTGCCAGTTTAGTAGAGTCTCGTGGATCGGTATGGGGATGCTTGTGCTTATCCCCGGGAGGCTGCAAACCTTTTAGGAAAGTTTCAATTCTTGAAATTCTTGTCGTGCGATGATGTTGATCCAAAACTAAACTTTGATATTCTATTCTCTCGCAGATGGCGAGAACTCGAGCTTCCGGACGAGGCGGACGACCACCATTTCCACCTGCTAGAGGCCGTGGACGCGGCCGTGGTCGTGGAAGGGGTAGGGCAGTTGAGGCAGTGCTAGCTGACCCACAGCCTCCGATTGCTGAGATTCCAGCAGCACCAGTTCAGGCACCAGCTGTGCCCATTGTTATTCCGGGTCTACAGGAGACCCGAGCTTAGATATTGATGGTTTGCACTGGCCTAGCTCAGGCAGTTTTAGCTTCCTCCGCAGCAGCTACATCCGGGACCAGGGGTGGCCTTCAAACCTTCGCAGCTCCCACTCCAGAGCTGGCGGTGTAGGGCTTGTAGACACATGAGGCTCCACCGGTCCAGCTAATGGTCCCAATACAGCCAACAGTTCAGATTCAGGGGGACAGGGTCCCAGTTATGGCCGACTATGAGCAGCGTCGTCTTGAGAGGTCCAGTAGATTATCTCCTCCTATTTTCAGTGGTGCTCCGGGCGAGGACGCCTAGGGTTTTCTCGACAAGTGCCGTCGGATGCTCTGTACGGAAGGGATCTTGGAGTCCAGTGGTGTATACCATTTACTACTTCCAGTTTCAGGGAGCAGCCTTCACTTGGTGGGAGGCTTACAATCGCCGTAGACCGGCAGGGGCAGCACCATTATCATGGCAAGGGTTCTCCACTATGTTCTTGGAGAAGTGGATACCTCGATCCCAAAGAGAGGAGATGCGTAGACAGTTTGAGGGGCTTTGCCAGGGGGACATGTCTGTGTCAGAGTATGAGGTCAGATTCACAAAGTTATCTAGATATGCATCGCGGTTGGTTCCTACTGACCGGGAGAGGATTAGACATTTTGTTGATGGCCTTATCTATCCTATCTGTATTCTGATGA
The DNA here is from genome assembly GCA_032618575.1 of Nicotiana noctiflora. NCBI lineage: Eukaryota > Viridiplantae > Streptophyta > Magnoliopsida > Solanales > Solanaceae > Nicotiana > Nicotiana noctiflora. The sequence goes on along the minus strand of JASVEL010002442.1, from coordinate 118,545 downwards.
CCCGAGAGAGGGTTATGAGTCACTCTTTTGATGATGCTGTGGATATCGCTCGCGACATAGAGACGGATCGTCGTAGGGAGCGCGAGGAGAAGGAGGCCAAGAGGGCTCGAGGATCAGCTAGTTCTAGTGGCACTCAGACCAGAGGCCAGGGTCAGCTGAGCCGAGGTCGCTCTTTCAGGTCTTCACAGCTGGCTCGCTCAGATCATTGTGGGTCGTCTTGTAGCCGTGGTTATCAGGGTTCGCACCAGATCCAGCCATCTCTCAGCACTATGCCAGCATAGAGTTCTACACAGGCCCCATCTGTCCAGGGTTCTTCTTGACCTAGTTCATCTACTGGACACTCCGGTGCTAGGAGTTCTTATTAGTACCAGCCCCCAGCAGCTAGGAGTTGCTTCGAGTTCGGAGAGTTTGGGCACATCCGCAGAGAGTGTCCCTATTTTGTTCCCAGGCCATATCAGCAGAGGGGGGAAGCCCTCATCATTTGGTCCTTCTACTTCGGCACCTGCCCCGCCAGCTAGAGATAAGGGTCAGGCAGCTAGGGGTCGCCCTCGAAGGGGAGGCCGATCGGTTGGTCAGGCTAGATCATATGCTCTGCAGGGCCATTCTGATGCAGTTGCTTCTGATGCTGTCATTACAGGTATTATTTCAGTCTGCCACAAAGATGCCTTAGTTTTGTTCGATCTTGGTTCCACTTAATCTTATGTATCTACATATTTTGCTCCTCATTTGGGCACGACCCGAGGGTGTCTTGCGTTGCCCGTGCATGTATCTACCCCGGTGGGTGATACCATTGTTGTAGACCATGTATACCGGTCCTGTCTAGTCACTATTGGGGGTCTGGAGACCCGAGTAGACCTATTGCTTCTAAGCAAGATTGATTTTGATGTTATATTGGGCATGGATTGGCTATCTTCGTGTCATGCTATTCTGGACTGTCATGCCAAGATAGTCACTTTGGCTATGCCGGGCATTCAGAGGATCGAGTGGCGAGGCACAACTAATTATGTACCCAGCAGAGTGATATCTTTCCTCAAGGACCAATGGATGGTTGGGAAAGGATGTCTTTCTTATTTGGCATTTTTGCGGGAGGTCGGAGTTGAGACTCCCAGTATTGATTCTATTCCCATTGTGCGGGACTTTCGTGATGTATTCCCCTCAGACCTGCCGGGCATGCCACCGGATAGAGATATTGATTTTGGGATCGATTTGGTGCCAGGCACTCAGCCTATTTCTATTCCTTCATATCGTATGGCACCGGTTGAGCTGAAAGAATTGAAGGAGCAGCTCCAAGAACTCCTAGATAAGTGGTTCATTCTGCCGAGTGTGTCACCGTGGGGTGCACTGGTCTTGTTTGTTAAGAAGAAAGATGCCTCAATGAGGATGTGTATTGACTATAGGCAGCTGAATAGGGTAACAGTGAAGAACAAGTATCCTATGCCTCGCATTGATGATTTATTTGATCAGCTTCAAGGAGCTAGTGTATTCTCGAAGATTGATCTTCGTTTAGGCTACCACCAGCTGAAGATTAGAGAGTCTGATATTATGAGGACAACCTTCAGGACGAGTTTTGGGCACTATGAGTTTCTTGTGATGTCTTTTGGGCTGACCAATGCCCCAACCGCGTTCATGCATCTGATGAACAGTGTATTCCGGCCATATTTGGACTTTTTCGTGATCGTGTTCATAGATGATATCCTGGTGTACTCCCGTAGCCAGGAGGAGCATGTCTAGCATCTTAGAGTTGTATTACAGAGGTTGCGGGAGGAGAAGTTGTAGGCCAAGTTCTCCAAGTGTGAGTGTTGGCTCGTGTCCGTGGTATTCTTAGGACACGTGGTGTCTAGTGATGGTATTCAGGTGGATCCGAAAAAGATAGAGGTGGTACAGAGTTGGCCCAGACCGACCTCAACTACTGAGATTCGTAGTTTCCAAGGATTGGCAGGGTATTATCGCCGATTTGTTCAGGGATTCTCTTTCATTGCTTCACCCTTGACTAGATTGACTCGGAAGGGTGCTCCTTTTGTGTGGTCCGAGGAGTGTAAGGAGAGCTTTCAGAAGCTCAAGACAGCATTGACCACAACACCAGTCTTGATACTGCCGTCAGCTTCAGATCCTGATATTGTGTATTGTGATGCCTCATGAGTTGGCATTGGTTGTGTATTGATGCAGGAGGGTAGGGTCATTGCTTATGCTTCTCGCTAGTTAAAGCCCCATGAAAAGAACTGCCCTGTACATGATTTGGAGCTGGTAGCCATAGTTCTCACTCTGAAGATTTGGAGACATTACCTATAGGGAGTTTCTTGTGAGGTGTATACCGATCATCGTAGCCTTCAGCATCTGTTCAAACAGAAGGACCTTAATTTGAGACAGCGGAGGTGGTTGGAGTTGCTTAAGGACTATGATATCACTCTATTGTATCATCCGGGGAAGGCCAATGTTGTGGCTGATGCTTTGAGCCGAAAGGCGGTCAGTATGGGCAGCTTAGCTTATATTCCAGTTGGGGAGAGGCCATTTGCATATGATGTTCAGGATTTGGCCAATCGGCTAGTGAGGTTGGATGTTTATAAGCCGAGCCAAATATTGCCTTGTGTTGTTTCTCGGTCTTCTTTATATGATCACATCAAAGAGCGCCAGTATGATGATCCTCATTTGCTTGTCCTTAAGGACATAGTTCTACACGATGATGCTAGAGATGTGACTATTGATGGTGATGGTGTTCTGAGGATGTAGGTCCGTATCTATGTGCCTAATGTAGATGGCCTTCGAGAGTTGATATTAGAGGAGGGTCACAGCTCGCGGTACTCCATTCATCCGGGTGCCGCGAAGATGTACTAGGACTTGAGACAACATTACTGGTGGAGGAAGATGAAGATGGATATTGTTAGGCATGTAGCTAGATGTCTTAACTGCCAGCAGGTCAAGTGTGAGCATTAGAGACCGAGCGGTGTTCTTCAACTTATGGTTATTCCTGAGTGGAATTGGGAACGGATTACCATGGATTTTGTGACTGGGCTCCCTTGGACTTCGAGGAAGTTCGATTCAGTGTGGGTGATTGTTGATCGGTTGACCAAATCCGCACATATCATTCCAGTATATACTACTTACTCATCGGAGCGGTTAGCGGTGATCTTTATTCGGGAGATTGTCAGGTTGCATGTGGTTCCAGTGTCTATCATATCTGACAGAGGCACTTAGTTCACTTCTCAGTTCTGGAGGGCATTTCAGCGGGAGATGGGTACGCGGGTTGAGTTGAGCACCGCATTTCATCCTCAGACAGACGGACAGTCTGAGCGCACTATTCAGATCTTGGAGGATATGTTGCGTGCATGTGTGATTGATTTTGGAGGTTCATGGGATGAGTTCTTGCCACTTGCAGAGTTTGCCTACAACAACAGTTATCAGTCGAGTATTCAGATGGCCCCGTATGAGGCGTTGTATGGATGGTGTAGATCTCCCGTGGGATGGTTTGAGCCTGGTGAGGATAGATTGATAGGGACTAAGTTATTTTAGTATGCTTTGGATAGAGTGAAGGTTATTCAGGAGAGGCTTCGCGCAGCATAGTCACGCCAGAAGAGTTATGCGGACCGTAGGGTTCGAGAGTTGTCTTTCATGGTTGGTGATATGGTATTGTTGAAGGTTTCACCCATGAAGGGTGTCATGCGGTTTGGGAAGAAAGGGAAATTGAGTCCCAGGTTCATTAGTCCTTTTGAGATACTTAGGAGGGTTGGAGAGGTGGCATATGAGTTGGCCTTACCACCCAGCTTGTCCAGTGTTCATCCAGTATTCCATGTGTCTATGCTCCGGAAGTATGTCAGGGATCCATCTCATGTGTTGGACTTTAGTACAATTCAGCTGGATGATGATCTATCTTATGATGTAGAGCCGGTGGCTATTCTAGGTCGACAGGTTCGGAAGTTGAGGTCCAAACATATTGCTTCAGTAAAAGTGTAGTAGAGAGGTTGTCCCGTGGAGGAGGCCAGTTTGGAGACCGAGCAGGAGATGCAGAGTAGATATCCCCACCTTGTTTGAATCTCCAGGTATGTTTCTTGACCCGCTCGAGGATGAGCATTTTCTTAAGTTAGGGAGAATGTGATGACCCGGCCCGTGATCATGTGAGCTATCACCCCGTTTTCCCCGTTATATGCTTGTTCATGTTTCAATATGTGTGTTTGGTGAGTTTGAGTCAATTCGGATCGAATTTGGTTGGAAATGAGACAAATTGTCTCTAAGGAGAATGCATAGTTGGGAAAAGTCAACCAAATGTTGACTTGTGAGTTAGAGAGCTCGGAATCGAATTCTGATGATTTGGTCATCTCTGGGAGGTCATTTGTGGCTTAGGAGAGTGATTGGAATTGAATTTGGAGGTCCGGTGTAGTTTTAGGCTTGAATTGGCTAAGGTTGAATTATGGTGAAATCCGAACGGTAGGTGAGATTAAGATTCGGGGCTCGGAATGAAATTCTGAGGGTTTCAGTAGCTCTGTTAGGTGATTTTGGATATGTCTGCAAATTTTTAGGTCATTCGGGCATCGTTTGGCCGGGTTTTTGGTTGGATGTCGGTTTCAGAAGTTTTAGTTGAAACATAGGCTTCAATCCGCCTTGATTTGATGATTTCCGTGTTTAAGGGTGTGTTTTTATGATTGGAACAAGTTCGTATCATGTTTTGGAGTAGGTTGGTGGTTTTTGTTGGGGTCCCGAGGGCCTCGGGATGAATCCGGGGGTCCAATCGGACCATTTCTTGCATTTTGGAAGTGTTGTTGGCTGTTGGTATTTGTTGCAGACAGATACTCTAGCTATCGCATAGGAGTGATGCGATCGCATAGAAGAATGAAATTCAGCCCCTGAGTTGTTCTATGTGATCGCATAGACGGGGATGCGATCGCGTAGGTTTAAAAATCTTGTTCTCTGCGATCACATGGCTAAAGGTGCGATTGCATAGTGTATTGTGGCCCTGGGTCCCAGGAAGTAATTAGTTCTATGCGATCACGAGGCTAGAGTGCGATTTCATAGTAGTAATTTTGGAACCTGGACAATTGTTCTATGCGATCGCATTGTGGGAGTGTGATCACATAGCATTTAATATGGAGAGAAAATTTTTGTTCAATGCGATCGCAATAATGGGATGCGATCGCATAGTGTAATTACCTGGGCGGACAGACCTGTTAAGTAACATTTCATCCGCGAGGGTTTTCATAATTTTACCATTTGTGGGTAAGCTTTCAGAGCAAAGTGACGGGATTTGAAGGGAATTTCACCGGGAAGTCATTGGAGGTAAGTTTTATGGTCTAAACACATGATTTTATCGTAGAATCTCCATCTATATCACTGAAAATTGAAGGATTAACGTGTATTAATGGATGTTTTTGCTCTAAGCCTAGAATATTGAAATTCATCGATTTGAATGGGCCAACGGAGTCCGATTTTGATAAACTTTATATGTATGGACTCGTATTGAGATGAGGATTCTGAAAACGTAACTTTTGTAATTTTTTGAGAAGCGTACTGAAAGTCGAATTTTGACAACTTCGTGGGTTTTGGTGTAAATCGAGTTATATCGACTGGGTTGTGGTTATTTAGCCTATTTTGATGTATTCTTATTGATTTTGATGAGATTTGGCATCCGAGGAGATTGGTTTGCGAGGAAACCACAAGGCGAGCTAGGTCTGTAGAGTATTAGGGAAGCATGTAGAGCTAAATGACCCATATATCATGTTGGACACATACACTCAACCGTAATCATAGATGTATAGCATATCTTGAGCCAGTACAAGATGTGTACTCTGAGAGAGACTACCTGGGGTGAGATTTCCTGTTCTAGCTATGTAGGCTCGAGTGGCCAAGTCTAGATTGAGTGAGATAGGGGCGAGGACCCGCTGTGAGATGTTATATATATATATATATATATATATATATATATATATATATATATATATATATATATATATATATATATATATATTCGATCGGACTGCACGCCGCAGTACTATATATATTGGATCGGGCTGCACGCCGCAGCACTATATATATTGGATCGAGATGCACACCGCAGCACTATATATATTGGATCGGGTTGCACACCGCAGCACTATATATATTGGATCGGGTTGCACGACGCAGCACTATATATATTGGATCGGGCTGCACGCCGCAGCATTATATATATTGGATCGGGATGCACGCCACAACACTATATATATTGGATCGGGCTGCACGCCGCAGCACTATATATATTGGATCAGGCTGCACGCCGCAGCAGTATATATATTGGATCGGACTGCACGCTGCAGCACTATATATATTGGATCACGCTGCATGCCGCAGTGCTATATATATTAGATCGGGCTGCACGCCGCAGAATTTATATATATACATATATATTGGATCGGGCTGCACGCCGCAGCAGTATGAGTGAGGACTAGGTCAGTGTGGGATCATTGTAAGACAGTTGTGGATTCGAATTGGGCTTATCACTGGGGAGATGACTTACCTGTGAGGTTACCCTTAGAACTGTTTAGTGATAGTATAGGTGTTCTTACTTTCAGTTATTATTTATTATTATTACTCACTGAGTTGAAATATACTCACCCCACTCCCCGCACTTTCTGTGTAGATACAGGTGTTCAAGAAGGCAGTTGAGTTACCGCAACTCCTACAATATTGTTATCCCGAGGAGACTTCGAGGTAGCTGCCGGCGTCCGCAGGACCTGATCTCTTCCTCTCTATCATTTTGTCATTTGCTATTCTGCCTAGACTCGATTTATGAAGGATATTTCCATCTGTAGAGGCTCAGACTTGTGACACCGTGATTGTTGGACTGCATTTTGTATATTTTGGTTTCCACCCGTATTGTTTTGATATGAAAACAAGCTATTAATGTTAATTGATCAGTATTAAGTACTAACTAGCTGGTAATATGGATAACATGGTCGGGCTTGCCTAGCAATGTGTTGGGCGCCATCATGACCGGAGATTGGGTCGTGACATATTATTATTATTATTATTATTATTATTATTATTATTATTATTATTATTATTATTATTATTATTATTGCGTATAAGTTATTGTAAGGGGTCTAATTTAGCCTCGTCACTACTTCGTTGAGGTTAGGCTCGGTACTTACAGAGTACATGGGATCGCTTGTACTCACACTACACTTTACACTTCTTGTGTAGGTACTAGAGTTGGTCCCAACAACGTTCAGTAAGGTTGCCTGAACTTGATTAGTAGCGGGAACTTAAGGTACAGTTTCATGCATTTGCAGCCCTAAAGTCCCCTTTTACATCATCTTAGTTGTTTTTAATTCAAATAGTTATGGTTTTTATTCAGGCTATTATTTGGGGTATTTTAGGTGCTCGTGTATTTGTGATACCAATTCTGAGATTGTATTTGGATCACGTCATTTATTCGTTTATCCACTCCATTTTAGTCTATTCACCTTATTGGTTTTCATTTGATTTGAATTGTGAAAAAGGTTAATAACTATATCTAATGTTAGCTATCCAATAAAGTGAAATGTTAGGCGCTATCATAGACTCTAGGGTGGGAATTCCAGGTCATGACAAGTTGGTATCAGAGCAATAGGTTGCCTAGGTCTCGCAAGTCATGAGCAAGCTTAGTAGAGTTTGGAGGGTCGGTATGGAGACGTATGTACTTATCTTCCAGAGGCTATGGAGTTTTAGGAAAATATTCACTTCATTTTTTCTATATCGTGTGATTTCATTCTATTATTGATGATTGAACTACTCTATTCTTGTTCTTTTGTAGATGACGAGAACACACAAAATATCTGCAGTCGGGTAGGACCCGAAGCCCCCTATAGCAGACACTACTAGGGGTAGATGCCAAGGTCGAGCTTGAGCCATCGGTCGAGGTAGAGGCAGAGGCAGGGCTCAGTCTAGAGCTTGGCAGCAGCACCTGTAGTAGAGCCACAAACTGATCATGAGGAGGAGATCCCAGCTTAGACTGTGCCCGTCCGACCAGCTCAGGTCCTGGAGGAATCCATAGCCATTCCAGTGCTTTGGGACGCTCTGGTCCGCTTGGTGGGACTTATGGAGTGTGTGACTCATACCAGTGCATACTCGGGTGCACTAGCTGTCTCTCAAGCTGCGGAAGGAGCATAGAATCTTGCTACTCACCCCCCCCCCCCGAGCAGGTAGCTAGCCTACATCAAACTCTATTAGCCCAGCTAGTTGGAGAAGTTCATCTAATTATTACAACATAGGTTGGGGATAGACTCACTATGTCTTCTTAGTCCTTGATGAGGTTGGATAAGATTACCTAGCACTTTCTTATTTATTTCAGCGGTGCATCTTTTGAGGACCCATAAGATTACTTGGATCGTTGCCACGTGTTGTTTCACAATATGGTTATCATTGAGACCAATGGGGTCGACTTTGTAGTGTTCCAGATGACCGATCCTACCAAGAGATGGTGGAGAGATTATGTGTTGAGTAGACCAGATTGTTCGCCTTGACTTACTGATAGCAACAAGATAGGGATTCAAGATTTACTAATGAACAACAAGAAATTTGCGGAATCTAAAAGAAAATAAAGAAACGAATAAAAGACAAAAATTAAAGATAGATGGAATTCAAGAAAGAGTTTCTTGAATTCAAGAAGTCTATTCTTGAAGTTGAATCCTAACAACAACAATTAGTTAACAAATAACTAATCGCCTTTGGTAGAAATTAATAACAAGAAATAGATTGTGAAACCCGATCCTTTAGAATAACAAGAACAACAATAAGCCTAAACTTATCACCTTTCTTGAATACCTAGAAGTTATCTAAGATTCCGAAAAGGGTTTAATTCTTACCACCTTAAGTTGAGTCTTGAAGGTTGAAGAATAAATCCAAGAGTAGCTACACAAGAGTGCAAGAAAAATCTCACAAGTTTTATTGATAATAATCTGAATGATCTACCTAAAAACAAAGAAGATACCCCTTTATATAGAGGGTGATCACGAAATTATCCTTAAATATTAGAAAATAAAGTCCTAAACTACTTTGGACAACAAGTCCAACTAAAATAGGAAAAGGTAAAATTCTAGGAAACAAAAACCAAGTCAATCTGGGAAAGTAATTCTACCTAACTTAGGGAAAGGAAACTATTATCCTTAACTAACTAGGAATGCAATAAGTATGTCCTAACAAACTATGAAAATCCCTTTATGGCTGGTGTTTAATTCAGGTGCCTTTAAGGCTGGTGCATGGACCCCAATCAACCTCTTCTTGGACTTGGACTTGGACCACGAAATGAGTGTAGCACTTAGCTAAATCCTCTACATAATTTTGTAGATCTTGTTCCACCATTAGCGCCTTCTTGATCTCCCATTGAAGCCCAATAATCTTGTTTTGCTTCTCCTTAGTTTGAGACCTCGTGAATGGCCTTCTTGGAGCTTCTACAGCTTTATCCTTGTCCATGAAGCGATCATTCCCCTCCTCTTGAAAATAATTTGTCCTTGAATTTGAACCTACATCGAACAAGGATAAGTCAGCAACATTAAAAGTAGTACTTACTTGAAACTCACCTGGAAGGACCAATTTGTAGGCATTATCTCCAATTCGTTCAAGTACTTTAAATTGTCCATCTCCTCTAGGGTGCCATTTTGTCTTCCTTTTTGAAGGAAATCTCTCCTTCCTCATATGAACCCAAACCAAATCACTAGGCTCAAAGATAACAGATTTTCGACCTTTATTCCTTCGTTTAGTTTCTTGCTCATACCTCCTCTCAATTGCAAGTCTCGTATGCTCATGAATAGTCTTCATCAATTCAGCTTTCTTCTTTCCATTAAGACTAACTATCTCATTAGTAGGCAAGGGCAATAAGTCAAGGGGTGTAAGGGGGTTAAAACCATAAACAACTTCAAAAGGAGAATAACCAGTAGATGAATGAACAGTTCGATTGTAAGAAAATTCTACCATAGGCAAATGCTCCTCCCAAGAAATTAACTTTCCTTTCAGAATAGCCCTCAACATATTTCCTAAAATTCTATTTACTACCTCAGTTTGCCCATCAGTTTGTGGATGACACAAAATAGAAAACAACAATTTTGTGCCCAATTTCCCCCAAAGCACACGCCAAAAGTGGCTTAGAAACTTAGCATCCCTATCGTTAACAATAGTTCGAGGCATACCATGCAATTTAACAACTTCTCTAAGCAATAAATAAGCAACATGAGAATCATCATTAGTCTTTAAACAAGGAATAAAATGAGCCATTTTTGAGAACCTATCTACCACAACAAAGATGCTATCCTTACCATACCTTGTTCTAGGCAGTCCTAACACAAAGTCCATAGAAATATCAATCCAAGGTGAAATAGGCACAGGTAATGGCGTGTATAAACCATGTGGCAACACTTTAAATTTAGCTTGTTTGCATTCAAGGCATTGAGCACAAAATTTTTCGACATCTTTTCTCATATTAGGCCAAAAGAAATTTTTAGCAAGGATGTCAAGTGTTTCAGGCACAACAAAGTGCCCCATAAGTCCCCCACAATGCTCTTCCCTCACAAAAACTTCTTGCAAAGAAAAATTAGGGAGACAAAGCTTATTCTCTTTAAAAAGAAACCCATCTTTCATATTATACTTCTCAAAAGACCCATTTAAACATACTGAAAATGCGACATTAAAATCAGAATCATCAACATATAATTCCTTAATATGATCCAATCCCATCAATTTAGAAGTAAGAGTAGAAACAAGAGCGTACCTTCTTGAAATCACATCAGCAACTATATTGTCTTTACCTTGCTTGTAGCTAATCACATAAGAAAATGTCTCAATGAATTCGACCCATTTGGCATGTCTTCTACTCAATTTCCCTTGTCTTTCAAGTATCTTAAGGACTCATGGTCAGTTTTTATCACAAACTCCTTTGGCCACAAATAATGCTGCCATGTAGCAAGAGCCCTTACCAAGGCATACAATTCTTTTTCATAAGTAGAATAATTCAATGCAGCGCCATTCAGCTTCTCACTAAAATAAGCGATTGATTTTGAATCTTGCATTAAAACAGCCCCAATACCTCTACCAGATGCATCACGTTCAATTTCAAAAGACTTATTAAAATTGGGTAATTGTAACAAGGGAGCAGAACACAATTTATCCTTTAAATATTAAATGCAAGCTCTTTTATCCTTCTTAATGACTTCAGTTAAAGGTGCAGCAATTGAACTAAAATCTCTAACAAATCTCCTATAAAAGCTAGCAAGTCCATGGAAACTTCTAACTTAAGTAATGCTATTAGGTGTAGGCCATTCTTTAATTGCTTTGATTTTATCTTCATCTACTTCAACACCTCTAGAACTCACAACAAAACCCACAAAAACTACCTTATCTACATAAAACGTGCACTTGGATAGATTTGCATACAGTTGTTTCTCCCTACGCACATTACAAACTTGTTTCAAATGTTCGACATGTTCTTCTAAAGATTTAGAAAAGATCATAATATCATCAAAATAAACGACTACAAATTTTCCATGAAAATCTTTAAAGATATGATTCATTAACCTCATGAATGTACTAGGTGCATTAGTTAACAAGAACAGCACCATTAACCATTCATACAGTCCATATTTAGTTTTAAAGGCAGTTTTCCACTCATCTCCAGGATTCATTCTAATTTGGTGATATCCCCTCTTCAAATCAATTTTAGAGAATATTTGTGAACCATGCAAATTGTCAAGCATATCATCTAAACGAGGGATAAGATGGCGATACTTTACCGTTATTTTATTGATGGCGCGGCAGTCCACATACATCATCCAAGTGCCATCCTGATTTTCGGACCTAGCTCGCCATGGCATTATTTTACTCCATACTGAGAGGGGGAGAGTTAGGAGATTCATTGATAGGTTCAACTTTAGCATCGAACTACAGATGACCAAAGATACTGGAAATGATATTTCTTTCTAGAGGGCCATATATTGCTAGATGGATCAAGATAGTTTGTGGTTAGGAGAGGGGAAGGTGTCTCATAAGTGGCCTCGTCATTTCGGTGGTTTTAGTGGTGCCTAATCTAGAGGCAGGGGTATTTTTGGTAGAGGCTATCCTTCTAGGCCATTTCAGTAAGCGCTTCAAGCATCCCACAGTGCCTCGGGTAGTTGTAGTCCTTGTGTATCTCGTATTGGGAAGCCAGCCTATAGTTTACCATCACCTCCTATAAGTGCACCTCCAATCTAGAGCTACCGACGTGTTTATCCAGCCCGTTCGGATCAATGTCAGCTTCAGCAGCCACATCAACAGGATGGGTGTTTTGAGTGTGGTGTTATAGGTCATATCAAGAGGTATTGTCATAGATTGTTGAGCAGCATGCCACAATAGAGGTCCCGTGCCATGGTTCCAGCACTAGTTGTTTCCTCGCCCGCTCAACTAGCTATAGACAAAGGTCAGACTGCCAGTGTTCAAGCCATTATAGGTGGAGGTCAAGCCATTATGGATGGAGGCTAGCTAGCTATAACCCGTCCGAGAGATGAAGGCCAGGGTGGTGGGGTTTAGTCCCGTCTTTATGAATCCCCAACTAGAGCTAAGGACGAGTCTGATGCTGCTATCACATGTATTGTTCCAGTTCTATTTTGTTTCCTATGTATCATCCTATTTTAATTCATATCTAGTTGTGCCTCGTGATTCTTTGAGTGATTCCATGTATGTGTCCATGTTGGTGGGAGATTCTATTGTTGTAAATTATGTTTATCGCTCGTGTGTGATTACTATTAGGAGTCTTGAGAATATTGTAGATCTCCTACTTCTTGTTATGGTACGCTTTGATGTTATTTTGGGCATAGATTGGCTATCACCTTGTCATACTATATTAAATTGTCATTCTAAGATGATGACCTTAGTCATGCCAGGCTTGCCTCGACTAGAGTGGAGAGGGACTCCTGGTTGTTCTATAAGTAGGCTTATTTTTTATGTACAGGCTCGATGTACGATCGAAAAGGGATGTGTATCTTATTTGGCCTATTTCGCGATCTTAATAAGGAGGTTCCTCGCATGAATTCGGTACCTGTTGTGCATAAGTTTCCTGATATGTTTCCTGTAGATCTGCTAGTGATTCCACCCGATAGAGATATTGACTTCTGTATTGATTTGGCTCTATGCACTCAGCCCATTTATATTCCACCATATCGCATGGCCTTGCCTAAGTTGAAGGAACTGAAGGAGCAGCTGCAAGATTTACTTTACAAGGGATTTATTAGACCTAGTCTCTCGCCTTGGGATGCACTCGTGTTGTTCGTAAAGAATAAAGATGGTTTGAAAGGGATGTGTATAGACTATCAACAGTTTATTAAAGTCAAAAGAACAAGTATCCATTACCGAGTATTGATGACTTATTTGATCAGCTTCAGGGTGCCAAAGTGTTTTCGAAGATTGATTTGAATCTTGCTACCATCAGCTGAAGATTAGGGTATTGGATGTCCCAAAGGCAACTTTCGGACTTCGTATGAGCATTATGAGTTCATAGTGATGTCATTTGGGTTGACAAATTCTCTGGCACTTGGTGAACCGGCTATTTAAGACATATTTGGATTCTTTTGTGATCGTATTCATTGATGATATCTTGATCTACTCCCATAGTCGAGAGGAGCATGAGAAATATCTTTGAGTTGTGCTTCAAACTCTGAGAAATAGTCAGTTATATGCCAAGTGTTCATAGTGTGAGTTTTAGTTAGACTCAATTGCCTTTTGGTGGATTAAGATGACTGGGGCAGTTCAGAACTGGCCTAGACTTACTTTAGCTATAGTGATTCAAAGTTCCCTTTGTTTGGAGGGTTATTCTCGCTAGTTTGTGGAGGGGATTCCATCCATATCAGCACCTTTGACTAGATTGGCCTAAAAGGGTATTCCATTCAGGTGGTCGAATGAGTATAAGTTGAAAAGATTGCTTTGACTACAACGCCAGGGTTGGGGTTGTCCTCAGGTTTAGGATCCAACATAGGGGTGGCATGTGGGTCGGTCCAAGCCCTAAATGGGCTAATCTCGTGTGACGTGGTCCTGGTCCCGTGCCGGTCCTTAAATAAATGTGCTTAACAGTCTTGGTACAAATAGTATTTCTGTAGGTACGGGATTGGGACCAGGCCTACGAGCCCATGGTCCCGAGCTAAATGGGTCGGCCCCGCAGGCTAAGTGGGCCCAACGGCTAAATAGTGATTTAAAAAAAAATAGAAATTAGAGATAAAATAATATGTAAAAAATGTTGCCCTATTTTTTGATGTAGCAAAGAGACTAAGGGAGGAATAAGAGGAGAATTGAGGTATTGACTACAAGCTAGTAGCTCGATCGAAGAGGAGCCCGAGGCCCGAACAGCCTCCGAGCTGGGGATGATCGAAGAGGTTTAGCCTCAGACCGAGGAGACCTCAAAAGATGGCCCGAGAAAAGTCCATGAGTCACCGGAGACTGATGATGCCTCCCGTCATGATGAGAAATCGACGGATGCGCCTGAAGCGACCGGTTCTCAGTCCCTTCAAAACGAAGAGAACGTGTGAAGTGACATGCTTGGGGAAATAGTTATTGGCGATTTACCCTCCCCGCATTTTTCGAAGGGCAAATTCAGGAAGCTTAGGCCATGGAGACCCCATATCTGGGAACGACCCATAAAAAGGAGAACATTTTCCATCGTTTCTTGGGATTTGAAGATTCTACCAACATGGGTGATGCATCGAGTCTCTTTGATGAGGCTTAACAACTTCTGAGTCTGGTAAGCTTCATCTCCCTTCATCAATATTACGCCTACATTTATTTTTCCTTGTCTGATTTCCTTTCTTTCTCCATAGGCCTTGACACTTCATTGGGACATGTTTTCTAGATACTGGGTGGATCTGAGCCGGTGCGAGGCCGATCTCAAAAAGCTCATGGAGAAGAGAGATGCCCTCAAACTTCTCAACGGGCAAAAAGAAGAGGAGATCAAAGACCTCCAAGCTAAATTGGCCAGAGCTCTTAAAGAGCAGACCGACCTGATTGAGCAAGTGATGTAAATTTTTGGATGCTCGATATGCCTATTCGGGAACAACGACTAATACTTTGATCCTGCAGGTTCAGCAGAAGGACAAAAAGATTGAGCAGCTTTGTGAGGAGGCCAACATGATGAAGGCGGAGACTTTGGGGTTAGTTGCCTATGAGAAATATACTGCTCGAGTTCAAGTGTTATCGACCGAACGTCAACTTCAAAGTATGAATGAGGAAAGTTCGTCCTGAGCCAAGAAAATTGCGGAGCTCAAAGAAAGATTGGACACCGCACTTGCAAAGGACAAGTCTAATGTAGAAAAAGGTAAAGGTTGAAGCAGAAGAGATTGTGGCCATCTATCGAGCTAATGCTGAAGTTGCTCAAGTTTGAGCAAAGGAAGTGGCTGATAGTGCTCATACTCGATCAAACTGGTATGTCGAGCATGGCAAGTGCCAGTCTCGAAGAGAGACTCTCGAGGAGATTCATGCTCGTGGATTCGATCTTGCTGTAGATATCGCGAATGCGACAGTACTCGAGACTGAAGCCAAAGAATTGCTATCTTTTGATGACGACAATTTTGGTAGCGCGAGTGGATCTGTGAGTAGAAGGGACTCTGATGACGAAGGGGCAGATCCTGAAGAAAATTAGGCACTGAGGATTTTTTCCCCTTTTTTTTGAATTTTTTGTGTAGAATCTTGACCGATACATTTAATATTTTCACATGTATATAAAACTTTTCCTTTCTTATCTCGACTTTTGCCTTGTAAAAATTCTGATTTTCTTTTCACCTTATGGCAATCACAATACATTTTATATCTTGTGAGGATTTTTACTTATGTCATGCTTTGCAAAAATTTTGTTTGTGAATCCGAAACATAGGCAAATTGATTGGAGTCAGACTAATGTACTCTCTATAATCGAGTGAGTACTTTCTCGGAGTCGAAGTAGAAAAAACCTTAGATTTTAGTTGAGTGAGGGTGGATTCTTGAACTCAAAAAGAATATAATGGTCCTTAGGCTCTTGAATTGGGTCAATATGGCCTCAAAAGAGTGGAGTTTTTTCCTTTTGGGCTTAAAAGTTTAATCATATAAAAATTTATAATTCCCTCACGAAGTAATTCTGCACCCGTTGCGCTTTTTTGGGGATTAGTGTTAGAGAAATCCTTCGATTTTTTATGCCTTGGCACAATTTTATTCAGTACTAAATTGTTCAAAGGTTTGAACGGTTTGATACCCCTTAGGGTTCTTCGATGGCTAATGTTGTCAAAACCATTTGGTTATTTTGCTAAGGGTAGCCTTTCTAAGTTTTGTCACTAGCCTTAGGATTTTCCTCTTGGGATTATTTTCCAATTATAATTCGAACTTGTTCAAAGCGTCAGTCTCTGAGTGGGGCGGCCTTGGCCTAAAAAATCGAGGATTGCCTTTTTTAGGTCTTATGGTCTCAAAGTTTAATGATTCGAGCATGTATATTTTTGGATGGTGATAACTAGGAATTTTGCATGATTGTGAACCCCGCTTTACCTTAGCTTTGTGCAATAAATATGTTTATGTGGCTCTGAATTACTTACAAGTGCGCTAATTTGCAGGTTTGCGCGAATAGAGGATGAATACCATCAAAGCAGCTCAAAAAAGGAGTGATACCGGCAAAGTGCCAACAAAAAGAAGAATGAACTTCAAGGAAGCTTTTGCGGACTGCATTGTTTTGGTGTACGACCGCACATGATAGTTTAGAGACCCAGGAGAATCAAGCTAGAGCTGTGCGGACCACACTGATTTGGTGTGCGGCCGCGCAGATGAACTTTAGAGAGACGTCAAGTGCAGACCAAACCCACGCGGACCGCGAGACAAAACAGTGCGGTCCGCGTTACTGTGCTCACGCGGCCGCATGACATATCAGTGCGGTCCGCGTGTATCAAGGATCAGAAATCATGCAAGCAAATGATTTGTACGGTGCGGCCGCATGACAAAAGTATGCGGTCCGCGTCATTGTTCCCACGTGGCCTCATGCCAAAATTGTGCAGTCCGCGTGCTTGTTCCAGAAGATACCTTCAATAGCCCAGTTACCCTACGCGGCCGCATGACAAAAGTGTGCGGTCTGCGTGAGGCCCGCAGGGGCATTTTTGTTCGGAAATTTCAGGGTAGTATAAATAGCTTCTTTTTCTTTTTTAGGTTAGATTTCATGATACACTGTAGCGGCAGAGCTCGTGAGGAACCTATTTATGCCTATTTTAGGCATTTGTACAAGTTTAACCTTAAATCTCTTTTCCCATTAATTATTATGGCATTTTTAGCTTTAATCTCTTCTTCTTCTTCATTTTCCATGTCTAGCTAAACCCATAGCTAGGGTTGTAGTCCAACCCTAGTGTGGGTAATTGATGGGTTAGGAGATTAAATGCATGGATGATAGTGGGTAATTGGTTTTGGGTTGAATGAATGTATTCAATTTGGATTTTATGGTTGCAAGCATGAAGTCTACATTAGTGGGTTTGGTCTCAACTTGAGAAAGAGGGGCTAAAAGCTCTCATTCAATCCCAACAAGAACTTAGGATGGACCCATGAGAATGGTAGTCCTAAGTAACGGGTATAAACCTCGAGAGAGTGATTACCCTACTTGAGCCTAGAGTTGCTTGGGCAAATTGGCCTACCCAATTGGTCTTGAGAGAGCCAATTGGGCAAAATTGTTCTCTCTACTGAGAGGTGTGAGAATGAAAGTATAGAGCAACGGCTATCCTAATATCCCATGTATCATCTTCTCATTGAAATCCCATACCCGTTAGTTATCCCACCTAGGTGTGAGCTACTTCCCTAGTCCCTTTTATCCCATTAGAAAAAATCATACTTAGAAATAGTCTTTAGCATAATTAGACAATTCAATAGTAGAAAACAAAAATAGTTGATACTTCGAAAACACCAAAGATGTTAGAAGCTAATCTAGAAGTCAAGACTCAACTCTAGTGCAACACGATTATCACTCCAAAATTCTAACTCCCTGTGGAAATTGACCCCGTCACTATACGGGTAAGAGTTTGAGTGCCCACTCATACCTTCGGGTCAAGTTTTCCACGATCACTTTTTGGCGCCGTTGCCGGGGAGTTAAACGGTGTTGATTAATTGCGTTGCTAGTGTTGTGTTTTGCTTCTTCTTTCCTTCTTTTACAAATTTTCTTGATTCAATTTTAATAGGTACAAATGGCTCTTAATGGAAATGATAATCTTCCCCTTGGCGATGCCATGGCGGGGGAGGAGGTAGAGGATCTTGTGCAAGATGATTTTCTGGTACAAAATGTACCATGAAGGCCTCGAAATGCTAATCAACAAGCCCAAATTCCAGACCCTCCTCCGCCACCGCCAAGGGTTGCACCAAGAGCAATGACAAATCAAGGATATGCTAGTGCCATTGTTCCTCCACGAATCCGGGCGGGGAACTTCCAAATTACAAATGTGATATTGACACTATTGGAGCAGAGAGAGTATTTCACGGGCGCCTCAAATCAAAATGCCTACAAGCACTTGAAGGGGTTTGTGGATACTTGTTGGGGAAGCAAGCAAACCAATGTTTCCGAACATGCTTTGCGGTTGCAACTTTTCCCTTTCTCATTGAGGGGTAAGGCGCTAGATTGGTTGGAGAGATTGCCGAATCATTCTATCACTACATGGGACGAATTGGTGGATAAGTTCATTGCCAAGTTTTTTTCCCCAACTCATATGGCGGCATTGAGAGATGAGATTCTAGCCTTCGAGCAAGAACCAACGGAGCCATTGCATGAAATTTGGGAGAGATATCGGACCATGGTGAAAGAGTGCCAGAATAATGATATGACCGATGCTATGGTTCAACAAACTTTTTATAGGGGGATCAACACGGCGAACCAATGCATTGTGAATCAACTAGCGGGAGGCAATTTCATGAAGTTATCTTTGGAGGAAGCATGTGAAGTAATGGATCAAATGGCCGACACTTCTTCGGCATGGCAAAGTCGGGCGAATGTACCTCAAGGAGACCCGAATGTTATTCATCTACATAAAGAGTTGCATGACCATGGACAAGCCATTGCCGAGCTCACTACTACCATGAATCAATTGGCGAAAGCTCAACTTCAAGAAGTGCAAAATCTGCGCCAAATGAATTCTATGGAGAATGTGTCGATATTGAAAAGAAGGAATAGAGGACAACAAGCACAACAAAGCCAATATGATCAAAATGAGAACAACAATGATGGTGGGTTTTCTAATGATAGTTTTGACGATCAAGATGAGGATTGTCAATATGTGAACAATTTCCAAGGCAATAGAGGAAACCAAAACAACCAACACTGGCGTTCCCAAGGCAATTGGGGAAACAATCAAGGAAGAGGCAATTGGAATAATAACAACAATATAAATGATGGAGGAGAGTGGAACAATCAAGGCAATAATTGGAACAATCAAGGAAATAGTGGTGGCAATTGGAGTGGCAACAACAACAATTGGGGGAACAATAATAATCAAGGAGGGTGGAATAATGGTGGTAACAACAACAATCGGGGGCAAGGTTTTCAAAGAGCTCCCATGTACCAACAACCCAACAATCCACCCCCTTTCCATTCACAAGGATCAAGTTCTTCCGGCAATGATATGGGCCGCATCGAAAGCATGTTCGAGCAAATGATGAAGAAGAATCAAAATTCAGATGCCCAATTAGCTTCTCATAATACTTCAATCCGGAACTTGGAGGTGCAAATCGGCCAACTCTCTCAATCTTTGAACTCCCAACCTAAAGGTGCACTACCAAGTGACATGGTGGTGAACCCGAAGGGAGGGAACAATCATGTGATGGCCGTGACAACTAGGAGTGGAAGAGGCTGTGTCGTAAATGCCACAAATGAGAATCGAGTTATGGATGCGGAAGCTTGTTTGAATGATGATGGCATGCAAGTGAATGATGACCATGTGGTTGATGAACCTTTAGCAACAAATGATGTGAGGATTAAAATTGAGGATGAGGCCGGGATTGAATCCCAAGATACCATGAACCCGTCAAGGGAACACATTATTGATATTCCCGAGCCATCTATTCCTAAGGCCAAGGCACCCTCACCAAGGCCTCCTCCACTGTATCCTCAAAGATTGGCAAAGCAAAAAGTAGATAATCAATTCAAGAAGTTCATAGAGATGATGAAGAGCTTGACCATTAATGTGCCATTGGTGCAGGCACTTGATAAATGCCCGGGTATGCGAAGTTTATGAAGGATTTGGTGACGAAGAAGAGGTCAATGGATTGTGAAACGATAACAATGACTCACCAAGTGAGTGCCATAGTTCATTCCATGGTTCCCAAGTTAGAAGATCCCGGAGCCTTTACTATTCCTTGTACTATCGGGTGCGCCAATTTTGCCAAAGCACTTTGTGATTTGGGTGCTAGTATTAATCTCATGCCATACTCTGTCTTTAAAACCTTGGGTATTGGACAACCTTGTCCAACATCAATGAGGTTGTAAATGGCGGACCGTTCTATGAAAAGGCCTTTGGGAATCATTGATGATGTGTTAGTGAGAGTTGACAAGTTTATTCTACCGGCCGACTTTGTCATACTTGATTGTGAAGTTGATTTTGAGGTTCCTATTATTCTTGGTAGGCCATTCTTGGCTACCGGGAAAGCTCTTGTGGATGTTGAAGCCGGTGAATTGATATTTAGAGTCGGTGATGAGAAGGTGGTCTTCCATTTGTGCAAATCCATGCGCCAACCAAATAGCACCGAAGTGTGCTCGTTTATGGACATTGTCACGGCGGTGATAGTGGATGACACAAGCGCCATGATCAATGTTGAGGATCCTCTTGAGGTGGTACTTCTAAACATGGAGACCAATGAAGATGCCGAACGTGTGGAATGTGTGAATGCCTTACATGGTATGGGCTCGTACTCCTATGAGCCAAGGAAGTTATCATTGGATCTTGAGAACCGAAAGACCCCTCCTACAAGCCATCGATTGAAGAGTCGCCGGTGTTGGAGTTGAAACCACTTCCTCCTCACCTTAGGTATGAGTACTTGGGTCCCAATTTCACTTTGCCAGTCATGCTTTCTTCTTGTTTGACTAACTTGCAGTTTCATGCCACTTTGGCGGTTCTACAAAAGAGGAAGCGAGCGATTGGTTGAACTTTGGCGGACATTCGGGAAATAAGACCCGCATTTTGCATGCATCAAATTATATTGGAGGAGAATGCTGGCCCATCATTAGAGCATCAAAGAAGATTGAACGAGGCTATGCAAGAGGTCGTCAAGAAAGAGATCATAAAATGGTTGGATGCCACTGTAGTGTACCCAATCTCGGATAGTTCTTGGACTTCCCCGGTCCAATGTGTTCCCAAGAAAGGCGGCATGACTGTGATCACCAATGCAAAGAATGAGCTAATCCCTACTCGTATTGTTACGGGTTGGAGAGTTTGTATGGATTATAGAAAGCTTAACAATGTGACAAGAAAGGATCATTTTCCATTGCCGTTCTTAAACCAAATGTTGGATCGCTTGGCGGGTAGAGCTTATTATTGTTTCTTGGATGGTTATTCGGGGTATAATCAAATCCTCATTACCCCGAAAGATCAAGAGAAGACTACCTTTACATGTCCCTATGGCACTTTCGCTTTCTCTCGAATGCCATTCGGATTGTGTAATGCCCCAGCCACGTTTCAGAGGTGCATGATGGCAATTTTCACCGACATGGTGGAAGATATTCTTGAAATTTTTATGGATGATTTTAGTGTAGTTGGAGATTCCTTTGATGATTGATTGACAAATTTGGACCGTGTATTGGCTAGGTGTGAAGATACCAACTTGGTGCTTAATTGGGAAAAGTGCCACTTTATGGTGAAAGAAGGAATTGTCTTGGGGCACAAGGTTTCAAAAGATGGTATTGAGGTCGACAAGGCAAAGATTGAAGTCATTTCAAGACTCCCCCCACCCAACTATGTCAAGGGTGTGAGGAGTTTTCTTGGGCACGCCGGTTTCTATTGGCGGTTCATCAAAGATTTTTCCAAAATTGTGAACCCGTTGTGTAGACTTTTGGAGAAAGACGCAAAGTTTGTGTTTGATGAGAAATGCATGGAGTCTTTTGAGTTATTAAAGAATAAATTGAAAACTACTCCCATAATTACCGCACCCAATTGGACTTTGCCTTTTGAACTAATGTGTGATGCTAGTGATGTGGCGGTAGGTGCGGTACTTGGTCAACGGCTCAACAAGATGTTCCACCCAGTGTACTATTCAAGTAAAACAATGAATGAGGCCCAACGGAATTATACCGTCACAGAGAAAGAGTTGTTAGCCATTGTGTTTGCCATGGAGAAATTTCGTCCCTATCTCATGGGGGCGAAGGTGATAATCCACACCGATCATGCCGCCCTCCGGTATATAATGAAAAAGAATGATTCCAAAGCGAGATTGATGAGATGGGTGCTTCTTCTCCAAGAATTTGATCTAGAAATTGTGGACCGAAAAGGGAGTGAAAATCAAGTGGCGAACCACTTGTCTCGTCTAGAGGAGGAGGGGAGGCCTTCCAACGGCCTTGAAATCAATGATTCCTTTCCGGATGAGCAACTTCTTGCGGTGTCAATGAATGATATGCCATGGTTCGCCGATGTAGCTAATTACCTTGTGTCTAGTGTGATTCCATGTGTGCTCTCTTCCAACCAAAGAAAAAAGCTAAAGAGGGAGAGTTTGGACTTTTATTGGGATGATCCATACTTGTTCAAAATTTGCATGGATGGAGTGATTAGAAGATGTGTCCCGGAGAGCGAACAAATGAGCATCTTGGAAGCTTGCCATTCCTCTTCCTATGGTGGTCACCATGGGGGAGTAAGGACGGCCTCCAAAGTCTTGAGTTGTGGATTCTATTGGCCAACAATTTTCAAGGATTCTAGTGATCTGGTGAAGAGATGTGATGCATGTCAAAGTGCGGGTGGAATTTCAAAGAGAGATGAGATGCCCCTAAACACCATTTTAGAAGTTGACATTTTTTATGTGTGGGGCATTGTCTTCATGGGACCGTTCGTGAGTTCTTGTGGAAACACATATATTTTGGTAGCAGTGGACTATGTTTCGAAGTGGGTAGAAGCCGTGGCTCTTCCTAAAACGAAGCACGGAGTGTTGTGAACTTCTTGAAGAAATACATCTTTACAAGATTTGGGACCCCTCGTGCCATCATTAGTGATGGGGGATCCCATTTTTGTAACAAAACTTTCGATGCATTGTTGACCAAGTATGGTGTTAATCACAAAGTCACTACTCCTTACCATCCCCAATCAAGCAGTCAAGTTGAAGTTTCAAATCGGGAAATCAAAAGCATTTTGTCTAAGACGGTCAATGCAAATAGGACCGATTGGTCCAAGAAACTAGATGATGCGTTGTGGGTTTATAGGACGGCTTACAAAACGCCAATTGGTATGTCTCCTTACCGATAGGTGTTTGGTAAGGCTTGTCATCTTCCGGTAGAGCTTGAACATAAAGCAATGTGGGCCTTGAAAAAGCTTAACTTGGAATGGGAAGTAGCGGCTAATCTCTGGGTTGATCATTTGAATGAGCTTGACGAGTTTAGATTTCATGCATACTCCAGCTCGTCCTTATACAAGGACAAGATGAAGTACCTTCACGATAAATATGCTCGAAGCAAGGAGTTCAAGATTGGTTACATGGTTCTTCTCTTCAATTCCCGGTTGAAATTGTTTCCGGGAAAACTCAAGTCAAAGTGGAGTGGCCCTTTTGAGGTAGTAGGTGTGACCCCGTTTGGAGCTCTAGACTTAAAGAACAAGAATGGTGAAATCTTTCGAGTAAATGGGCATCGGATGAAGCACTACTTGGGGAAACCGGATGACAGCCAAGTGGTGGCACTGTTGCACTTGAAGTGATGGTATGGTAATTTGTGTCGTGCCGCGATGTTAAATCAGGCGCTTCTTGGGAAGCAACCCATGTGTTTTTCTTTTTCATTTTTTTCTTCATCAGTAGGATAGGATTTTTGAGCTAACAGTGTGTGAAGTATTGCAGGAAGTGTGTTGAAATAATGCAACAAAAATAGAGTATTCAGCTCTCTGAAGATTGGGCCACGCGGCCGCACTACAAAACAGTGCGGTCCGCGTGGGTTGAGAAAAGTGAAGTTCAGAGCCCAAGAAGAACCACGCGGTCCACGTACCAAAAGTGTGCGGTCCGCGTGAGATGGACAATAGAACAGAGCATAATGGCAGGTCTCTGAAGTTTGGCCACGCGGCCGCACCACAAATCAGTGCGGTCCGCGTGGAAGTTGGTCAAGTTGAGCAAGTCTCTGAATTGCTCCACGCGGCTGCGAGACAAAACAGTGCGGTCCATGTGGAAACTTAACTGTTAAGAGTTTTCTGAAGATTAGGCATGCGGCTACACACCAAAACAGTGCGGTCCGCGTGACCTACCAGGTAAAATGTACACAAGGTAAAATCTTGTGCGGTCCGCGTGCCAAAAGTGTGCGTCCGCGCAGGTAGGTGAGTTCTGGGTCCCACACCATTTTCTATAAATAGGGACCTCTGGCCTTCATTAAACCTTTTGGCCAATTTTCATTCTGAGACCCATTTTCACTATTCACTTCTACCATATGTGCTCAATTACAGCATTCAACCATCCTTGGTAACATTTCATCTTTGAATCATTATATTCTTTATTTTAATTCATGATTTATGTTAGCATAACTTCTTAATTTCCTTATTTTCTTCTTGTAATTGATAATTTTAGGGTCAATTAGAAAACTAGGGCTAATCTTAATTAATAAAATAACTGAGTAGGGACACCTAGGACATAGGATAGTGAACACAATGGACCCAATTGAACAAAAAGGTACCCGACCAGTTCTGAAATTTTGCCCTATGCGGCCGCACACGTTTGGTGTGCGGTCCGCGTGAATATCTGAATACAAGTAACACCTACGCGGTAGCGGTCCAAATCAGTGCAGACCGCGCGCCTAAGGTTCAGAGAATGCTGCAAGTGTTAATGTCCTCTGTGCAGACCGCATGCATTTTTGTGCGGTCCGCGTTGACCTCATGCGGCCGCATTACAAATCAGTGCGGTCCGCGTGGGTCAACTTCAGAGAGTCTGTTTGAGGGGTGCTTGACCTGTGCGGACCGCGTGGCAAAAATGTGCAGTCCGCATCGACCTCACGCGGCCGCGTGTAAAAATAGTGCGGTCCGCGTGGGTCATCTTCAGAGGATACCACTAGGTTTTGTTAAGCCAGTGCGGACAGCGTGTCAAAAGTATGTGGTCCGCATGGTTCCTGATCTTCACTGTGCTTGTTTCAATTATGATATTCTGTCATTGTATACTACTCAATTGCTTTGACTAACCAATCTAGATTGTATTTTTTTGCAGGCAATGAAGAAAATGTTAGCACAGCGTGGGGGTAAACAACCCGAGAGGGGTGGACCCTCCCGAGGGGGCAAAGGAAAACGGATAGTCAAACTCACCCAGGAGGCCCGGGAAAATATAAAGAAAACCCGAAAGAGCATTTGGGAAGCTCATAGAGCGGCCTCTCATTCCACGGGGAGTGACTAAGTGCCTTCAAGAAGCATCACATCGGAGTCTGCCCCCTCCCACATAGAAGTTTCAGTGCCTCTCATACCATCTTCATCCCCAGAGGGAGATCAACCCACAGAGGCTACTTCCAAGGCCACCTCCAAATCGGTCAATATAGTCTCGGACTCGTCTGATGAGTCTCGAGCTGACAAGCCAAACAGTGATGACGAGTACTCAACTTCTCCCACAGCTTCATTATTAGGGGAGAGTGGAGGCCAGGGTGAGGGAGGTGAGCCATAGGTTGGAGGGATAGAGCGGACCAGGGACCTCAATATGTGGACGAACAGATTTGTTAGTCAACAAGCATGGCACAGGTTCCGAAAGTGGTGGCCAAAGAGGAAGTTGATCCTAGAGCGGAGGTTTATAGATGTGGACTTGCTTCCGCAAAACCCTCATGTGCAAGCACAGTTTCATACAAGAGAGGGTTGGGGTTTCTTCAGAGAACATGTCGAGAATGCTAATGAACATATGGTGAAGGATTTCTACGTCAATATTCACCATCTAGTCCGGGACTCCACTGCCACCAAAGTTAGGGACCAGATTGTGTTGTTCGATGGGAAGTCACTGAATGAGTTTCTAGGGTTTGCTGAGGAAGATGAGTCTCAGTATCTTGAGAAGTTAGCCCAGAAGGAGTAGGCACGACCATGGTTAGCAGAGGTGCTAGCGGCTCCCGGAACTATTCCGGTGTGGCTTAAAGCACTTGAGAAGATCTATAGGAACACCCTCAGCTTCGAGGCGAAAGGGTGGTTGACTTTTGTTTGTAACCAGTTGGATCCCACTACTCATGACCATTCTGTGCCAGTTGATAGATCAGTGCTGGTAGCGTCGATCATGGCACACTTCCCACTAAATGTGGGAAATATCATGTACCGAGTCATCTCAAAGGTAGCCAATGAGACCAAGACGAATTACCCCTTCCCCAACACATTGACCATGTACTTCAATGAGATGAAAGTGAAAAAGAAGAAATTTGATGTTTTGGTGCCTCCAGTGGGGACCGTACTCGTGGTATGATCAAAAGGGTCTGGACAACCCTAAGACGGCCAAAAAGGGCCAAGCCACCACCTCCGCCACAACTGGCAAGTCTGAGGAGCCAGTTGTCACCACTACTGAGCAGGCTACTCCACTACTTCCAGGTCCATCTACAGCACCCTCCTCTTCCACAGCTGATCCGGAGATTCCAGTCTCCAAGACACACAGGTTCACGGCCAACCAGCTCTCGTATACTTTGACTAGTCTGAACAACTAGATGTCAGCTGCGACATCCAAGTTGTCTACCTTGACGATAGTGGTTCAGTCTCACAGTACACCTGTGATGATGGAGGTCCCAGCTTCTATTAAGGAGACACTGAAGAAAATCCTGGACAACCAGGAAAAAATGATGACGAAGAGGGATTCTTTGGAGAATGCGGTTGACTCACATAGAAAGGCACTCAAAAGCCTTGCTAAGGAGCACCGAAAGCTGAGGAAGACCAAGGCCTCGACAGAGTCAGTGGCTGAGATTCAGGAGCAGGTGGACAAACTGGTAGCTGATCAGTTGCCCCTTGATCTCCTATTTGGTGAGCCATCCATAGAGGCACAGCTAGAGCAGCCACCGGAGGAGCTTAGGCCACGCAAGAAGAGGAAGCTCCCCAACACTCAGCTGACTGATCCACATGAGACTTACTCCAGACAACCACATGATATACCAGATCAAGAGCCTGTCCAGGTCCAGGTCCAGGGCCCACTAGAAGAGCAGCAGACTATAGGGGACCGGTCCGAGGTCCCCGAGCATAGAGAGGACCCAGGGAGCACACATGACCCACCATGTTGATCAGGCTTGAGGGGCCATCTATATCCTTTATCTTTGCTCTTTATTTGATAGTTAGCATTGGGGACAATGCTAGCTTTTATTCGTGGGGGTGTGCCCTACTTTTTGATTTTTGGGTTGTATATATTTGACTATCTTTAGTACATTCGTAGATGTAGTATTTGTATACACTTTAACGTTTTCATCTACTCTAGTTTCATTTTTGAACACTCTTTTGATTTTATATAGGGATCCATCTTTGTTCATAGTTCATTTGTTCTTTTTCATCTTTTGATCGTTCTCGTAGAAGCATTAGTTTTTGTTTTAAAGCTTTCAATAAACCCTTGGTTTTCTTAATGCCACGGTTCTTTCCAAGGGTAAAGTGTTGTGTGAACCGGGTGGCTCTTCCCTATGATAGATAGCGTGACAACATTCTTAAGGGTTGAGTCAGTTTTTTCTTTTTTCTTGCTTTTCAAACCTTTTTGTTGGTTAAGGGTACCTCGGGAAAACTTCACTTGGGCCTAGCACATTTGTCTCTGGTCTTATGGTCAAAGACATCAAGTTGTTTCTAGATTGGTGAAAGTTGTTGCCTTGAGAGTCTTGTGTTGATCGAACAACCAACGATGGGTCATATGGACCAAAGTGTGCTCGAATCTATTCCGAGGTTGTTGTGGGCCTTCGACTCTATGTCTTGGTGATCTCTGAGTGTAAGTGTGGTGAGAAAGTAGAATGGTGAGCCCAAGCACCGTACCGATGGTCTAGAACTTGCCCCGAATGTTTGTTGAGGCAAAATCCTAGGTGAAACTTGACTTGAGAAGTGAATATAGGCCACCTTTGATCCAAATGAACATAGCATGAATCATTCCTTCCAACCTACCAATAAATGAATCCCTAGTCACCCATTTTGAGCCTAAAGACTTATTTCTTCATAAACCAAAGTGCAAGCCTATACCCAATTTAGTATTTCTCTTGGCACCCAAAGACCTTCCCTTAAAGTGATTGCCAAAGCATAAGTTTGGGGGAGAAAAGACAATATACAAACAAGGAAGGCACCAAAATGGCAAAAAGGCACAAATGCAATAAGAGAAAGAAAAGGCAATGAAGAAAAAGGAAAAAAAAAAAAGAAAAAACAAGCGAGAAGTTGAAAAAGACCCAAAATGGGAGACCAAAAAGTGTTGATAAGTGAAAAAAGGAAGAAGGACAAATGAGAATGAATGGATCAAAGAGATAGTACCAAATTGCAAAATGGAAGAGTGCCATGGTGCCTCTCTTTCACCCCTTTAAAAGAGGAAATGCCAAAAAGAGTCAAGAAGGCGTTCTATGAATGAATCAAAAGAAAAGCTTTAGGGAAGGTTGAACCACTAAGAACCAAAGTCTTACCCTACTCAAAAAGCTTTCACAATGACTCTCAAAAAGTCCTATATGATCTCAAGTCAAGAAGAGCCTACATTAGCGGATACTTACATAAAGGGCAAGCCTATGGTATCTAATGTCGGGCTTAGGGTCTTTTCCTTGAGAGCGCGAGTGTGAAAGTTTCCACATTGATATTGAGTGGAAATACCCTAAAAGGTGAGATGCACTTGGGGAGAGCCGAAGGTGTGTGAGTTTGGGGTCCATAATAACCAAAGTGCTTGAGAAAGGCTCCTTGATGGATCGAGTCAACCCTCGAAGCTCTTGTGTCACACTTGAACCAAAATGCTTAAAAGTTTTCAAAAAAAGGTGTCAATGATACATTTGCATTAGGGACAATTGTTAGTCCCAATTGATGTTTATGAGGTTACCCCCGGACAAGTAGGGGTTAATTGGTGTCTTTTCTCTGAAGGTTAGGTCTTAGTTTTGATTTGCTTGAGGACAAGCAAAGGTTTAAGTTTGGGGGAGTTGATAACTAGGAATTTTGCATGATTTTGAACCCCGCTTTACCTTAGCTTTGTGCAATAAATGTGTTTAAGTGGCTCTGAATTACTTACAAGTGCGCTAATTTGCAGGTTTGCGCTAATAGAGGATGAATACCATCAAAGCATCTCAAAAAATGAGTGAAACCGGAAAAGTGCCAACAAAAAGAAGAATGGACTTCAAGGATGTCACGCCCCAAATCGAGGAACATGACCGGCGCCTGACCGGGTTGCCCCAGTCAAGCGGACCTGGGTGCCTTTCATTCCCACGCGTTACCCCTGTGTTGACTGTTTCTCATTAACCAAATATATTACTAATCATAATTGATTTCACATTAAACAAATAAAACGATACGAGTGATTCATTAACAAGATTTCAATTTTTACAACGCCCGACATAACACCATATATATACATAAGACTGGAGTCCCACAGTTTACATGTCTACAGAGCCTCTAGGATACAAAAAGAGAAATACAATACTTGTCGGTAACAAGGCTCCGGCTATACCTTACAAAACCAAAATGAAATCTAAACCGAGTGGCATGAACCACACAAGGCCCCGAGGAAGAAAGGGGCTCACCAAAAACGGGCAGTGGAGGATGAAAGATACTACTGCCGATGAGCTGAAGTGCCTGCTACTGATCCACCTACAATCATAACACGAATGTAGCGCCCCCGGCAAAAGGGACGTCAGTACACTTGAATTGTATTGGTATGTATGGACAAACTTTGTCCCAAGTAAACTCAAGCCATTAAATTACATCAACAATTAATTAAGCCAGCGCCAACCATGTTTCCACATTTTCCTCATTTCAAATAATTCTCACACAAAGCACTTTCTACGATCAACCAATTTAACAATAACCAATCAATCACGTAAAGCACAAGTAGTCAAACAAAGGGGCAATCGGTGCCCCACAGGTTGCAAACTCTCCTGCTGTCTCCTTTCACAATTTCACATTATTGATTTTTGTATCAATTTTCAATAGCGATTTCGATCGCTTTCCATCCTTATTGCCCCTGACCACCCTTATTACCTCGGCCACCCTTATCACCCCAACCCACACCTTATTTCACCACGTTGCGGCGCGCAACACGACCCCGCCTTACAGTTGAAAACACAACAATTTCAAACAGCAGATAAGGTACTACACACAATTTCAACAAGTTCAAGTAGGCAACTTACACATTGGTTCATGTTCTCAATTTCTTCTCAATTCAATATCACAACCATATTACAATATTTCCACAATTCAAGTGTTTCATCTCTTTCCACAATAACCCAATTCTCAAGTGTTTCGTTTGATTTCCACAGGGTGCCATATAGGCCATCATAGTCATTATTCACAATTCTTTTGCCAAATTAAACTCCCATTTTACATCACTCACAGCCTCGACAACAAACTTTGAATATCCAACAACAACATCAAGAATTTCACACAATTTGTCAATTTAACACGAAACAAACAAACTTCACACATATAGGCGATTTCACAAGAATCAAAATTAGCCATACATACCTGGTGATGAGTTTTCTTCCTACTTTATGCTTACCCAAGATATCCTACTCTTTGCCAACCTTGTTCTTGAAGACTCTTACTTCTACTCACTTCTTTTTACTAGAAATCAAGTTCAATAATCATGCATGAGTGTAAAATTCTATTTCTAAAAGCTATTTTATGCAAACCTCTCTTTACCCAATTTAAAACTGAAAATCAAAGAAAAATAGTTAGGGTTTTTACCTTGAAAAGATTGGGGAAGTTGAATCCTTGCCCTAGGATCCCTTGGAATTAAGTAGTTGGAACAATCCTTGAAGATGCAAGATTTCTCTCTCTAAAAACCCTCTCTTCTCTCTCTAATTTTTGGTGAGATGATATGATAGAATGAAGAAGAAAGGTGTTATATTAAAGAAGAGATCGGGTCAAAATGTTACAAAAATCTGGGCCGGGGTCAAATATGCGGTCACTATGCGACCGCAGAATCCACATGCGGTCCGCAAAGTGACCGCAAAAATGGCCTCAAAGTTATGCAGGTTCTGTTAAGGAATGCGGTCACTATGCGGACCGCATGTTGATTCCGCGGTCGCAAAAGTGCACCGCAGATTTGACATGCGATCGCATATCGACCGCACTTTTGACACGATTTTGGGCAACTCTCTGGAACGTTTTGCGGCAAGAATGCGGTCCGCATGTCAGGTTTGCGGTCTCATTCTTGACCGCATATTTGACATTTTTCGGAAAAAATTAATTCTCTACATTTTTGAAACTTAAATCGTTACCAAGGGTCCGAACCGCGGCGAGCATGCTCGCCGCGAAGAATTCTACGCATTCCTAACACATTATTCGGACCATGACACCACAGCTACTAGGTTTTATGCACAAAAATTTTACGGGGCCTTACATCCCCCCCCCTTAAGATCATTCGTCCTCGAATGAGGATTTTGAAATAAATGAGTTGGTTTTGAAAGACATGATATGCAACCATCAAAATTTTGACTAACTCTTATATTTTAGAAAAATTTCGCCGGAGTTTCCTTTGTATTATGGACATATCCACCTGTCAGAGGGCCCCCGAAACACATTACCAACCAACAATATACAACTACAACACTTTTCACAACTGGTATACACTTTCTTACCTCAACGAATGCACATATTCTATCACATTGTTACAATTGCACATAACTAGTCACTTCAATGAATTCTTACCTTATTTAACCATTTTAACACACCATGTACACTTAACAAACCATTTCCAATCTAAGCTTACTATTAGTTGTTTATTAAACACGTAAATCTATATAAGGCTTTCATTTATCAAGAACGGTTCAAGTGACTCAAGGCGACAACACATTAAATTCATTACAAAATGAAGGAGACTTTACTAACACTAAGAGAGAAACGACTTGGACAAATTGACAATTACTAGGAGTAGAAGGGTCACCTAATTTCTTCTAGGCTTGATCAAACAAATGGGGGTACTTTTCTTTCATCTCTTTTTCCGCTTCCCATGTGGCCTCCTCAACTTGTTGACTTCGCCACAATACTTTAACAGAGGCAACTTCCTTATTTCTCAACTTACGGACTTGCCTATCAAGAATGGCAACTGGAACTTCTTCATATGACAAATCTTCATTAACCTCTATAGCTTCGACCGGCATGATGGTGGATGGATCTCCAATCACTTTCTTCAACATGGACACATGGAATACCGGATGCACTGATGACATCTCAGGAGGCAACTCTAGCCTATAAGCAACTTGACCAATCCTTTGAACGATCCGATATGCCCCGACATACCTAGGACTTAATTTCCCTTTCTTTCCGAATCGCATGACTCCCTTCATAGGAGATACCCTCAAGAACACCCAATCATCGACTTGAAACTCCAAATCCCTTCGACGAACGTCTGCATAGGACTTTTGACGACTCTGTGCTGTTTTCATTCTTTCCTGAATAACTTTGACCTTTTCCATGGCTTCGTACA
The DNA here is from genome assembly GCA_032618575.1 of Nicotiana noctiflora. Taxonomy (NCBI): domain Eukaryota; kingdom Viridiplantae; phylum Streptophyta; class Magnoliopsida; order Solanales; family Solanaceae; genus Nicotiana; species Nicotiana noctiflora. Next base: position 85,872 of record JASVEL010002442.1, on the reverse strand, counting down.
CCATATCTGGCCCTAGCAATCCCGCTTCACCTACCTCAAACCACCCGATTGGCGATCTACATCTTCTCCCATACAATGCCTCAAACGGGGCCATTTGAATGCTAGCATGATAGCTGTTATTGTAAGCAAATTCTATCAGTGGCAAGTGTTCATCCTAATTACTTATAAAATCTAAGACACAAGCCCGCAACATATCTTCAAGCGTCTGAATGGTCCGCTCGGCCTGACCGTCGGTCTGTGGATGGAAAGTTGTGCTGAGATTCACCCGAGTTCCCAAACCTTGCTGAAACTTCTTCTAAAAGTTAGCTGTGAACTGAGCCCCGCGATCCAAGATAATAGAAAGTGGAGTGCCATGAAGCCTTACTATCTCTTTGATGTACAATCTTGCATATTGCTCCGCAGTATCAGTGGACTTGACGGGCAGGAAGTGAGCCGATTTGGTGAGTCGATCTACTATCACCCACATTGAGTCAAACTTACGCTGAGTGCGAGGTAATCCTACCACGAAATCCATATTGATCATCTCCCATTTCCACCTTGGTATTTCTATAAGCTGAGTTAATCCACCAGGCCGTTGATGCTCGGCCTTCACTTGTTGACAGTTCGGACATTTAGCTACAAAGCCTGCCACATCCCTTTTCATACCGTTCCACCAATAAATCTCCTTGAGATCGTGATACATTTTCGTTGAACCAGGGTGCACGGAATACCTGGAAGTATGAGCCTCTGCCATCACTCTTTCCCGAAGCTCGTCCACATCCGGAACACATAGCCTATCTTGACACCGCAATACACCATCTTCGCTGCTGAGTACAAATGCTGAGGTCTTGTCATCCATGACTGCTTCCTTCGCCCGAACCAATGCTGGATCCATGAATTGTTTTTCCTTGATTTCCGCGACCAATGATGATTCTGCTCCATTATGCACCAAGATATCCCCCTCGTCTGACGCCGAAATACGAACCCCCAAGCTGGCTAATTGGTAGACCTCTCGAGCCAGGGGTCTCCGATCCACACCCAAATGAGCCAAACTACCCATGGATTTCCGACTAAGAGCGTCAGCTACCACATTTGCCTTCCCTGGATGGTACAATATGTCCATATCATAGTCCTTGAGTAGTTCTAACCACCGCCGCTGTCTCAGATTCAGCTCTTTCCGCTTGAACAAATACTGGAGGCTCTTGTGGTCTGAAAACACATCTACATGAACCCCATAAAGATAGTGTCGCCATATTTTCAAGGCAAACACAACAGCTGCAAGTTCCAAATCATGCGTCGGATAATTCTTCTCGTGATTCTTGAGTTGCCTGGAAGCGTAAGATATGACTTTCCCGTGCTGCATCAATACACATCCCAAACCAACCCCGGAGGCATCACAATAAACCACAAATCCCTCTGTGCCTTCTGGCAAGGCCAATACTGGTGCCGAGGTCAATCTTGACTTCAATTCCTGGAAACTTTTCTCACATGCTTCGGACCACTGGAACTTAACTGCTTCTGCGTCAATTTAGTCAATGGGGAGGCGAGGGTTGAGAATCCCTCTACAAACCTCCGATAGTACCTTGCCAGACCCAAAAAGCTGCGAATCTCTGTCGGGGTCGTGGGTCTAGGCCAATCTTTCACTGCCGCAATCTTCTGAGGATCCACCATAATTCCCTCACTGGAAATAACATGCCCTAGAAAAGCTACGGACTCCAACCAAAACTCACATTTTGAGAACTTGGCATACAATTGATGCTGAAGAAGGGTCTGCAATGCTGCTCTGAGGTGAACGGCATGATCTTCCCCGCTCCGAGAGTAGATGAGAATATCGTCAATGAATACAATCACAAAGGAATCTAGGAATGGCTTGAAAACCCGATTCATAAGGTCCATGAAAGCTGCTGGGGCGTTGGTTAGCCCAAAATACATAACCAAAAACTCAAAGTGACCATAACGAGTTCTGAAGGCGGTCTTAGGAATATCCTTCTCCCTGATTTTCAACTGGTGGTACCCGGACCTCAAATCAATTTTTGAGAAGAACTTTGCTCCCTGCAATTGGTCAAACAGATCATCCACTCGAGGCAAAGGATATTTATTCTTGATGGTGACTTTGTTGAGCCGCCGATAATCAATACACATTCGAAGTGACCCATCCTTCTTTCTGACAAAGAGAACCGGAGCACCCCACGGCGACACACTCGGTCGTATGAACCCTTTTTCTAATAAATCCCTCAGCTGCTCCTTTAACTCCCTTAACTCTGCCGGCGCCATTCTATAAGGTGGAATGGATATTGGCTGAGTATCTGGCAATACATCAATTCCGAAATCAATCTCCCTGTCCGGCGGGATGCCTGGAAGCTCATCTGGAAACACTTTAGGAAATTCATTCACAATTGGCACGGACTCGAGGGTAGGCACCTCTGAGGTGGTGTCCGTTACCCGAACCAGGTGATAGATACACCCTTTCTTAATCATCTTTGAAGCCTTAAGGTAGGAAATAAACCTACCCCTTGGCACTACACCATTTCCTCTCCATTCAATAACCGGCTCGTTAGGGAACTCGAGCCTCATAACTCTCGTTCGACAGTCAAGTTTGGCAAAGCACGAATAGAGCCAATCCATCCCCATAATTACATCAAAATCTACCATCCCAAGCTCAATAAGATCGGCCGTGGTATCACGACCACCCACCGTAACAACACAATTCCTATAGACTCGTGAGGCTGTAATAGAATCACCAATAGGAGTCGACACAGAGAACGGCTCATGAAGCTGTTCGGGTTCTATCCCAAAACTTGAAGCAATGAATGGAGTAACATAAGACAAGGAGGACCCCGGATCAATAAGGGCATAGCAATCAATAGTCCGAACAGACAGGATACCTGTAACAATATCTGGAGAAGCCTCAGCATTTTGGCGGCCACTCAATGCATAGAATCGGCTAGGTCCACCCCTACCATGAGCTCCACCCCTAGCTGCACCACGCCCTGCTGATGTTGGAGTACATGTTGATGATGTAGCAGCTGAAGAACCGGATGACTGAGCAGATCCCCTACCTATACCCTGACGGGGTGCACGGCAGTCCCGCTGAATGTGACCTCTCACCCCGCACCCGAAGCACACTGGAAGGTCAATGTAGCAAGTTTCTGTATGAAATCTCCCACACTTGGGGCATGTAGGTCTTCCCTGCTGCTGGGATCTCACCCCAGGATGACCGGACTGACGAGACCTCCTGCTGTCTGAACCAGGTCTCGAGTAACTGCCCTGCTGATGACCGTGCACGGATGGCGGTGCACTCGCGGAGGACTGAGCATATGACTGGGATGGCCCTGATGACCCCCTCCCTGGAAGTGATCTCCCTGAACGACCCATTGACCGGCCCTGCTGCTACTTTCTCTTTCTGCACGAATCTTCACTTTCCTGGCCTCTGTGGCCTGAGCAAACCCCACAATCCTCCCATAGTTCATGTCTGAGTGCAAAGCTGCTGTGGCGGCCTCATTCACCACCAAAGGGCTAAGGCCCCTGAACAAACCGTCGAACCCGGGCATCCATGGTCGACACTAAATGAGGAGCATACTTGGACAACCTTACGAACTCCATGTGATACTCCCAAACACTCATACCGCCCTGCTTGAGGACCTCGAACTCTATGGCGCGAGCTGCCATCACCTCGGCAGGCAAGAAGTGGTCCATAAATGCATCTACGAACTCATCCCATCTGGCCGGAGGGCTCCCTTCCTCACGGGAATCCTCCCACATTTCGAACCATGAACGTGCCGCTCCCTTCAGCTTGTAAGAGGCCAACTCTACCCCCTCTATATCTGTAGCCTTCATCACTCTGAGGGTCTTGTATATCTCATCAAGGAATTCCCGTGGGTCAGCCTCTGGATCGGTACCTGAAAATTCTGGAGGGGCCAATCGCAAGAACTGGTGGACTCTGGAGCCAAAGGAATCTCCCTGTCCGCTGGAGGATGCAGGGGCATCATGGGATCTCTGGGCCTGGGCAGCCACTAATTGTGTTAACATATGGATGGCTCCCCTAAGTTCTTCATTAGAGATACCGGAGCCCGAAGCGGGAACTGTATCTGAGTCAGGAACACTGGCAGGAGGAATGGTGGCATCCTCTGCCGCGGCTGGAATAGGGACACTTGGGTTTTGAACAGATGGGCCAGGCAAATTCGGGACCGGTGGGTCATTCTCTCCCACGGCATCGGGTACATGATTAACAGCTGCACTTGGGCCGGCATTGGCCCTAAGGCCAAAGTCTAGCCTTCTTCTTAGGTGCCATATTCTGAAAATTTGGGAACAAGGCACGAATTAGACACGGATATCTCCACATTGCACTTTACCGCACGATATAGATTATCAAAGAAGTAGGTAAATTCCTAAATGCCCGTGTAGCCCCCTACTTATATGATGTGGTCGACAACACACCTATAAGAAGGGCACTACTAGACACGGCTCCGAGACATCCTAGGACACTTTAAAACCTTAAGCTCGGATACCAAGTTTGTCACGCCCCAAATCGAGGAACATGACCGGCGCCTGACCGGGTTGCCCCAGTCAAGCGGACCTGGGTGCCTTTCATTCCCACGCGTTACCCCTGTGTTGACGGTTTCTCATTAACCAAATATATTACTAATCATAATTGATTTCACATTAAACAAATAAAACGATACGAGTGATTCATTAACAAGATTTCAATTTTTACAACGCCCGACATAACACCATATATATACATAAGACTGGAGTCCCACAGTTTACATGTCTACAGAGCCTCTAGGATACAAAAAGAGAAATACAATACTTGCCGGTAATAAGGCTCCGGCTATACCTTACAAAACCAAAATGAAATCTAAACCGAGTGGCATGAACCACACAAGGCCCCGAGGAAGAAAGGGGCTCACCAAAACGGGTAGTGGAAGGAGAAGGATACTACTGCCGATGAGCTGAAGTGCCTGCTACTGATCCACCTACAATCATGACACGAATGTAGCGCCCCCGGCAAAAGGGACGTCAGCACACTTGAATTGTACTGGTATGTATGGACAAACTTTGTCCCAAGTAAACTCAAGCCATTAAATTACATCAACAATTAATTAAGCCAACCAACCATGTTTCCACATTTTCCTCATTTCAAATAATTCTCACACAAAGCACTTTCTACGATCAACCAATTTAACAATAACCAATCAATCACGTAAAGCACAAGTAGTCAAACAAAGGGGCAATCGGTGCCCCACAGGTTGCAAACTCTCCTGCTGTCTCCTTTCACAATTTCACATTATTGATTTTTGTATCAATTTTCAATGGCGATTTCGATCGCTTTCCATCCTTATTGCCCCTGACCACCCTTATTACCTCGGCCACCCTTATCGCCCCAACCCACACCTTATTTCACCACGTTGCAGCGCGCAACACGACCCCGCCTTACAGTTGAAAACACAACAATTTCAAACAGCAGATAAGGTACTACACACAATTTCAACAAGTTCAAGTAGGCAACTTACACATTGGTTCATGTTCTCAATTTCTTCTCAATTCAATATCACAACCATATTACAATATTTCCACAATTCAAGTGTTTCATCTCTTTCCACAATAACCCAATTCTCAAGTGTTTCGTTTGATTTCCACAGGGTGCCATATAGGCCATCATAGTCATTATTCACAATTCTTTTGCCAAATTAAACTCCCATTTTACATCACTCACAGCTCGACAACAAACTTTGAATATCCAACAACAACATCAAGAATTTCACACAATTTGTCAATTTAACACGAAACAAACAAACTTCACACATATAGGCGATTTCACAAGAATCAAAATTAGCCATACATAGCTGGTGATGAGTTTTCTTCCTACTTTATGCTTACCCAAGATATCCTACTCTTTGCCAACCTTGTTCTTGAAGACTCTTACTTCTACTCACTTCTTTTTTCTAGAAATCAAGTTCAATAATCATGCATGAGTGTAAAATTCTATTTCCAAAAGCTATTTTATGCAAACCTCTCTTTACCCAATTTAAAACTGAAAATCAAAGAAAAATAGTTAGGGTTTTTACCTTGAAAAGATTGGGGAAGTTGAATCCTTGCCCTAGGATCCCTTGGAATTAAGTAGTTGGAACAATCCTTGAAGATGCAAGATTTCTCTCTCTAAAAACCCTCTCTTCTCTCTCTAATTTTTGGTGAGATGATATGATAAAATGAAGAAGAAAGGTGTTATATTAAAGAAGAGATCGGGTCAAAATGTTACAAAAATCTGGGCCGGGGTCAAATATGCGGTCACTATGCGACCGCAGAATCCACATGCGGTCCGCAAAGTGACCGCAAAAATGGCCTCAAAGTTATGCGGGTTCTGTTAAGGAATGCGGTCACTATGCGGACCGCATGTTGATTCTGCGGTCGCAAAAGTGCACCGCAGATTTGACATGCAATCGCATATCGACCGCACTTTTGGCACGATTTTGGGCAACTCTCTGGAACGATTTGCGGCAAGAATGCGGTCCGCATGTCAGGTTTGCGGTCTCATTCTTGACCGCATATTTGACATTTTTCGGAAAAAATTAATTCTCTACATTTTTGAAACTTAAATCGTTACCAAGGGTCCGAACCGCGGCGAGCATGCTCGCCGCGAAGAATTCTACGCATTCCTAACACATTATTCGGACCATGACACCACAGCTACTAGGTTTTATGCACAAAAATTTTACGGGGCCTTACAAAGGAAGCCTGTGCGGACCGCACTGTTTTGGTGTGCGACCGCACAGGCTAGTTCAAAGACCCAGGAGAATCAAGCTAGAGCTGCGCGGACCGCACTGATTTGGTGTGTGGCCGCGCAGATGAACTTCAGAGAGACCTCAAGTGCAGATCAAACCCACGTGGACTGCTAGACAAAACAGTATGGTCCGCGTTACTGTGCTCACGCGGCCGCAGGACATATCAGTGCGGTCTGCATGTATCAAGGATCAGAAACCATGCAAGCAGATGATTTGTACGGTGCGGCCGCATGACAAAAGTATGCGGTCCGCGTCACTGTTCCCATGCGGCCGCATGCCAAAAGTGTGTGGTCCGTGTACTTGTTCCAGAAGAGACCTTCAACAGCCCAGTTACCCTACGCGGTCGCACGACAAAAGTGTGTGGTCCGCGTGAGGCCCGCAGGGGCATTTTTGTTCGGAATTTTCAGGGTAGTATAAATAGCTTATTTTTCATTTTTAGGTTAGATTTCATGATACACTGTAGTGGCAGAGCTCGTGAGGAACCTATTTACGCCTATTTTAGGCAATTTTGTACAAGTGTAACCTTAAATATCTTTTCCTATTAATTATTATGGCATTTTTAGCTTTAATCTCTTCTTCTTCTTCATTTTCCATGTCTAGCTAAACCCATAGCTAGGGTTGTAGTCCAACCCTAGTGTGGGTAATTGATGGGTTAGGAGATAAAATGCATGGATGATAGTGGGTAATTGGTTTTGGGTTGAATGAATGTATTCAATTTGGATTTTGTGGTTGCAAACATGAAGTCTACATTAGTGGGTTTGGTCTCAACTTGAGAAAGAGGGGCTAAAACCTCTCATTCAATCCCAACAAGAACTTAGGATGGACCCATGAGAATGGTAGTCCTAAGTAACGGGTATAAACCTCGAGAGAGTAATTACCCTACTTGAGCCTAGAGTTGCTTGGGCAAATTGGCCTACCCAATTGGTCTCGAGAGAGCCAATTGGACAAAATTGTTCTCTCTACCGAGAGGTATGAGAATAAAAATATAGAGCAACGGCTATCCTAATATCCCATGTATCATCTTCGCATTGAAATCCCATACCCATTAGTTATCCCACCTAGGTGTGAGCTACTTCCCTAGTCCCCTTTATCCCATTAGAAAAATCATACTTAGAAATAGTCTTTAGCATAATTAGACAATTCAGTAGTAGAAAACAAAAATAGTTGATACTTCGAAAATACCAAAGATGTTAGAAGCTAATCTAGAAGTCACGACTCAACTCTAGTGCAACACGATTATCACTCCAAAATTCTAACTCCCTGTGGAAATTGACCCCGTCACTATACGGGTAAGCGTTTGAGTGCCCACTTATACCTTCGGGTTGAGTTTGCCACGATCAGATGGCAATCCCCGAGTACGGAGCTGATTGAGGCTTGTATTCATAGCCTTGTGATTTGACTATTCAGTTGCGTATCAAAACCTGACACTAGGTTCCTCGAATTTGATTGGGATCAGATCTTCGGTGCCACATACTAAGGAAAATGGTGTTGCCCTCGTACTGGATTTTGTCGTTGTTCGATACGCCCAAAGGACTTCGGGCAACATTTCTCTCTATTTTCCCTTAGCGTATTTCAATCTTTTCTTTAGATTCTGAATGATGGTCTTGTTCGTCGATTTAGCCTGTCCATTCTTCTAGGATGATATGGCATCGACAAGATCCTTTTTATCTTGTGATCTTCGAGGAACTGTGTTATTTTGCTACCGACAAATTGTTTTTCCATTGTCGCATGCAATCTCGGCGGGTATCCTGAATTGGCATATAATGTGATCCCAAATGAAGTCTATGACCTCATTTTCTTTGACTTTCTTGCAGCACGTGCTTCAACTTAGAGAAATAGCCATTTATAAATAAGATGAATTTAGTTTTACATGGGGCTGATGGCACGGGGCCGACGATATCCATTCCCCATTTCATGAATGGCCATGGCGATAAGACTGAATGAAGTTGCTCACCGGGTTGGTGGATCATCGGTGCATGTCTTTTGCATTTGTCGCATTTTCGAACTAACTCCTTAATATCTTTTGCCATATTGGCACAATAATACCCTACTCTTATGACTTTGTGAACCGGTGATTTGGCACCGGAATAGTTCCCACAATTACCCCTTATAAATTTCTCGTAGGACGTAGTCGATGTCTCCCAAACCCAAACATATTGCCAACGGCACATCAAACATCCTCATGTATGACATTCTATCTTCGGCCAATGTGAATCGTGAAACTTTTGTTCGAAGAGTCTTTGATTTCTTAGGATCCGATGGAAGTTTCACATTCTTTAGATACTCGATATATTTGTTCCTCTAATCCCAATATAGGTTTGTGGAGGTTATTTCGGCTTGGACTTCTTCGACTACTAACTTTTAAAGTTGTACGTCAATCCCCGAGCAAATTCCGTCATCTTCAATTAATGACACGAAATTTGCAAGGGCATCTACCTGACTGTTCTATTCTCGAGATACATGATGCAGGGTCCATTCTTTAAATTGATGTAGGGTTACTTGCAGCTTGTCCAAGTACCTCTGCATTCGATCTTCTCGAACAACGAAGGTTCATTTGACTTGATTAACCACAAGTAAGGAGTCACATTTGGCCACGATGACTTTTGCTCCCAAACTTTTAGCCAACTCGAGACCTGCAATCATGGTCCCATACTTGGTCTCATCGTCAGTCAACTTAGGGGTTTTGATAGATTGCCTAATTGTATTACATGTGAGCTGTTTCAAAATAATGCCTAGCCCAGACCCCTTCACATTTGAAGCGCCATCTGCGAAAAGGGCCCACACCCCGAAGATGTACCCCTTTTGATAAAAGTTCCTTTTTGACCTCGGGTACGAGGGCTGGCGTGAAGTCCTCCACAAAGTCTGCTATTATTTGAGACTTGATGGATGTTTGGGGTTGATACTCGACACCATACCCACTGATTTCTATGACCCATTTAGCCAATCGGCCTGAGAGTTTGAGCTTGTGCTGAATATTACGAAGAGGATAAGTTGTCACCATACAAATTGAGTGGAACTAAAAATATGGTTTTAATTTCCTAGAGGCACTTATCAGAGCAAGCGCTAATTTGTCTAAGTGTGGGTACCAGGTCTCTACTTCACCTAAAGTTCGACTAACATGGTAAACATGAAATTGTGTACCTTGCTCTTCTAAAACTAGGACACCACTTACCGCAACTTCCGAGACTTCTAAATATAGGTAGAGTTTCTCGTTTGCTTTCTGAGTATGAAGTAATGGTGGGCTCAAAAAATACCATTTTAGCTCTTCCAACGCCTGTTGCCATTTCGGGGTCCAAGCGAAATTGTTCTTCTTTTTGAGCAGTAAGAAGAAACTGTAAATTCGATCTGAAGATCTCGAGATGAATCGGCCTAAGGCGGCTATCAACCATCTTAATTCTTGTACGGCCTTAATGATGTCCACGACTGTGATGTCTTTCATTGCCTTAATTTTATTGGGGTTGATCTCGATTCCTCGATTTGACACCATAAAGCGTAGGAGCTTGCCTGAACAGACACCGAATGCACATTTATCAAGATTGAGATTCATGTTATATTTTATCAATATGTTGAAAGTTTCTTGCAAATGTGTCAAATGGTACTCTATGCCTAGGGACATAACTAGAATATCGTCAATATATACCTCCATTGATTTACCTATTTGTTCTTCCAACATTCGATTCACTAGGAGTTGGTAAGTAGCACCAGCATTTTCTATCCCAAATGGCATTACATTATAACAGTATGTGCCATACTTAGTGATGAAGGAAGTCTTTTCCTGATTCTTCGGGTTTATTTGAATTTGATTGTACTTGAAATAGGTATCGAGAAAACTAAGGATCTCATGGGTGATCGTGGCATCGATCATGCGATCGATATTCGACATAGGAAAAGAGTCTTTGGGACATGGTTTGTTTAAATCTTTATAATCTACACACATCTAAGTTTGTTCCTCTTCTTGGGGACTACAACTATGTTTGCTAACCATTCGGGATATTTTACTTCCCGGATGGATCCTATTTTAAGAAGTTCAGTTACATTGTCCTTGATGAATGTATGTTTTATCTCGGACCAGGGCCTTCTCTTATATTTTACCGGTTTGAACTCCGGGTCCAGGCTCAATCGATGTATTGTGATCTCTTGTGGGATTCCTATCATATCTAGGTGGTACCAAGAAAAATAATCCATTATATTTAAAAAGAATTGAACGATTTTTTTCCTGAGCTCGGGATTTAACCCCGTGCCCAAGTACATCTTCTGATCAGGAAGATGCTCGATCAATATGATTTGTTCCAAACTCGACCGTTGACTTCGTTGCATCAGAATCATTGGGGGTCATGAAGTTTCGAGGTATCATAAAATCTTCATCCATGAAGACCTCCAGCTCCTCTGATGGGGCCAAGGTCGGTACCTGTGGTTGCTATTTGACTTCCTGTTTTCCTTTTCGCTTTGATTCCTTTGATAATGAAAGCGCCGGTACTTGTACTACTTCATCAATTGCAAACATCTTTTTGGCGGCAGGCTGTTCGCCATACATCATTTTGATTCCTTCCGATGTTCGAAATTTCAAGGCTTGATGAAGTGTCGAAGGTACTGCCCTCATATTATGAATCCAAGGTCTTCCGAGCATCGGTTTGTATCTCATATCATCTTCAATTTTGTGGAACTTTGTTTCCTAGATAGTCCCGGCCACGTTGACTGGCAACATGATATCCCATTTGGTGGTTTCACTTTCCATGTTAAAACCGTTGAGTACTCCAGCTGCACGTACGATTTGATCCTGGAGGCCGAGTTGCTCTACGACCCTCGATCAAATAATGTTGGACGAGCTATCTGGATCAACCAACATATGTTTAACTTGAATTTTATTCATAGGGATAAATATAAAAAGTGCATCGTGTCACACCTCCCATTTTTACTACCCCACATATATGTATGCCTGAATAGAGGCTTTTGTACCGATCCGTTCGGAAAGATACATAGGGTATACCTCAATGTTCAAATACCTGAGACGGATATAATAACAAAGAGGAGGGAGTTTTTCCACTTAAAGGACAATCAGTTTGGGATTTTGTTAAATTATTAGAGTCTCCACTTGAGAAAATAAGGGTGTCCCAAGTCACCAATTAATCCCGAACCCGAGGAAATTGACTCTGTTATTACAGTCCGCGAAACAAAGACCTGGATAAGGAACTCTGTTAACCCGAGAGAAGGTGTTAGGCATTCCCGGGTTCCATGGTTTTAGCACGGTCGCTCAATCATCGTTCTTGAATCTTGTTTGACTTTGTTATAAATTTTAACAATACGTATGTGCTTTTACTTTAATATTTTACAGAATTGCGACATCGCGAAAACGCACCTTGAGTCACACCGTAACCAGTACGCCTGTGACTTTTGGTACATTTTAGCTTTGCCGGGATTTAAGATTTGAGTTGCACCAAGTGCACACTCGTTCATATGGAAAGTATACCAAATCGTGCCTAATAGAGTCTATCGGCTTTTAATTCTTTTGGGATAGACTATGAAGTTTGCTAGTAGCCTTCCCGGGTCTATTTATGTATTATATCATTACTAAAGGGGGCCCCGCTATTTAGTGTTGTGCGAGGCTCGTCTCAATTACATTTTTTAAGGTCCAACCCTATTGTTTAACTACACTTTTTACATATGTTTTTCCCTTAACCATTTTTAGTACCAGACATTCCAAGCCTGTTATTTCTGTTATTATTGGGCTTAGATCTCCGGAGTGAGCTTTAATGCGTTACAAACACATCTAGGTTTTCAGAAACCCAGATCTGACCTGGGCTTTCACTTGCCAGCCCAACAGACATACGAACACAATCTGGGCCCATGCTACTTATCAGGCCCAGACTCATTTAATGTAACCAAAGCAGAAATGTAAATAAATCAAGTATACAAAAATAAGAATGAAATCAGAACGTTTTTATTTATTAGAAAAAGGGAAGTCAGTACACAAATTGTCAATATTAATTCTGAATCAAAACCATCTGTTGTACATAAGAATTAAACTAAAAGACTACTCTATCTTTGATCCCTACTAATGAATTTACACTAATCATCGAATTACTTGCTAGTTGAGATTAACGGTTACTTAACTATATATATACATATGTGAGAAAATATAAGGATTATTTAAGGATAAGACGAATTAATTACAGTTACACTATTATACTACCGATTTTTCTATGAACTAACTCATTTTATATTGCAGTCTGGTTCTAATTGAGTTGTTATGTTATCTAGTTGTTTCCCTTTTTTAAACTCACTCAAATCCAAACTTTTGTTCCTTTAAAACTAACTAACTACACGAGCAATGGTTACACAGTCTAATTACCCAATTGTACAACTCGAGTACCTATATTCAAGTGGCTCAAAGACTTAAGCATAATTAAACTACTGATTTTACTATGACTTGGAACATTTCAAAGTTATTAGCCCAGTTATAGATGAATCACAGCTCGATCTATCATTTTTCCTTTTCAGATCATACCTACGTTTAAGTATAGATTCACGAAGTGTGGTTAGCTATGCAATTGTGATTTACGAAACTACTGTGAATGAGTGATTAGCGATTTGAAATTATGATTAGTTAACTTATGTTTAGTGTTTTACCTATTTAAACTAGGCGAGATATACTAGCTATACTACACTACCCACTAATAAGCTATTACAATATTTTTGTTTTTGTTCATCTACCACTACATTCTACAATACCATTAAAACTACAAATCTAAGCTAATACTAAAGATAATAACAATATTAAACTACACAATACAATGTAAAGCATGAATCAAGCTGGGACTTCATTTTATTTTCAGCCAAATCACCATTACATCTTCTAACGAACAAAGGTGTACCTGAATCAGCAAGAGAAATCAATGAGTCTAGGGGATTAAGCAAGTAAGCACAACAAAGGACTCGAACAGCAAATGCAACAGTGATGGATTGAAAATCAACAAACAAGAAGGCCACGGCAACAGCATAATAAGAATCCAAGCAAAGCTCAAACAGAAAACCACGAGAACAGATGAATATCAGATGCCCTCACTCAAAATGCTTGGAAAAGACTATTTGCTATATTACTACTACTTTCTCTTGACTTTTCTTATCAAAAGCCAGCCCCTAATTCACTCTTTTTAGGGGTATTTATAGTTGTGAGAAGGGCTGATGACTTGGGGTGAAAGAATGGGATTAAATCCCACGTCTCCCCCTTTAAAATTATTCAATTTACACTTAGACCCATATTTCAGTTATCAAATCCCTTCCAGCATGTGCTGGAAGGTTCAATTAGATTCCCTTTTAAAGCTTTTTACAAAAGTATCCTTAAGGGTTGAAGATTTTTAAGGTGGGCCAGTGTGCTGGACCTTGTAGAGTTGGTCAATTTGCAAAATTGACCACTCTTTGGTCACTTATTATCTTATAACCTATATTTTGTTTGATTTTCAGTCTTAAACCTATTTCAAAACTAGCCATTTTTTGGGAACTTAGCACTAGCAGCTATAACCAATTCCCTAAAGTTAATGAGTGTTAATCATATGCTCATACTAACAAGAACTACTGAAAAAGTCATTTTCAACATGTATTGCACACATAGCCACATAAGATCAAACAATGTGCATCAATCAAACTAAACTCAAAAGGGGAAATTTGATAGGGTTGAATCCTAATCAATCAATTCACATTACCCAATTTCATGTGACAAAGTGTCAATCAATATTAATTAGACTTAATTACAACCAGTTGTTGTCTGATAATACAATTGAAAAACCTCAAGACCTTCAAGGTTCATGGCATAGGCACTCACAGAAGTTAAACTCTCAGAAACAGTCAACAAGCAAAATTAAGCATGGCTCACAAGAATCAGAGGATCTATGATATCACTTAGACCCACTATATCAGCCCATTTTCAATGCAGGACATGACAGACAAGATGAAGTATGCAGAGCAGAAGGACACGGAGAAGATAATGAAGAAAGAATCCTGAATCTATCATGCTACAAGATAGGAGAGAGAACATGGTCATTAAAATGCATGTGAAAGGCCATTGAGGGTGTTATTAGAGTAAAATCCCTTAAGTAGGCATGAAAATCAAACTACTAACCCTAAAATCTAGCTAAGAAGAGAAAACATGGAAAGCTGAATAGAATAAACCCCACTCGAGAGTTAAACAACTAAACTAAAGCATGAAGGGAGGCAAAAAGATATCTAATGTTGAAAAACTCTATCTATAACCAAGAGTGAAGAAAACACAGGGAAGAACAGTCAGGATATCAACTTAATATAAAGATGAAAAGAAAAATAAGAGTTAAGCTAGTATCAGAACTAAACATGCATAACAATATAAGAAAAGCTACACTATAAGAGCCAAACAGATCAAAGACCATATGGTTCACAAGATGAAGAAGAAAAGAGAATCAAGGTAACTTTTGACTCAGCAGAAATAGAACATGACTTGAAACAAACAAACAAACAAAAGAACAAATATATAAAATTAAAAAAAAAAGCGAGTTAAGAAACCCTAACACTAACAGATGTAGTCATGGGATTTCAAGATAGAAAAACAGACAAAAATACACAAGATGAAAGATATGAAACAAACAAGTGAAGCAGATGAACATAATTTGAAACAAACAAACTGGAAAAGATACGAAAGATGAGCAATATCAAAACCCTAAAACTAACAGGTGAAGCACAAGATGTCAAGAATCTTAAAGAATAGAAAAAATAGACAGAAACAAAGGAAACATGAGCATAAACAAAATAGGGAAGCAGATAGAACACAAAAAGGCGAAGGTACTTAGCTTAGCAGGGATTGTCCACTGAGCTTCCCTTCTTCACCCTCTTTTATTTTCAGTCTTTTCAGGTCTTTTGTTTCTTTCTTTCGTTTTTTCTCACTTTTCTTTTCTGGTTTCTTTTTAGACTTTAAAGTGAAGTCTTTTAGGTTTTTGGTTGTAGTGGGATGTTTTGAGAGGGTAAAGGTTGTATCTTGGAAGGGTTTCGATTTTTGAGTCGCCGGAGTTAGGGTTCCGGCGACTTTATTTGGGATATTCGAAGAGTTTTGGGGAGATTCGAGGGAGATCAATGGTATCGGTGGGTAGATTGGACCAAGACGGTCCTTTTGGCATTAGTTTGGAAGAGGGATTCATAATTTGGTGGTTACCGGAGTTAGGTTCCGGTGACCGGCGAGTCAAGAACAAAGGGTTCTGTTTTAGGGTTTTCTAGGGTTTTGAGGGTGTTTGAGGTGAAGAAGAAGGAGAAGAGGAGAAAGGGAAGCTAGGAGATGGCCGGAGACCACCGTTGGAGGTGGTGGCCTCCATGGCCGGCGAGGTCTGTGAAGAAGAAGATGGTGAAGACGAAGGAGAAGAGGGAGAGATCGGAGGCGGCTAGGGTTAAGGGTTTCCAAAAGTGGCCGGTCTTCTCAAACCGAAGCCTTTTATAGGTAGGGGGTTGAGGAAATCTGGACCGTTGATCTGATGAAGATCAACGGTCGTTAGGAGCGTTACTTAAACGGTGTCGTTTGGTTGCTAATGAGACCATAACCTTCAACCCTCAGATCATCTCAAACGGACGGATGAGATCAAACCTATTTATTTAATTAACCCATTAATTTCGGCCAATTATCTCAACCGTTGGATTCAGCCTATTGGACGGCTAAGATCACTAGCCTCTCAATGAACCGGACCTGGCCTTTGGGCTGACGCAATTGGGCCTTTTAATTCACGTCTTTTTGGCCCAAAGTACTTAAACCCATATGTATTTTTTTATTTTCTGATGTTTTAATTATTTTTATGTATTTTCTTTTTGTATTTTTGTTTTCTTTTCTTTTGTACTATTTAAATTATTCAATTTCCTACTTGCACTAATTTTTTAATATTTTTTTTGGCAATTTTCTACTATTTTTCTTAATTTCCGCTATTAATGCTCTTTTTTGTTGATTTTCTTTTAACTACTTAATTCAAAATGCATGTATTGAACCTATTTTTTTTTCAAATTTTAATTATTTAAACACATAAAATGCATTCAATTTCAAACAAGACATGCAATTACACTCAAAAATATTATTTTATTTTAATTTTGGAATTTTTACCTAGTGCAAAAATCATGTGCTCACACATCGTTGTGAGGTTGTTCGATTCCTTCTGCATCCTCATCATTGAAAGATAAGGTATCTTCTAGCAAGTAGTCTCGGGAATGCTTCTCTGTTGTGATTGTTACTTTGGTACATTTAAATATTGAGCCTTGAGGAATATCGACGCTACCAACGATCATATGAATCACATATTGTGTTTCTTCCTGTTCGATTTTCCTATTTGCACCCCTATCTCTGAAGTGATTTTTAGCTCGATCACTTAACATCTCTCGAATGTACCCCTCGTTGTATAAATGAGCTACATCCTCCCTTAATTGTCTATAGTCTTTGGTTTTGTGACCATGGGTTCCATGGTATTTGCATATGTTATTAGGATTTCTTTGAGCCGGATCGATCTGTGGGGGTCTGGGCCACCTGGTATCCTTGATTTCAAATGGCTGATACAGTAACCCGATGTATCGATGCTGAAGTTATATTCTGATAATCGTTGTGCTTCTTTGGGCTCGACATGCTTATCGAGTCCACTCTTACTCATGATCCCTCTAGATATTTGTCCTCGATCATTCCTTTGATCATTCCAAATAGGATTACGTCCCGGTCCATTATTTTTATTATCTACGTTCTATGGTTAGTACCGATCTTTATTTTATTGAGGCTCTTTATCGATATCTCTTTTAATCCTACCTTCAGATCTATTTGGATAAACAAAACTGAAAGGGGCTCCAACTGGTCATTCTCGACTCTGATCTTTGAGTGGTATAGATTATGTACATCAGCCCAAGTCAAAGCTGGATACTCAATCAAATTTTTCTTTAGTTATCATGATGCTATCGAACTTTGCTCATTCATACCTTGAGTGAAGGCTTGGATAGCCCAATCATCGGTGATCAGGGGTAGGTCCATGTGTTCCACTAAAATCGAGATGCAAATTCCATTAGCATTTCATTATCCTTTTGTCTCACTTTAAAGAGGTACGACTTCCTAGTCGCGACCTTATCGCTCCGATGTGTGCCTTTATGAACGAATTAGCAGCATGGCGAAGAAATCGATGGAGTTGGGCGGCAACACTGTGGTACTATATCATTGCCCCCTTCAATAAAGTTTCTCTGAACCTTTTCAACAGAACAGATATAATTTTATAATCCTCTAAGTCATTTCCTTTTATTATGTATGTAAGAAGTGACATGCTCATTAGGATCAGTGTAGTTCCATTGCTTGGGAATTTCTAGCATGTGGAACTTCTTTGGAATGGGCTACGGAGCCGCACTTGGTGGGAAAGACTTCTGTATGAACGTCTTTGAATCTAAACCCTTTAGAATCGGGTATTTGATCAACTCGTGAGTTGTATGTTTCAACCTTTTTATCATTAGCCTCAATTTTCTTTTCTACCGATTCAATCTATTTAGTGAGCTCATCAGCATCTTCATGATGTCAGGATTAATTCTCGACCCAATATCATTCGTTTTCTTTTTGGTATAGACTCGACCCTATGAATTGCTTCTTGTGACATATCGAGTTCGATTCTGCTTGGTGCTTGATTCTGAATTTGGAGTTGCACTATTACAGCTTGCTGAGTCTACGACATTTCAAATATCATTTGAAAGCTATTCCTGCCTTCTTCACCACTCTACACATTCGGATCAGCTACCCGGGCGTCTCTCCGGAAGCTATTTTTAGGGTCAGTGCCTAAATTCCATGAATCACAATACGAGAACTAACATCAACTGGACCTATGGTCGATGTTCCATCAGGATTTATTGGAGGTACTCCATTTCCCGAGGTGAATATGTCCTCGTTCTTGCCATTAACACCAAGTCCAATGTCTATGTGAGTGGGCACTGCTTGACAGTTTGGCATGTTGATTCCTGAAATCAAAGACCCTTACGAGAATAATCATAAAACCAGTGTGTGTTATGAAGATTAATACTAGGCAATCACTATTATCCTTAGCCCCACGGTGGGCGCCAAACTGTTTACCCTAAAATTGGATAACAATTAAACTTATAATGTGATTTTAACGATATGTGATTTTACCTAATACCAATTGATAAATGCAAAGAGTAATAATGGAAACTAATAATAATGTAAGGCGAACCAGTGTTTGTACAGAGCCCTCAAGCTCGAATACCCTCGAGCTACTTGTGTAAGAACAGTTAAAATACAATAAGTTGATAAACAAGATAATGTAAATTAAAGAGAGAATATTGTATTGCTTTGATCTACGTGGATGTAAGGTGGTTAGAAGATGATTAGGACCCTCTTTATATGTAGAGGAGTCTTATTTATGGTACAACTCTATTTACGGAAGGAAGTCCCATGATTAACTAGGTAATCATCCTTGATTTGATATGTTCTGAGATTTACGCCATGATCTCGCCTTTCTATTATTGTGCTCTGCTTGATGTCTGATGTCACGACCCAAATCCGGTCGTGATGGCGCCCAACCCTAAAGCTAGGCAAGCCAGACCAACAACCGTTTCATATTTAACAACAATTCCCAAAATGACAATTCAAGGAGAATATAAGAGTTTATAATAATACTCCAATAATAATAGTAGGATGAAAATACTGAGAAGTATGAACACTGAAAATAACACTCCCAAAGATCTGGGGTCACAAGTCTAGAGCCTCTAAGTAAAAACTGGATAATAATAGGAATATCTTAACGAAATACTCAAGTCTGAAAGTATATATGTAAATAAATTGAAATAAGAAGAGGAGGCAGGTTCTGCGAATGCCAGTAGCTACCTCAGCAACTCGGATAACTCTGAATAAAACTTAACTGCTCGGCTAAACCTCCGGCGTACCTGAATCTGCACACAAAGGTGCAGGGAGTAAGGGTGAGTACTAAGTACTCGGTGAGTAAAAAGCATATAAAATAGCTGAAAGCAAGAAATTCATGAAATGCCACAAAATAAAGCTATGTCTAATAGTCCGATTCGTACTACAAACTAACAACAACAGCAATTCATAGATAACACAAGTAATTAACAATGCATGAATGCAATGCAATGCACATGATTGCTACAGTGCATAGCCCGATCCATTTAACATCGACGATGCTCACTAGGGGTGTGTACAGACTCCGGAAGGGCTCCTTCAGCCCAAGTGCAATATTCATACCATTCGCTGCGGCGTGCAGCCCGATCCACACTCAGTCCACAATATGCATATGAGCCACATAACAGTTTCAATTTGTTTATTTCCAATTTCCAATTCATTAATAAGGAAAATACTTTAGTTTCTTAATTTTCAAGAACAGGTGACTTAGCATTTCATATTAGTGATTTCAACTCAGGACTAAGATCAATGATTTTACAAATCATGCGATCACAAAGATATCTATTCCCTAAGGATACTCCAGGTCGGCACAAGGCCCAAAACATGGCATAAAGCCCATATATATTCAACATAGAGTGAGTTTAAATCGCCAATATAGTATTATTCTTGTTCGAGATGGACCAAGTCACAATCCCCAGTCATAACTAATCCCGCCTGCCATGGGATGTGAGTCAAGCCCTAAATAGCATCCCAATGTGATAAGCCGGGGTTTCAAACCCTCAGGCTATCATATATACCAACTACTCACCTCTAACCGGCCGTGAACTCGTCCTTAATGCCCTTTCCCTTCAAATTTGCCTCCTCGTATGTCCAATCTAGTCAAACCACAGCGAATACATAAATATGGGTCAAAGAAACATAACTCAATCAAAATTACTCGAAAAGTATAACAATTCACGACGTTGGTAAAAGCCGAGCCCCGGTCCCACTTCTTGAAAAATTCTGAAAGTCATACCAACGGATTCCTCGTCTCGCCACGAGTCCGTACATATAAAATTATCAAAAACGGAGTTCGTAGGGCCTTTCAAATTCCAAAAAATCATTTTTCAAGAATTAAGCCCTGGTTCTTCACAATTTCTACCCAATTTTATGAATTTTTGTGTTGATTCTTGCATAAAATCACGTTTTCTGGTCAAGAGACTTACCTCCAAGTAATACCCATTGAAAACTCTCTTTAAATCGCTCCTACTCCATCAAGAGTTTCGTCTTCCCAACATCGCTTAAGAAGTTGACTTTAACTAAATGCTTTTGGTTCCATTGGGACGATATATCAACTTTTGTCATGTTGCCAAATCTTGAAGAGCTCAAACTTAAAGATTATGTAGTCACTGGTGATCAAGTATGGAGATTGAGCGATGAAGATAAGTTCCAAAGCTTGAAGTTTTTGTTATTTAAAGGCACACGTATTGAGCGTTGGGAAACTAGCAGTGATAGCTTCCCAAATCTAAGACGCCTTGTTCTCAAGTGTTGCAACTACCGGAAGAATTCCCATTAATTTTGGGGAAGTTTGTACGCTGGAGTCAATTGAGTTACACGATTGCAGCACTCAAGCTGAGGTTTCTGCAAGAAATATTGAACAAGAACAACAAGACATGGGAAATAATTCCCTTAAGGTCTACATCCATAACAGTCGCTAGTAAGTTTTACATCTCTTTAAAAAATTCTTCATTCTTTACATTACCTATTACTCCTTTGTTAATACCTCCTTGACATTTCTACTTTTCATCTTGCGTGTAGGGAAATAAAGCTTATTTCGAGGGACTATCTCCATATCGCCAACCTTTTATTACTATATTTTGAAACTTGTTGTTTAAATTTATGTTTTAGGAATAAGCCATATTTAATGCTGGTCTTACCCATTTGAGATTTAGAATTGTGTATGTGATAGTTCCAAATGAATAAGGTTTCACATCTTCTATGACAGTAGTGTTGTCACAACCCTAGTTCATCAATCGTGAACCTGTCATGATGGCACCCAGTCTCCGTAACTAGGTAAGTCTAACACGATGCGGAATATACAAGTTCATGAACGTTAAATGAGAAAATAGCGGAAAACGATATAAATGGAATGTAACAAGTGCCGCTTGGCACATACATTCATCAACCACACCATATAGAATACTACCAAGACCCGGAATCCCACGGGTAACACATACTAAAAAAGGAAAGTACAACTGTGTCTCTATACATCAAGAGTATCTAAAAACAACGGAATAAGGGAAAATAACTACTATCACTATCATAATAGAAAGAGGGCCTCCGGATCCGCGGACGTAGCAGATCATACCTCGAGGTCTCCGAATGTGCTGTTGAATCACCTAAGATGAGCCTGTCCTGATGTACCTGGATCTGCACAACAAAAGTGTGCAGAAGAGTAGCATAAGTACACCACGGCGGTACTCAGTAAATGCCAAGCCTAACCTCGATGGAGTAGTGACGAGGAAGGTCAGGGCCCTACCGATAGAACAATAACATAATGATCAAAACAGTAATAAGCAGGAATAAGTAAGAATGAATGTGAAATAACAACAATAAAGTAATTACTACAACCGACTACGATTAGCTAACTACAGGTAACCAACACAGCATAAACTCAAACCAGCAAGTCCAGGACCTGTGGGAATTGAACCCGGAGTCCCACTCTATAATCAACAACCCAAGAGCTACGAGAATTTAACCTGCAGTCCCAATATCAGTATCTCTGGGTCTCCGGGAATCGAACCTGCAGCCCGTGTCTTAATATCTCAGGATCTTCGGGAATCGAACCCGCAGTCCATATCTCAATAATATATCAATAAACTTCGGGTCTCCGGGAATCGAACCCGCAGTCCACAAACAATACCACTCCGGGTCTCTCGGAATTGAACCCACAGCCCTGGGATCTCCGGAATCGAACCCGCAGTCCACCAACATAACAAATAAAGAAACGCACATAGAAAATATAATATGCTTAACTACAACTTCACCAAAAACTAGTGCCAACAATTATCAAGAAGTTCAAATAAGACAATTAGGCAATTAGACAGATAAATCTTATCTAATCATGTTTTCCTAACGAATACATGGTAAATGTCAAAATTTAATCAACTAAGAACAAGAATATCACGAATCGGACAATTCAAGTAAAGTGAGTTACAACAACCAGCGCATGTACACGTCCGTCACCTCGCGTACAAGGCATTTAAACTATCACATAATATCCTAGGGATGAAGGTTCCCCCACACGAGGTTAGACAAGCCACTTACCTCGACTCCGATACAAAACTTCTAAGAGACAACTCTCTTGCCATGAATATCGACCTCCACATGTGTAGTATCTGATCAAAATCAATAGAAATACATCAAAATAAGCCAATTAGGCATTACCCATTCGAAACAATCCAAAATACACCAAAAACCACAAGTTGCCAAAATCCGACTTTTGGTACGCTTCTCAAAAAATTACAAAATTTATATATTCGGGTTCCTTATTTCAACACGAGTCCATGCATATAAAATTTACCAAAATCGGACTCTGTTTTCCCATTCAAATCGACGATTTACCATAATTTAGGCCTAGGGTTAAAACCCCCCATTAATCCTCCATTAACAGTGAAATACTCAAGGATTTCATGATAAAATAACGAAATTAGGCCAAGAAACTTACCCCCGATGATTCCCGCCGATATCCCAGCGATTTCCCATCAATATTTTCTCTAAGAACTCAAAAATGGGGTTTTGCGAATGAGCCTCGCGACTGGACTGTTCTGGACTTAAATTCACTCCCATACATCTTTACTCTATGCGATCGCATGAACACTGTTGCGATCGCATAGGACAAATTTTGACCCCTCGCCAAACTACTCTATGCGATCGTATAGTCCTCAATGCGATCGCAATGCTCACCAAAATATACCTATGCGATCGCATACCCTGCTCCGCAATTGCATAGAACAAAAAGCTGGGCCTGGGGACCCCTACTCCATACACTATGCGATCGCAGCACAACCTTCCAAAACTATGTGATCGCATAGCCTTGCCCGCGATCGCATAGAACAAATACTTGGCCTCCTCAAAACCTTCTATGCGATCGCATCAGCCCATTGCGACCTCATAGAGCATTCGTCTGCTGCATATACCAGCAGTTAACAGCATTTCCAAAATGCATGAATTAGCCCGATTGGACCCCCGAATTCATCCCGAGACCCCCGGGACCCCAACGAAAACCACCAACCTACTCCAAAATATGATACGAACTTATTCCAATCATAAAAACACACCCTTAAACACGGAAATCACCAAATCAAAGCGAATTCAAGCCTAAGTTTCATCCTAAACTTCTGAAACCTACATACTATCAAAAACCCGATCAAACGATGTCCGAATGACCTGAAACTTTGCAGACATATCCGAAATCACCTAACGAAGCTACTGCAGCTGTCGGAATTCCATTCCGCCCGGATCAAAATCTCACCTGTCGATCGGATTTCCAAAAATTTCAAACTTCGGCATTTCAAGCCTAATTGAGCTATAGACCTCCAAAATACATTCCGAACGCGCTCCCAACCCCGAAATCACATAATGGAGCTAATGGAACCATTGGATTTCCGTTCTGAGGTCGTCTTAACACTGTTTTGAATACGGGTCATTTTCCAACTATAAAGCTCTCATTTAGGGACTAAGTGTCACAAAACACTCCAAATTCCAGAACCGACTCTCCCGGCAAACCACAATAGCAGAATGGACTCAGGGAAATAGTAAAATTGGAGTTCGGGGCATAAATTTTAAAAATGACCGGCCGGGTCGTTACATCTTCCCACACTTAGTTCTTCGTCGAACGAGCATAGAAAACATACCTGGAGTGATGAAGAGATGAGGGTACTGGTTGCGCATATCCTGCTCGGTCTCCCAAGTACCCTGCCACTGAACCTTTACTGAAGCGATGTTCTTTGACCTTAGCTTCCTGACTTGCCTGTCTAGTATGGCCACTGGCTTCTCAACATAAGACAGATCCTCGTCTAGCTGAACAGAAGTGAAATCCAACACATGCAACGGGTCACCATGGTATCTCCGGAGCATAGAGACATGAAATACGGGATGGACTCCGGTTAGGCTGGGAGGTAAGGACAACTAATAAGAAACCTCCCCAACACGCCTCAAAATCTCAAAAGGGCCAATAAATCTAGGACTCAGCTTCCCCTTCTTCCCAAACCTCATAACGCCCTTCATGGGCGAGACTCGAAGCAGAACCCGCTCGCCAACCATAAAAGCCACATCGCGGACCTTCTTGTCCACATAACTCATCTATCTAGACTGGGCAGTACGAAGTCTGTCCTGAATCACCTTGACCTTATCCAATGTATCCTGAACCATATCAGTACCTAGCAATCTGGCCTCGCCCGGCTCGATCCAACCCACGGGAGACCTGCACCTCCTACCATATAAAGCCTCATACGGTGCCATCTGAATACTGGACGGGTAGCTGTTGTTATAAGCAAACTCCGCCAGTGGCAAGAAATAATCCCACGAGCCTCCAAACTCAATCACGCACGCACGGAGCATATCCTCCAAAATCTAAATAGTGCGCTCGGACTGACCATCAGTCTGGGGGTGAAACGCTGTGCTCAGCTCCACCCGAGTGCCTAACTCCTACTGTACGGCTCTCCAGAACCGTGAAGTGAACTGAGTGCCTCTATCTGAAATGATGGAGACTGGAATACCATGCAGCCGAACTATCTCCCTGATGTAGATCTCCGCCAGTCGTTCCGATGAATAAGTAGTGCTCACCGGTATGAAATGGGCGGACTTGGTCGGCCGATCCACAATAACCCAAATGGAATCAAACTTCCTAACAGTCCGTGGAAGCCCAGATACAAAGTCCATGGTGATGCGCTCCCATTTCCACTCTGGAGTCTCAGTCTGCTGCATTAACGCACCCAGACGCTGATGCTCATACTTCACCTGCTGGTAGTTGAGGCACCTAGAAACATAGTCAACTATATCCTTCTTCATCCGCCTCCACCGGTAATGTTGCCTCAAGTCCTGATACATCTTCGCGACACCCGGATGGATGGAATACCGCGAGCTATGGGCCTCTGCTAGAATCAGCTCTCAAAGATCATCTACATTGGGCACACAAATACGCACATGCATCCTCATAACTCTATCATCCCCAATGGTAACATCTCGAGCATCACCACGCCGAACTCTATCCTGGAGGACAAGCAAATGAGGGTCGTCGAACTGACGCTCCCTGATGCGGTCAAATAGAGAAGACCGAGAAACCACACAAGCCAGAACCCGGCTGGGCTCCGAAAGATCCAATCTAACAAACTGTCTGGCTAACGCCTGAACATCCATCGCCATAGGCCTCTCCGAAGCTGCTAGATATGAAAAACTCCCCAAACTCTCTGCCCGGCGACTCAAGGCGTCGGCAACTACATTAGCCTTGCCCGGATGATAGAGAATAGTAATATCATAGTCCTTCAGTAGCTCCAACCATCTCCTCTGACGCATGTTCAGGTCCTTCTGCTTAAGCAAGTGCGGCAAGCTCCGGTGATCCGTGTAGATCTCACAAGGAACCCCATACAAGTAATGACGCTAAATCTTTAAGGCGTGAACAATGGCAGCTAGTTCCAGATCATGAACAGGGTAGTTCTTCTCATGTACCTTCAGCTTTTTGGGCGCGTAGGCAATCACCCTACCGTCCTGCATTAATACTGCACCGAGTCCAACTCGTGAGGCATCACAATATACTGTATAGGACCCCGAACTTGTAGGCAACATCAATATAGGGGCCAAAGTCAAAGCTGTCTTGAGCTTCTGAAAGCTCGCCTCACACTCATCCGTCCACTGAAAAGGGGCACCCTTTTGGGTCAATCTGGTCATAGGTGCTGCAATCGAAGAGAACCCCTCTATGAAACGACGGTAATAACCCGCCAATCCTAGGAAACTGCGAATATCAGTAGCTGAAGAGGGTCTGGGCCGACTCTGCACGGCCTCCACCTTCCTCGGATCCACTCGAATACCATCGCTCGACACCACGTGGCCTAGAAATGCCACCGAACTCAGCCAGAATTCACATTTAGAGAACTTGGCATATAGCTGCTTCTCCCTCAGAGTCTGAAGCACTATCCTCAGATGCTGCTCGTGCTCTTCCCGACTCCGGGAATATACCAGAATATCATCAATGAAAACAATCACGAACGAGTCTAGATATGGCCTGAACACACTATGCATCAAATGCATAAAGGCTGTTGGGGCATTAGTCAGCCCAAAAGACATCACGAGGAACTCGTAGTGACCATACCGAGTCCTGAAGGCAGTGTTTGGGATATCTAGCTCCCGAATCTTCAACTGATGATAACTAGAGCGCAAATCAATCTTAGAGAACACTTGTGCGCCCTGTAGCTGGTCAAACAAATCATCAATACGTGGCAAAGGATACCGATTAAACAAATCATCAATACGTGGTAAAGGATACCGATTTTTCACAGTAACTTTGTTCAACTGATGATAGTCAATACACATACGCATAGAACCGTCCTTTTTCTTCACAAACAACACAGGAGCACTCCAAGGCAAAACACTGGGTCAAATGAAACCCTTGCCCAATAACTCCTGCAACGGATCCTTCAACTCAGGAGGAGCGATACGGTACGGTGGAATAGAAATGGGCTGAGTGCCCGGCAACAAGTCAATAGTAAAATCGATATCTTTGTCGGGCGGCATGCCCGGGAGATCAGCTGGAAATACATTAGCAAAATCATGTACCACTGGAATGGAATCAATAGAAGGAGTGTCAATGCTGACATCCCGCACATAAGCTAGATAAGCAGCACACCCCTTCTCAACCATACGATGAGCTTTGAGAAAGGAAATAACACGGTTGGGGGTGTGATCTAGAGTACCACTCCACTCAATACGTGGAATGCCTGGCATAGCCAGCGTCACGGTCTTGGCGTGACAATCAAGAATAGCATAATGGGGCGACAACCAGTCCATGCCCAGAATAATATCAAAATCGACCATCCCGAGCAACAATAGATCTGCTCTGGTCTCAAAACCACAGATAATAACCAAGCACGACCGATACACACGGTCCACAGCTAAAGAATCTCCCACCGGAGTGAAAACATAAATGGGGGCACTCAAAGAATCCCGAGGCACACCCAGATGTGAAGCAAAATAAGAGGACACATGAAAAAGTGGAACCAGGGTCGAATAGAACCGATGCCTCCCTGTGACTAACCAGAATAATACATGTGATAACAGAATCGGGTGGCAGTTGGGGCTGGAACGATGGCCAGTTGACCCTGTGAACCACGCTGAGGCTGCGAATTCTATGAAGGTGCTCCTCTCCTATGCCTAGGGCACTCCCTAACCAGATGGCGAGTATCCCCGCACTCAAAAGAAGCCTTGGGAGGACGCGGTGGCTGTGACTAACCGACCTCGCTCCCGTTGGACTAACTCCAAGAGGTACCCTGCACAGGAGCAGCACTGGAAACTAGGGGAGCATAGTAAGCCTTTTGAGGTGCCGGAGGAGCTGGAGTACTACCGGCTGCTGGCAATGCTGAATGAACTGCACGACCGGAATAACGCCAACCAAAACGATCGGCTGCTGAAGTGTGGGCACCAGAGAAATGGCCCGACTCACGAGACCTCTCGGCCTCCCTCCCACCTCGCTCTCTAGGGAGCATACTCTCGATCCTCCTAGCAATGCTCACCGCCTGCTGATACGGTATATCTGTCTCCAATTCCCTAGCCATGCTGGACGAGATCGACGGAATAAGGCCCTCAATAAATCTCTGCACTCTCTCTCGGACTGTGGCTACCAAAGCCGGTGCATGCCTGGCTAGACGGGTGAAACTAATAGCATACTCCGATACTGACATGGAGCCCTATCGCAACCGCTCAAACTCCGATCGCCAAGAATCCCTAAGGCTCTGGGGAACAATCTCCCTCAAAAACAGATCCGAAAACTGCGTCCAAGTCAATGAAGCAGACTCATCTGGACTATCCAACTCATACGTGCGCCACCAATCATAAGCGGCCCCACGAAGCTGAAAAGCAGTGAAGGAAACCCTGATGGTCTCCACTATCCCCATGGTACGAAGAATACGATGACACTCCTCCAGAAAACCCAATGCATCATCCGTAGCCAACCCACTGAACACCGGTGGATCATATTTCCTAAACCTCTCTAATCTACGCTGCTCGTCCTCAGAGGCAGCTGGTCCACTTCCGGGCTGTGTTGGGGCGGCAGGAGGCATAATCATAATCTCCGGAACCTGTCCCACTGGCACTCGCTGCTCAGGTGTAACGGCTACAGGAGTCTGGGATGTAGCTGCAGTGAGAGGAAGCAACCCTGCCTGAGCCAAAGTGGTATACATACTCATGAACTGGGTCAGGGTCTCCTGGAGTGTTGGGAGTAGTAGCAACTGTAGTCGGTGTACCAAGTGCCTGCGCTCCAACCTGATCCACCGGTGGCACCTCGGCGGCAGCGCGCGCGGGTGCTGTGGCTGCACCTTGGGCGCGTCCTCATCCTCTACCTTGGCCCCGGCCTCTGACGGCGGCAACAAGGGGCGCGGGTACCTGATCCTCGCGAGTAGCACGTGTCCTCACCATCTGTGAGAGTATAGATAACAGAAGTTTAGATGTGGTGCCAAAAATGTCGCACGATAAGGAATTCAAAGAATTGAAGAGTTTCCTAAACAGTTACATAGCCTCTCGTAGATAAATACAGACGTCTCCGTATCGATCGGCGAGACTCTAAGTAACCGGTCTGTGTCCCATGACTCCTATGAACCTAGAGCTCTGATACCAACTTGTCACGACCCTAGTTCACCAATCGTGAACCTATCATGACGGCACCCAGTCTCCGCGACTAGGTAAGCCTAACACGATGCGGAATATACAAGTTCATGAACGTTAAATGAGAAAATAGAGGAAAACGATATAAATGGAATGTAACAAGTGCCGCTTGGCACATACATTCATCAACCACACCATATAAAATACTACCAAGACCCGGAATCCCACGGGTAACACATACTAAAAAAGGAAAGTACAATTGTGGCTCTATACATCAAGAGTATCTAAAAACAATGAAATGAGGGAAAATAACTACTATCACTACCAGAATAGAAGGAGGGCCTCCGGATCCGCGGACGTAGCAGATCATACCTCGAGGTCTCTGAATGTGCTGCTGAATCACCTAAGATGAGCCTGTCCTGATGTACCTGGATCTGCACAACAAAAGTGTGTAGAAGAGTAGCATGAGTACACCACGGCGGTACTCGGTAAGTGCCAAGCCTAACCTCGATGGAGTAGTGACGAGGAAGGTCAGGGCCCTACCGAGAGAACAATAACATAATGATCAAAACAATAATAAGCAGGAATAAGTAAGAATGAATCTGAAATAATAACAATAAACTAATTACTACAACCTACTACGATTAGCTAACTACAGGTAACCAACACAACATAAACTCAAACCAGCAAGTCTAGGACCTATGGGAATTGAACCCACAGTCCCACACTATAATCAACAACCCAGGAGCTACGGGAATTTAACCTACAGTCCCAATATCAGTATCTCTAGGTCTCCGAAAATCGAACCCGCAGTCCATATCTCAATAATATATCAATAAACTCCGGGTCTCCGGGAATCGAACCCGCAGCCCTTGAATCTCTGCGAATCGAGCCCGCAGTCCACAAACAATACCACTCTAGGTCTCTGGGAATCGAACCCACAGCCATGGGATCTCCGGGAATCGAACCAGCAGTACACCAACACAACAAATAAAGAAACGCACAAAGAAAATATAATATGCTTAACTACAACTTCACCAAAAACTAGTGCCAACAATTATCAAGAAGTTCAAGTAAGACAATTAGGCAATTAGACAGATAAATCCTATCTAATCATGCTTTCCTAACGAATACCAGGTAAATGTCAAAATTTAATCAACTAAGAACAGGAATATCACGAATTGGACAATTCAAGTAAAGTGAGTTACAACAACCAGCGCATGTACACGCCCGTCACCTTGCGTACAAGGCATTTAAACTATCACATAATATCCTAGGGGTGAAGGTTCTCCCACACGAGGTTAGACAAACCACTTACCTCAACACCGGTACAAAATCGCTAAGAGACAACTCTCTTGCCACGAATATCGACCTCCACAGGTGTAGTATCTGATCAAAATCAATAGAAATACATCAAAATAGTCCAATTGGGCATTACCCAATCGAAACAATCCAAAATACACCAAAAATCACAAGTTGCCAAAACCTGACTTTCGGTACGCTTCTCGAAAAATTATAAAAGTTATATATTCGGGTTTCGTATCTCAACACGAGTCCATGCATATAAAATTTACCAAAATCGGACTTCGTTTGCCCATTCAAATTGACGATTTGCCATAATTTAGGCCTAGGGCTAAAACCCCCCATTAATCCTCCATTAACAGTGAAATACTCAAGGATTTCATGATAAAATAACGAAATTAGGCCAAGAAACTTACCCCCGATGATTACCCGCCGATATCCCAGCAATTTTCCGTCAATATTTTCTCTTAGAACTCAAAAATGGGGTTTTGCGAATGAGCCCCGCGACTGGACTGTTCTGGACTTAAATTCACTGCCAGACATCTTTACTCTATGCGATCGCATGAACACTGTTGCGATCGCATAGAACAAATTTTGACCCCTCGCCAAACTACTCTATGCGATAGCATAGTCCTCACTGCGATCGCAGTGCTCACCAAAATATACCTATGCGATCGCATACTCTGCTCCGCGATCGCATAGAACAAAAAACTGGGCTTGGGGCCCCCTACTCTATTGACTATGCGATCGCATAGGACTATACGCGATCGCAGAGCACAACCTTCCAAAACTATGCGATCGCATAGTTTTGCCCGCGATCGCATAGAACAAATACTTGGCCTCCTCAAAACATTCTATGCAATCGCATCAGCCCATTGCGACCGCATAGAGCATTCGTCTGCAGCACATACCAGCAGTTAACAGCATTTCCAAAATGCATGAATTAGCCCAATTGGACCCCCGGATTCATCCCGAGACCCCCAAGACCCCAACGAAAACCACCAACCTACTCCAAAACATGATACGAACTTATTCCAATCATAAAAACACACCCTTAAACACAGAAATCACCAAATCAAAGCGAATTCAAGCCTAAGTTTCATCATAAACTTCCGAAACATACATGCTATCAAAAACCCGATCAAACGATGTCCGAATGACCTGAAACTTTGCAGACATATCCGAAATCACCTAACAAAGCTACTGCAACTGTCGGAATTCCATTCCGATGCCCGGATCAAAATCTCACCTATCGATCGGATTTCCAAAAATTTCAAACTTCGGCATTTCAAGCCTAATTGAGCTACAGACCTCCAAAATACATTTCTAACGCGCTCCCAACCCCAAAATCACCTAACGGAGCTAATGGAACCATCGGATTTTTCGTTCCGAGGTCATCTTAACACTGTTCCAAATACGGGTTATTTTCCAACTATAAAGCTCTCATTTAGGGACTAAGTGTCTCAAAACACTCCAAATTCCAGAACCGATTTTCCCGACAAACCACAATAGCAGAATGGACTCAATGAAACAGTAAAATTGGGGATCGGGGCGTAAATTTCAAAAACGACCGGCCGGGTCGTTACAAGTGTCTTGCGGGCACTTTTACTATTCCACAGGGAACCTCACACTTAAATATATTTTCATGTGTTTAAGTATAGTATGTGTGCCGTTATTATTTCAAGATTACAATATCATTGTCTTAGGTTACCTGCCATATTATTAAGGTTAATTACTAATCTTACTTAATTATTATGAACGATTAAATATAGTTATCTTTCAGGAAATATGATAAAGAAAAGAAATATTTTTGCACGAGTTAGGAAGTGATAAAGTAACATAAATTTTTTGGTGCGAACAATTATTTCTAGTTCAGATCAACTATCAGCTTCCAGAATTCTTTTTAAAGATAGTCCTTGATCAAAACCGTGTGTTCATATCTATCATCTTTCTAAAGGCTTGGATTTCATTACTCTTTCATTTTAATAGAGTATAATACTTTGAGCATTTGTAATTTTGCGTAGAATACTAGAATAGAACAAATTGCTGTAGTATCACCTCAATGATCAATAGAGGCTCAGTTCAAATTAAAAAAAAAGAAAATAGAGTATAATATTTGTTTCCTACTTCTATAGAGTATAGAGAAATGTCCAACGAATTACCAGCAAAGGGTGTGGTAAAGTAATAACTATTCCTTCATTCTTAACCAAAGTTCTCGAATTAAGGAGCGATTCACCCTCTAATATGGGACTTCTCCGCAATCTTGATTTAGTCAAGCCCCAAACAAAAAAATAAGAAGAAATATCCACCGAGTTTCACACTAAACAATACTTTCAGCTTCACTATTGAACTTCTCTTCCTTCATACCTTTTGTCAATTGCTTTCTAAGCTTACTGCATCAGTATATACATACATAAAGTACAACATGCCTCATTCACACATGAGGACGCAGGACATACTACCCCACTAAAATATATACATCTTTTAACTTGTGAAAAGTGAAAACATATAGTATGTATGGAAACTAGATTAGATCAATATGTTGAAAGCATCAATATTGATCTTACCTGTTACGGTTTGTGATCAACCTTCTTGGAACTTTTTCAGTGCCTTGTAGTCAAGCCTCATAAAGCATACCAACCTCGATACGTTGAGGTAATGGCACACCCAAAGCAGGAAGTGCAGATCTGCAATTGCTGTGCAAAACTTCATAGAAAACAAGCATTGTTCTATCAAACCAGCCACAATGCTTACCAATATAAAACCTCGTCTTTCCACGAATATGGACCACCCCAGCAAGTTTTGCCTCTTCCAACTCGGAAATTTCAACTTCTTCCTCCGTCGAATTATGGTTGGAGCACTGAAGCAGATGAGCCCGTAAACTCTCAACTACTTGATTAACTAAATCATCCCCTTCAAGACTAAGCTTATCCGCATAACCATACCGGATCACGCATCTATAAACCCCTTTGAGACCTAGTTTGCTAACAACTATCCTTTCACCTGTTGCTACTTTAGGTACCAGCAAATACCGAAGAGTTGTAAATAC
Organism: Nicotiana noctiflora; assembly: GCA_032618575.1. Classification (NCBI taxonomy): domain Eukaryota; kingdom Viridiplantae; phylum Streptophyta; class Magnoliopsida; order Solanales; family Solanaceae; genus Nicotiana; species Nicotiana noctiflora. The sequence continues at coordinate 52,022 of JASVEL010002442.1, read as the reverse complement.
AGTAACTTTGTGAAGAGATCTCATGTTCTTTATGTAATGGCCTAAAATTGGGGTCAAACCATCTTGGATATTTGTATAGAAGAAGCAGAGTCCGGGAACTCTCTGAAGACCTGGATCCATTAGCACTGTCCTTAGTCTCTCCGAGTCTATTTTGTGTGTTAATTCATACTCGAGTTTTCTCTGCCTACCATAGAACCAGCCAAACATAATGAAAGCAAGGATGAGAGAGATGGCAAAAGGAATCCAACCACCTTCTCGAATTTTTGTGAAGATTGCACTAACATATACACTTTCCATCACAAAAAACACAATGAAGTAGAGCGCGACCAAAGCAAGCGGAGTTCTCCAAATAATGATCATAACCAATGACAGCAATATAGTGGTTATAAGCATAACCAAGCTAACAACAACACCTGTTGAGAATCAATTTTAAGTAGTTAATGCTATATTTACTACACTGACGATAGAAAAGAGTTTAACAGTTGCAAGGACAATAAATCATGAGATCTCCTTCAGCACAATGACTCTGTACTGCTGTTTATTTGTAAGTCATAAGAAAATTCATTCCCACTAGTCACTGCTGTTACATACACACATTGTCGAACATAGAACCATGTTAAGGGTATGCATATCTGATCTCACATGTAGATGATATCAGGGGAAAATCCCGGTTTGCTAATGTCTTCGGTAGCACACTCGTCATCACTACTATCAAAAAAGCTCCTAATGAAGGTGAATATTTCACATGGAGGCGTGTGTATCTTTACGCTGGGTGTGAAGTAACACCAATCAGACAAAAGATCTTCACACAAGCTATAGAAAGAATGCAATTTATTCCTTAATAAACACAAAATACATATACGTAATTTTATTTGAACAATGCTAAACAAAAAGAAAATTAAGTTGAACTTGATTAGCACCACATATATTAACTTTATCACTACTATTCATTCATGTAATTTCTATTTGGACAATGCTAAACAAGAAAATTTCTGAAAATAATGAACCAAATAGTGTGAGAAAATTCGGGTTCACAGTTTGTTTAGCCTCAGTTCATTACACCAGTCCCTCCTTAAAATAAACAAGTCAACACCAAGTAGCAGTGAATTAGGTGAAGAAACTGCCAGTAGTCAATGTCAGGCCACAGTAACAACCACCTCCCACGAAGAAGAGTCCATAAAGGAATCAAGTCAGGTAAGATAATCACCAAGAATCAAAGATTAAAAGCGGGATTAAGAGAATCTTACCAAAGGCATTTCCGATGTCTTGTCCATCTCCAAAAATTAGTATGACTGCAACACAGAGAATCATGATGTCACGACCCGGATTTTCCCCCAATATCGGGATCGTGATGGCGCCTACTCGTGGTAGCTAGGCAAGCCACTGTATTCATACTATCCTGTTTATAACACAATTTTAATTAAATAAATGCGGAATACTTTATCGAAATGGAAATAACAAATCCCAAGGTAAAAACCATACCGAAATCCTCTACCCAAGATTTGGAGTCACCAACTCACAAACTACTATGGAATACTACACATAAAAGTCCGAAGAAAATATAACATAATTCTGTTCGTCTCGGAATAATGAGACTACAGCTATAAACATAAATAAAGAAAGAGACGCCGGGCCTGCGGACGTCTGCAAGCTACCTCGGTCTCAAATGAAATCAACTCCCACGCAATCTATTTACTGCTGCTGCTGCTGCTCCTGATCGTAACCTGGACCTGTGCAAAAACGCACAGAAGTGTAGTATCAGCACAACCGACCCCATGTGTTGGTAAGTGCCTGGCCTATCCCGGCGAAGTAGTGACAAGCCTAGGACCAGACACTCACATAAACCTGTGCAATTCAATATATATATGTGTACCACAAAATAACAAGAAATAATCAAGTAATAACACAATAAGAATTATCTTAAAGAATTTAACAATTAACCACAGTTAATAATTTCACAAAGAAAACAAAGTATAATGTAAACACGAATTATGTCACTTCAAGAAATAGCAAGCAATTGCACGGCATCACCCTTCGTGCTTTTACTCTCATCCTCACCAAACAAACAAATAAAGTACACGGCATCACCCTTCGTGCTTTTACTCTCATCCTCACCAAATAAACAAATAAAGTACACGGCATCACCCTTCGTGCTTTTACTCTCATCCTCACATCCATAGTACGGCATGATCCTTCGTACATGGTTCAATAACAAGGCACGGCATGATCCTTCGTGCATAATCAATAAATAAACATGGCACGGCATTAACCTTCGTGCATAAATAAATAAACATGGCACGGCATCACCCTTCGTGCATTATCACTCTTCCTCACCCAAATAACAATCACAATTAAGGGCAGAGAAAGAAACAACAATTCATAAATCGTCCCATCAAGGGCAATCAATAATTATCTTCACAACAAGTCCCCGACGACTCACGGTCATACTAGACGCCAATGTATGGATGCTCGTCACCACAGCCCATACACCGCACTCGATCACATAACACATAATACATAATCCTATTCCCTCAAGCTAGGATAGAACAAACACTTACCTCGAATGCTTATGAACAATCCAATCCGTGGAAATGTCTTTTCTTTCAATTTGGCTCCAATCCAACCGTATCTATACACAATTGATTTAATATCATCAATTCTACTCCACAAACTAATTCTTAATACCAAATAACACTTTTACAACATTCTGCCATGAATAGTAAATTTCAACCCCGGGCCCACATGGTCGGAATTCGGGGTTATGACTAAAATCCGGTTACCCATCCCCCACGAGTTCATGTATATAATTTGTTTCAAAATCGGACCTCAATTCGAGGTCCAATTCCCCAATTTATGAAAAACCTATTTTCTAACCAAAAACAAGAATTTTACCATGAAAACATTTGATTTCTAATGAAAAACATGTTTAATGATGTTAGGAATTGAAAGAATTAAGTAAAAAGTGACTTACAATCGTTTTGGTGAAGAAGAAATCCTTAAGAGTCGCAAATGGGTGTTTTGGTTTTGTGAAAAATGAAGAAATGACTGAAATTCGTGTTTTTCAGGTCTCTGTGTTCGCATTTGCGAACATGGGTTCGCAATTGCGAACCCCGACCAATTTCCGGAGTTTGAAAAATAAGCTAAGGGTGGGAAGTTCGCATTTGCGAACATTTGTTCGCATTTGCGAACATCTCGCATTTGCGAACTAATGTTCGCATTTGCGAACCAAGGCTGGCCTCCAGCGACCTTCGCATTTGCGAAGAAGGCTTCGCATTTGCGAAGCATGGCTTAACAATAAGGCCTCGCATTTGCGAGGTTATGTTCGCAATTGCGAACCCAAGCCTTCCTGGACGCCCTTCGCATTTGCGATCGAGGGTTCGCATTTGCGAACCCTGCCTTGATCTGTCACCTTCGCAATTGCGAAAAATGCTTCGCATTTGCGAAGCCAACAGCTGGGTGAAAAAAACCAGCAGTTCAAAATTCAGATTTTCATCCAACGGCCTATCAAATCTTTACCCGAGCCCCCCGGGCTCCAAACCAAACATGCACACAACCTCAAAAACACATTATGGACTTGTTCGTGCGATCATATCGCCAATATCACTTCGTTTCAATCAAATCAAGCCCCAAACTCATGGTTTTCATAGTTTTGATTTTCAAAACTTCTTAACTTGGAACTCAAGGTCCAAAACATCTCAAACGACATCCAAATATCACCAAACTTTACAGAAATCACATATATAATATTTAAGACTTGTACCGGGCGTCGGAACCAAAATACAAGCCCGATACCAATGTCTATCAATTTATTTCCTTTAACAATTACATCAAAAACAATTTCATAGAAAAATTCATAACTTGGGCTCTAGGCCTCAGAATTCGACTCCGGACGCATGTCCAAGTCCCATATTTTCCTACGGACCTCTCGGGACCATCCAATCTCGGTCCGGATCCGTTTACCAAAAATGTTGACCGAAGTCAACCATATCAATATTAATATCATTTTTATCCAAATTTCTCATAGAATTCATATTTTCTATCACAAAATCTTTCCGGCTACATGCTCGGATCGTGCACGTAAATCGAGGCAACATAGAACGAGGTTTTCAAGGCCTCAGAAGCTCGAAATTATTAATAAAATAAGTGATGACCCTTTGGGACGTCACAATCTCCACCTCTAAAACAACCGTTCGTCCTCGAACGGACAAAAGAAAGAAGTACCTGAGTCAGGAAACAAGTGTGGGTAACGACTCCGCATATCAGACTCAGACTCCCAGGTCGATGCCTCAGGAGGCCGACCTCTCCACTGAACACGCACAGAAGGATAACTCTTCGACCTCAACTGTCAAACCTGCCGGTCTAGAATAGCCACCGGCTCCTCCTCGTAAGATAGATCATTGTCCAATTGGACAGTACTGAAGTCTAACACATGTGTGGGATCGCCGTGGTATCTCCGAAGCATAGATACGTGAAAAACTGGATGTACGACTGATAAGCTAGGGCGGCAAAGCTAATCTGTAAGCCACCCCTCCCACTCTGTCTAGAATCTCAAATGGGCCAATATACCTAGGGCTGAGCTTGCCCTTCTTCCCAAACCTCATCACGCCCTTCATAGGCGACACCCGAAGCAATACTCGTTCACCAACCATGAATTCTACATCTCGCACCTTGCGATCCGCATAAGTCTTTTGCCTAGACTGAGCTGAACGCAATCTCTCCTGAATAGTCTTGACCTTATCTAAGGCCTCCTGAACTAAGTCTGTACCCAACAACCGAGCCTCTCCCGGTTCAAACCATCCAACTGGTGATCGACATCGCCTACCATACAACGCCTCATACGGGGCCATCCGGATTCTAGATTGGTAACTATTATTGTAGGCGAACTCTGCTAATGGCAGAAACTGGTCCCACGAGCCTCCGAAATCAATAACACAGGCTCGAAGCATGTCCTCAAGAATCTGAATAGTCCTCTCTGACTGGCCATCCGTCCGAGGATGAAATGCTGTACTCAACTGAACCTGGGTGCCTAACTCCTGCTGAACCGCTCTCCATAACCGCGAGGTAAACTGCGTTCCCCGATCAGAGATAATAGATACTGGCACCCCATGGAGACGAACAATCTCCCTAATGTAAACCTCCGCTAACTTCTCCGACGAGTAGGAGACAGATACTGGAATAAAGTGTGCTGATTTGGTCAACCTATCAACAATGACCCAAATAGCATCAAATTTCCTCCGAGTCAAAGGAAGTCCAGTAACGAAGTCCATAGTGATCCGCTCCCATTTCCACTCGGGAATTTCAATCCTTTGGAATACACCACCAGGTCTCTGGTGCTCATATTTCACCTGCTGACAATTTAGACACCGAGCGACATACGCAACGATATCTTTCTTCATTCCGCGCCACCAATAGTGTTGCCGTAAGTCCTGGTACATCTTCGCGGCGCCTGGGTGAATAGAATACCGCGAACTGTGGGCCTCTGCTAAGATCAACTCTCGAATTCCTTCGACATTGGGCACACAAACTCGACCCTGCAATTTCAATACCCCATCATCATCTAGATTTACCTCAGTGGCACCTCCCCGCTGTACTGTATCTCTCAACTCACGCAAATGAGGATCATCAAATTGCCTCTCACGGATACGCTCTAATAAGGAAGAACGAGCGACCGTGCAGGCTAACACTCTGCTAGGCTCAGAAATGTCTAATCTCACGAACCGGTTGGCTAAGGCCTGGACATCTAGAGCTAATGGTCTCTGATTGACCGGAATATATGCAAGACTACCCATGCTGGCAGACTTTCTACTCAATGCATCGGCCACCACATTGGCCTTACCCGGGTGATATAAGATAATAACATCATAATCTTTCAACAACTCTAGCCATCTCTTCTGCCGCACATTCAACTCCTTCTGCTTGAATAAGTACTGAAGGCTCTTGTGATCCGTGTATACCTCACACGCCACACCATATAGATAATGCCTCTAAATTTTTAAAGCATGGACAACCATTGCCAACTCTAGGTCATGAACCGAATAATTCTTCTCATGGATCTTCAATTGTATCGAGGCATAGGCAATAACTTTTCCATCCTGCATCAATAATGCTCCAAGCCAGTACGGGAAGCATCACAATATACTATGTAAGGCCCTAAACCCGTGGGCAAAACCAACATCGGTGTCATAGTCAGAGTTGTCTTGAGCTTCTGAAAGCTCACCTCACACTCGTCTGACCACCTAAACTATGCACCCTTCTGGGTCAACCTGGTCATCGGGGCTGCAATAAAAGAAAACCCCTCTACGAACTGACGGTAGTAACCTGCTAGCCCGAAGAAACTCCGGATCTCGGTCACTGAAGCTGGTCGAGGCCAATTCTTGATTGCCTCAATCTTCTTCGGGTCCACCTGAATACCCTCTACTGATACAAGAAATGCTACCGAACTCAACCAGAACTCACATTTAGAAAATTTGGCATATAGCTGGTTATCTTTTAGAGTCTGAAGAACCACTCTGAGGTGCTGCTCGTGCTCTTCCTGGCTGCGGGAGTACACCAGGATGTCATCTATGAAGACTATCACGAACAGGATCTAAGTAAGGCCTGAATACCCGATTCATCAACTCCATGAATGCTGCTGGGGCATTGGTCAACCCGAAGGACACGACCAAGAACTCATAATGCCCATATCTAGAGCGAAAGGCTGTCTTAGGAATGTCAGCCGCCCTGATCTTCAGCTGATGGTAGCCCGACCTCAAGTCTATCTTAGAGAATACCCTCGCTCCCTGGAGCTGGTCAAACAAATCATCAATCCTCGGCAGTGGATATTTATTTTTGATAGTCACCTTGTTTAATTGCCCGTAATCAATACACATCCGCATCGAGCCATCCTTCTTCTTTACAAATAACACAAGTGCTCCCAGGGGGAAACACTGGGCCCGATAAAGCCCTTCTCAAAAAGGTCCTGCAACCGATCTTTCAACTCTTTTAGTTCTCGGCGGGGCCATACGATAGAGTGGAATAGAGACGGGCCGAGTGCCCGTGCCAAATCAATACGTAAATCAATATCCCCGTCGGGTGGCATGCCCGGCAGTGCTGAAGGGAAAACCTCGTGAAACTCCCGTGCAATAGGGACCGACTCAACGGAAGGAACTTCTCGCGCTGGAATCACGAACATAAGCCAAATAAGCTAGGCACCCCTTCTCGACCATACGTCGAGCCTTAACATAAGAAATAACAAGTGCGAACAGAGTGGCTCGAGGTACCCTTCCACTCTAATCGGGGTGATTCTGGCAAGGCTAAGGTGACAGCCTTAGCATGACAATCAAGAATAGCATGGTATGGGGACAACCAGTCCATCCCCAATATGACATCAAAATCTACCATATCCAAGAACAACAGATCAACACGGGTCTCAAGACCCCCAAATATAACTACGCACGCACGATGCACCCGATCGACTACAATAGAGTCACCCACTGGCGTAGCCACATAAACTGGAATATCCAGAGCATAGCTGGGCACGTCCAGGCATGGTGCAAAGTATGAAGACAAATATGAATATGTAGACCTAGGTTCAAATAGTACTGGAGAATCTCTATCGCAAACCAGAATGGCACTTGTAATCACAGAATCTGACACCTCTGCCTCTGGACTAGCTGGCAAAGCATAAAATCGGGGATCGAGACACCACCTCCCTGAACTATGTCTCTGGGACGGTCATCCACCGGCTGACTTGTACCTCTGGCGGGACGGCCTCCACCTCTACCGTCTCGACCTCCACCTCTACGATTCCTACCCCTACCCCTGGCTGGCTGGGCAGGTTGTGGGTTAGCTGGGGCCTAATCATGGGGCGCGAACCCTGCTGCTGAGAACTGCCCGATGTTCGAGGGCAAAACCTGACAAGGTGATCGGGGTCACCACAACCGTAACAAGACTTCGGCTGTTGTGACTGCTGACCATAACAGTCTGAACGATCTCCACGAACACTCTGAAGAGGCTGAGCACTGATGGGATGCTGATCTGAATACTGCTCACGAAAACCAAGATCACTTGAACCACCCTGTAAAGCCTAGAGAACTGACTAAAAATGCTTGGAAGACTGGCCCCTATCATAGGAATCCTTGCCTCCAGATGAGGCACCACTACATCTACCAGAATGACGAGGCCTCTTGTCTGAAGCATGACAACCTCCCCGAGTAAGGGTCATCTCAACTCTGCGGGCCGCACTAGCCGCCTCCTGAAAACATATGTCACTACCCACGCCCATAGCCATCTGGAGTCTAATCGGCTGATTAAGCCCATCTATAAATCCGCGGACCCTCTCCCGCTCCGTGGGAAGTATCACCACTGCATGACGAGCCAAGTCAATAAATCTCGTCTCATACTGTGTAACTGTCATAGTGCCCTGATGGAGGCGCTCAAACTGCCTCCGAAGTAAATCCCGCTGAGTAGCAGGGAGAAACTTCTCCATAAATAGTTCCGCAAACTGGTCCCATGATAGAGCTGGGGACCCTGCTGGTCGAGTCAGGCAATAATCTCTCCACCAAGTCTTGGCGGATCCTGCAAGTCTGAAGGTACAGAAGTCAACTCCGTTTGTCTCCACGATCCCCATAGTCTCGAGAATCTCATGGCAACTGAATAAGAAGTCCTGAGGATCCTCTGATGCGGCTCCACTAAATGTAGTGGTAAATAACTTGGAGAACCGATCAAGCCTCCATAACGAATCGTAAGTCATGGCCGCTCCATCGCCGCACGTAGCCGCGGTACCGAACCGAGCGGCCACAACCGGGCCGGATTACCGGTGCTCGAGGCCGAGGAGCTACCGGCTCCGGAGTACGAGCAACAGAAGTCTGGGCCCTCCTCCAGCCCGAGAAGTAGCCGGGGCAACCGATAATAGACCCGCTCCGGCGACGCTATCCATAAATCCCGCTATTCTCGACCAAAGCATCCCGAGATCCGGGTAATCAAAGCCTCTCCCGGGACCCGAGCTGGGCCCACCGGAGCCGCCGGAACCGAACCTCCTCATCAATCTCAATACGAGGCTCCACCTCTGGGGTAGCTGCCTGGGGCCGAGCTCTACCCCTACCACGGCCTCTAGTACGGCCTCGGCCCCCGCCCCTCACAGGAGCTGTCTGGGGCTCAGGCTGCTGGTCAGCGGACGAAGAAGTGCGTGTCCTTACCATCCGCGAAAGGACAGAATAGAAATTCAATCAGTAATTGAGGAACAAGTCGCACGACAAGAAAGAACAAATGAGAGACTTTTTCCTAACTCAATAGACTCTGGAGGACAAGTACGGACGTCTCCGTACCTACCTCTCAAACTCTACTAAGCTTGTTCGTGAGTGGTGAGACCTATGTAACCTAGAGCTCTGATACCAACTTGTCACGACCCGGATTTTCCCCCAATATCGGGATCGTGATGGCGCCTACTCGTGGTAGCTAAGCAAGCCACTGTATTCATACTATCCTGTTTATAACACAATTTTAATTAAATAAATGCGGAATACTTTATCGAAATGGAAATAACAAATCCCAAGGTAAAAACCATACCGAAATCCTCTACCCAAGATTTGGAGTCACCAACTCACAAACTACTATGGAATACTACACATAAAAGTCCGAAGAAAATATAACATAATTCTGTTCGTCTCGGAATAATGAGACTACAGCTATAAACATAAATAAAGAAAGAGACGCCGGGCCTGCGGACGTCTGCAAGCTACCTCGGTCTCAAATATGATCAACTCCCACGCAATCGATTTACTGCTGCTGCTCCTGATCGTAACCTGGACCTGTGCAAAAACGCACGAAGTGTAGTATCAGCACAACCGACCCCATGTGCTGGTAAGTGCCTGGCCTATCCCGGCGAAGTAGTGACAAGCATAGGACCAGACACCTCACATAAACCTGTGCAATTCAATATATATATGTGTACCACAAAATAACAAGAAATAATCAAGTAATAACACAATAAGAATTATCTTAAAGAATTTAACAATTAACCACAGTTAATAATTTCACAAAGAAAACAAAGTATAATGTAAACACGAATTATGTCACTTCAAGAAATAGCAAGCAATTGCACGGCATCACCCTTCGTGCTTTTACTCTCATCCTCACCAAACAAACAAATAAAGTACACGGCATCACCCTTCGTGCTTTTACTCTCATCCTCACCAAACAAGTAAATAAAGTACACGGCATCACCCTTCGTGCTTTTACTCTCATCCTCACATCCATAGTACGGCATGATCCTTCGTACATGGTTCAATAACAGGGCACGGCATGATCCTTCGTGCATAATCAATAAATAAACATGGCACGGCATTAACCTTCGTGCATAAATAAATAAACATGGCACTGCATCACCCTTCGTGCATTATCACTCTTCCTCACCCAAATAACAATCACGATTAAGGGCAGAGAATGAAAACAATAATCATGAACCGTCCCGGCAAGGGACACAATAATTATCACAACAAAGTCCCGGCAATGGAAAACTAGACGCCAATGTATGGATGCTCGTCACCACAGCCCATACACCGCACTCGATCACATAACACATAATACATAATCCTATTCCTTCAAGCTAGGATAGAACAAACACTTACCTCGAATGCTTATGAACAATCCAATCCGTGGAAATGTCTTTTCTTTCAATTTGGCTCCAATCCAACCGTATCTATACACAATTGATTTAATATCATCAATTCTACTCCACAAACTAATTCTTAATACCAAATAACACTTTTACAACATTCTGCCATGAATAGTAAATTTCAACCCCGGGCCCACATGGTCGGAATTCGGGGTTATGACTAAAATCCGGTTACCCATCCCCCCACGAGTTCATGTATATAATTTGTTTCAAAATCGGACCTCAATTCGAGGTCCAATTCCCCAATTTATGAAAAACCTATTTTCTAACCAAAAACAAGAATTTTACCATGAAAACATTTGATTTCTAATGAAAAACATGTTTAATGATGTTAGGAATTGAAAGAATTAAGTAAAAAGTGACTTACAATCGTTTTGGTGAAGAAGAAATCCTTGAAGAGTCGCAAATGGGTGTTTTGGTTTTGTGAAAAATGAAGAAATGACCGAAATTCGTGTTTTTCAGGTCTCTGTGTTCGCATTTGCGAACATGGGTTCGCAATTGCGAACCCCGACCAATTTCTGGAGTTTGAAAAATAAGCTAAGGGTGGGAAGTTCGCATTTGCGACAAAATGTTCGCATTTGCGAACAAGGCTCTTCGCATTTGCGAAGAAAGCTTCGCATTTGCGAAGCATGGCTGGGCAGGCATCCTTCGCATTTGCGAAGAAAGCTTCGCATTTGCGAAGCACGGCTCAATAGTGAGGGCCTCGCATTTGCGAGGTCTTGTTCGCAACTCAAGCCTTCCTGGACGCCCTTCGCATTTGCGATCAAGGGTTCGCATTTGCGAACCCTGCCTTGGTCTGTCACCTTCGCAATTGCGAGAAATTCTTCGCAATTGCGAAGCCAACAGCTGGGTGAAAAAAACCAGCAGTTCAAAATTCAGATTTTCATCCAACGGCCTATCAAATCTTTACCCGAGCCCCCCGGGCTCCAAACCAAACATGCACACAACCTCAAAAACACATTATGGACTTGTTCGTGCGATCATATCGCCAATATCACTTCGTTTCAATCAAATCAAGCCCCAAACTCATGGTTTTCATAGTTTTGATTTTCAAAACTTCTTAACTTGGAACTCAAGGTCCAAAACATCTCAAACGACATCCAAATATCACCAAACTTTACAGGAAATCACATATATAATATTTAAGACTTGTACCGGGCGTCGGAACCAAAATACAAGCCCGATACCAATGTCTATCAATTTATTTCCTTTAATAATTGCATCAAAAACAATTTCACATAAAAATTCATAACTTGGGCTCTAGGCCTCAGAATTCGACTCCGGACGCATGTCCAAGTCCCATATTTTCCTACGGACCTCTCGGGACCATCCAATCTCGGTCCGGATCCGTTTACCAAAAATGTTGACCGAAGTCAACCATATCAATATTAATATCATTTTTATCCAAATTTCTCATAGAATTCATATTTTCTATCAAAAAATCTTTCCGGCTACATGCTCGGATCGTGCACGTAAATCGAGGCAACATAGAATGAGGTTTTCAAGGCCTCGAAGCTCGAAATTATTAATAAAATAAGTGATGACCCTTTGGGACGTCACACATGAGGATGTAGTTAACTTCTGGTGAGTAAACCTCACCTTCTTTGCTGGAGGATGTGTGAACTACCTTCACCCGAGGAAAATAATCCAACACAACTGATTGCTTAATAACAGAAAAGGTAGCTGAAATCAGTGACTGACTTGCAACTATTGCAGCTAATGTGGCTATAATGAAAATTGGCCAGTACACAGAAGATGGTATAAACTTGTAAAATCCATCAATATGGTCGTTTGGATTTCTGATCAGATATGCCGTCTGGCCCGCATATGTCAGCACTAGTGATGGATATATAGTAAAGAGAAACGCTATCTGCCAGAAAATGAGGTTCCGCAAATCATAAAAAGCAATTAAGCAAGAAGAAGAGACTAAGAGAAATTCCAAGATGTAGCAACTATTTTACCCGAATTGAACTCCTGTTGAAATGACCAAGGTCAGCAAACATTGCTTCAGAGCCTGAAAAATATGAAATATTGTACTGTTAAACAGAGGATATTTATTAAAATATTTGCTTACATTCAAACACCTCTATAACCTTCCCACTAAGTTGGAAACAAGAAGACCAGCATCTATGACTTTTTTCCAAAAATAAACCTAGAAACGAACCGTGAATAATGTGATAAGGCAAGACATGTAGTTTAAAAAATACAGATATTTGAAGGCCCAAATGGTGACCTCTGGGTAAAAATGGAGCTACCACATGATAGATCAAGCCTCATCTCTACTTATGTCATACGTCACACTTAGCACATAATCCAGTTATCATTAAAGCAAAAAACAATCCCCAATTTTCACAGTTACTCCTATCATAAGAAACTAATATTTCAATGCCCATACTAGATGAAGCATGTAAATCCAAACAACCAGACCAAACATGAGAAAATGGATTTGTATGCAGACCACATCAATTATGAGGCTTACCAGTAATGCAGAGGACAGTACCACCAAGATATATCCATCCTTGCTTTCCGTTTCTTAAGAAGAAATGAACTATGTAATGGGGTGATATTGCCTTGAATATGCTAGGATAATGTTTAATAATACTGTATATCCCGACGAGAGGAGTGGTAAGAGTCCATGCACCCATGATAGGAGAGAACAGGAAACTCACTCGTGAAGTACCAAACTTCTGCATGAGGAATAGAACAATGAGAACGATTGCTGAAAGAGCTTCGACCAACGCTGCAAGTAGAAAACAGAGAAATTGTGAATATCAAGAAAGAGAGAGAGAGAGAGAGAGAGATGTTTAGATTAATGGGGCCAGCAAACATAGTTCGCATTCGATCTAGTGTTTATAAAGACTTCCAACTTTCCGCATTGTCTGCATCTCCTTTTTGTTAATCTGACTTATTGACCTTAAAGTGTTCTATCATCACTTAATTACTTCAAATAACTACTAGAATGAGGATTCAGGTTATTTCAAAGAGTTACCAAAATCAGGATTCAAGTAACATCAATATGTAAATCGGTGAAAGGTCGTCTTTAATAACAATCACAATACCATAAAACCAAGAAACTACCAAGTATCAAAATTTGTTCCTCTACCATTTCCCGATTATCCTCAAAATCTTAAATGCCTCTTTGTACAAAGAATAATTTGTAGCATACTTACATTTACTGACCGAGGGAAAACGTGCTCTTAAGCCATCCATTGCAGACAACACTAACAGAAAGAAGGGACAATTAATGAAACTGAAACTGAAAGAGGAAAACTGATGAGAACTCAAAAGATGCTGAAAGCAAACTAGACGGCACAACACAAGCTAATATACCTGAGATGGCAGGTGTAAGTATGCCATCACCGATTAGCATACACATACCCAACATTGCAATGAAAAGCAGTACCCTTCTGGCAATCAAACTCCTCTCACAAAATTTACCCAGCTTACTTGGCTTTTTTGATTGGTTAACATAGGAATGGCTTGAATTCAAACTGGCAGTCTTGGAAGAAAGAATCCCAATATTTATATTCCTGCAGAGTAATGAATACAGAGCAAATGTCCCGCCTGCAAACGACCATGTTCCAGAACTAAAATTTCTAGAATGATTACATCAAAGGGGCAATAAAGAAGTATTGTAGTGGCTTTTAGAAGTAATTTTAACCGAATAATAAAGAGAATTTACTCAACATTATAAATGATTCAATCTTTAATATATAGAGTCCAACTCTTCTTTTATGACCGGGAAATCCTTCTGGACTCATCCTTTGGGCCAACTGCAGCCTTCAAAACTCGGGGATGATGGGCCAGGCCCTCAACCCTTCTCCACTTAAATTCGCTTGACACAGGGCTCAAACTAGTGATCTAAGACACAAGTCCCTCAACCTTTGCCAATTCAGCTAATCCCTGGGGGCTGAAGTCCTATGCTTCAGCCAAACAAGATCACTTGTGTCTAAAATGTGTAGGAGAACAAAGATCAGAAATTTTCTGAAAAAAGAGAACCAAAATACAAAATTAATAGGAAAAGAATAGGAACGCCCTCATTTATCTTTACCTTAAAGTCCAAATAGCACTAATGCAATAAAAAAATTTATAAATATCCTTCATCAACACCTCTAACATTCTCAAAAGGTTAAGTTTTTACTTTTTAGTATGAGTTTTTTTCTATGAGTTCATAGGAACAGTTTCTTGATCCCCGAGGTACCGCATTCATAAGTAGCAAAGGCACAAAGAGAGATAGAGATCAGCAATACCTTCACCCTGATCATCAGCTTTGAGAGCTATGGTAGCGTATTTGACAACACCAATTAGACTGAGCGTCCAAAACATAATGCTATAGATCCCCAAATAATCATCCTCAGTTGGAGATTTTAATGGCATTGATGGATATACATAAAGTGGAGATGTGACAAGACCCCCAAAAACAACTCCTAAGGTCTTGTATGCAAGGACCAGGTTCCCCCATCGTCCAGTGTCCTAAACCAATATAGTTTTCGAGAAAGAAAATGAAAAACAACTTTAAAACAGAGGCTAGCAGAGACAACTTAACTTGGAATGTAAAATTGTCGGTAGAGAAATGACAAATTCCCTAAACTAGTAAACTAGAAATCAAAGGAGTTCAAAGCAATTGGATTTTCAAGACTCCGTTTGAATTGATAGATTATGTGATTCAAAATATGAGGAAAACTTCGTCACAGAAATATTTGAAAAGCCACGTTTTCTTATTCAAGTAAAAGGGTAGCAAATGTTATGAATAATATCCAGGTGGAGAGAACCTGAGGCAAATTGAAAATTATCATAAAATTCCTTGGGCATTACGATTCATGCAAAACACCATTAATGTATACATGGATTTGAAATCAATGCGTCCAAAAGGAGTGGAGTCAATTTGCAAGATATATGAGGTAAGTAATAATAGGCATCAGTTAAGGAGATATAACTCTCAGCAACTCTCACCAATAAAATAAGTTGCCTCCACTCTCTATTATCATATTACCATTGGGTGAAGCTAGGTAAGTCAGCTCCATCATCAGAGATATAACTCTTTTTAAATGTTAGTAGTTCCATTTAAAGATATTTCTGTAAATTTTTCAATATCATCACATTTTTTCCAAACAATCATCAATTGAAGAAAATGATTGTTGTATTTCTATTCAAGCAGCCAAGTTTAAATATGTGAGAATGCACGGGAGAAAAATCTATTATTGATGTTTTAACAATGATACAATGAGCCCTATATATAATACATATTCTATTCCTACGACATATCAGACTAGGACATATTATGAACCAATAGGACATATTCTACTCCAACTATATATAGGACTAGGACTATTTACACATAAGTATCAAACACTCCCCCTCAAACCGGTGCATACAAATCATATTCACCGAGCTTGTTACATATGTAACTAATACGAGGACCAATGAGGGACTTGGTGAAAATATTTGTAAGTTGATCATTCGACATTTAAGGCCACTAAGCTCCCCCTTAGCAACAAAACTGAAATTGCAATGTTCACGAACATTTATCGATGAACGCAAATAAATCTTGAGTCATCAACCGGAAAGACGCACGGTGACCGATTTTTCTGTTCATATGTGACTGGAGTTTTCGGGGTTTGGTCGCACAAGGGTTTCAGATCTGATGGTGGTACTGGTATATGCACAGTACCACTGTAGCAGTGATGAACCCTGGGAACAAGACAAAGTTGCCGGAAAATTGCACGGCGATGAGATCTTTCTTCCCCGATGTCGCTGGAATGACGCACAACAATAATTTTCTTACTGAAGCTCTGATACTATGTGAGAATGCACGGAAGAAAAATCTATTATTGATGTTTTAACAATGATACAATGAACCCTATATATAATGCATATTCTATTCCTACTACATATCAGACTAGGACATATTATAAACCTACTACATATGGGATTAGGACATATTCTACTCTAACTTTATATAAGACCAGGACTATTTACACATAAGTATCTAACAAATACAACATTTTTTTCATTTCTCAATTGACTAGGGATCTTAATGATTGCTTTGAATGTTTTCAAGCCAAATGGAATATGGAATTTCCAGCTATTTATACACTTCATGACTCGTTTAGAAATAACCAATTCATGGGGCGGTTGGAGTATCACAGGGGGGACTGTAACGAATTTGGGTATTTGGAGTTACGAAGGTGTAGCTGGAGCACATATTGTATTTTCTGGCTTATACTTTTTGGCAGCTATCTGGCATTGGGTGTATTGGGATCTAGAAATATTTTGTGATGAACGTTCTGGAAAACCTTCTTTAGATTTGCCAAAGATCTTTGGAATTCATTTATTTCTCTCCGGGGTGGCTTGCTTTGGTTTTGGTGCATTTCATGTAACAAGCTTGTATGGTCCCAGAATGTGTGTGTCCGACCCTTATGGACAAAGGGGAAAAGTACAACCTATAAATCCAGCGTGGGGCATGGAAGGTTTTTATCCTTTTGTTCTAGGAGGAATAGCTCATATTAGCGGGCCTATTCCATCTTAGCATCCGTCCGCCACAGCATCTATACAAAGGATTGCGTATGGGAAATATTGAAACCGTCCTTTCCAGTAGTATCGCTGATGTCTTTTTTGCAGCTTTTGTTGTTGCCGGAACTATGTGGTATGGTTCGGCTGTTGAATATAGCAAAACAACAGTCCCACATCGATGGAGACTTAAGTTGGGGGGATTATCCCCCTATAAAAGAAGGCATAATGTTTAGAATTTAAACACACCTCTCATTTGTCTTTTTATCTTCTTAAGGCATTTGTATCTTCTCTTTTTAGTATTATTTCACTTGTATTTTGGAGTGGAATAAAATATTGGTTGTGTCCGAGGAATAGGCAAAATTAGCCGAACCTCGTAAATTCTGGTGTTCCTTTTATTGTTGTTTTATTGTCTTATTTATTATTTGGTAGCTGCCATAATTTTTAGTATAGTAGTTATGACTCATTCACACTATATACATTTGGCTTCCGCAATAATTGGTATCAGAGCCAAGGTATTATCTCGGTATACTCTGTGGTTGCAGCGTAGTCTTATCTTCCACATCAGAAAAGATTTATCTTGGTAACTGACTCAAGGTTCTGTCTCAGTATGCTCTGTGGTTGCAGTTTAGTCTGATCTTCCATATCATAAAGGAAATAATCTTGATTTGTGTCGTCAGCTATTAAATAATATTTGTGTCAAAGATGGGAGACAATAAACAAGAAGAATCTACATCAAGTGTGAGCAATACGTCATCATTGACATCTTCTCTTATGACAAGAATTATGTCAAATGCGAATTTGCGGTAGAAATTTTTGACGGGTCCGGACATTTTGGGATGTGGCAAGGCGAGGTTCTAGATGTCCTTTTTCAACAAGGGCTAGATCTGGCCATTGAAGAAAAGAGACCAGATGCTATTGGAGAAGAAGATTGGAGAATTATGAACCGTGTTGCTTGCGGTACCATTCGATCCTAACTTGCTAGAGAGTAGAAATATCCGTACACAAAGGAAACTTCTGCTAGTAAATTATGGAAAGCACTGATTTGAAGAAAAACAGTCAAAATAAATTGTACATGAAGAAGAGACTGTTTCACTTCACCTATGTTCCTGGTACCACGATGAATCAACATATCACCAGTTTCAATAAGTTGGTCACGGATTTGCAAAATATAGATACAACTTATGATGATGGTGACTTGGCCTTGATGTTGTTGGCGTCACTTCCTGACGAGTACGAGCACCTTGAAACTACTCTACTCCATGGAAATGACGAAGTTTCTCTCAGAGAAGTTTGTTCGGCTTTGTACAGCTATGAACAAAGAAAGCGAGAAAAACAGAAGGGCGAAGAAGGAGAAGCACTGTTCGTGAGGGGTCGTTCTTAAAATCAAACGAGGACAAGGAAAGGAAGATCTAAGTCAAGATCTAAACCCAACAAAGATGAATGTGCCTTTTGTCGAGAAAGGGAGCATTGGAAGAAAGATTGTCCGAAGTTGAATAATAAGGCCAAACATGACAATGGAAAGGCCATTATGGATTCAAATGTAGCTGATTGTGATGATTCGGATTTCTCATTAGTTACAACGGAGCCGTCAACGTCATCAGAAATAATGGTTGATGGACTCGGCTTGTAGCTATCATATGTGTCCCAACAGGGATTGGTTCGTGGACTTTCAAGAAAGAGAATATGGAGTCGTCCAAACAGCGGATAACAGCCCTCTTACCTCATATGGAATTGGTTCAATGCGATTAAGGAACCATGATGGAATGATCAGAACGTTAACAGATGTTCGGTATGTTCCGGGTTTGAAGAAAAATCCCATCTCTGTGGGAGCCCTGGAATCAAAAGGGTTCAAAATTATTGCAAAAAATGAAGTGATGAGAGTGTGCTCCGGTGCACTAGTGGTAATGAAGGTCAATCGAAAGAATAATAACATATACCGTTATCTCGGCAGTACAGTTATTGGGACAGCGACAGTGACGTCCAGTGACAACAAAGAGGCAGAAGCAACCAGGCTATGGCACATGCACTTGGGACATGCTGGAGGAAAATCCTTGAAAACTCTATCAGATCAAATGACTGTTGAAAGGGGTAAAGGCTTGCAATTTGGAGTTTTGCGAGCATTGTGTCAAAGGGAAACAAACAAGGGTTAAATTTGGCACAACAATCCATAATACTGAAGGCATTTTGGATTATGTACACTCTGATGTTTGGGGTCCTTCCAAAACACCTTCTTTGGGTGGGAAGCACTATTTTGTAACCTTTGTTGATGATTTTTTCCGAAGAGTATGGGTGTATACAATAAAGAGCAAAGATGAAGTGCTGGGATTTTTTCTCAAATGGAAGACGATGGCGCAGAATCAAATAGGCAGGAGGATCAAGTGTATTCGCACAGATAATGGAGGTGAATACAAAAATGATCATTTCAATAAGGTCTGTGAAAATGATGGCATCGTCCCACACTTTACTGTTAGACATACACCACAACTAAATGGAGTGGTAGAACGTACGAACCGGACCTTGGTGGAGAAGGTACGGTATATGTTGTCCAATGCTGGCTTGGGCAAAGAATTTTGGGCTGAGGCAATTACATATGCATGCCACCTCATTAATCGTCTACCATCTGCTGCTATTGATGGCAAGACACCATTTGAAAAATGGTATGGAAAGCATGCTATAGATTATGACTTTTTGCACGTGTTTGGCTCAACAGCATATTATCATGTGACAGAGTCAAAATTAGATCCAATGGCAAATAAGGCTATTTTTATGGGGATTACTTCTAGAGTCAAAGGATATCGCTTATGGTGTCCTATGACAAAGAAAGTAATATTCAGCAGGGATATTACCTTCAATGAATCTGCTATGATAAACAAGGTAACAAATGAAGATACCAAACGAGATGATGGTGCTTCTAAGCAGGTGGAGTTTGAGGGAAAATTTATTTTTCCTACACAAGAAGTAGAGGAGGAAACAAATGAAGATTATCCTCTGGAATGAGAGCAGTAGAGTAGGTTCCAACTCAGGAACCTCAACAACAACTTAGAATCAATAGCAACCAGCAAGCCAAAAAGGAAAATAACAAAACTTGTTAGTCTCATAGAGGCAGTTGCTTGTGCAACCGCAATTGTAGCTGATGATGTTCCTAACACTTATAAAGACGCAGTCCAAAGTTCAGAAGAAGATAAGTGGAGGATTGCCATGAATGATGAAATACAGTCCCTTCATCAGAATCATACATGGAGATTGGCCAATCTTCCGAAGGGAAAGAAAGCAATTGGGTGCAAATGGGTATTCGCAAAGAAGAAGGATTTCCTAACCAAGTAGATGTTCGCTACAAAGCAAGATTGGTGGCCAAAGGATATGCTCAAAAGGAGTGAATTGATTACAATGAAGTGTTTTCTCCAGTTGTGAAACATTCCTCCATTCGAATTATGTTGGCTTTGGTAGCACAGTTGGATTTGGAACTAGTTCAAATGGATGTAAAGACTGTGTTTTGACATGGAAACTTGGAGGAGGAAATCTATATGACTCAGCCAGAATGATTCAAAGTTACTGAAAAGGAAAATATGGTGTGCAAACTTGAAAAATCATTATACGGATTAAAACAATCTTCTAGAGACAAGTTTATGTTGCAGCAAGGGTACAAGAGAAGCAAACAGGATCATTGCGTATATTTAAGCGAGCTTAAAGATGGTTCCTTTATATATATTCTCCTATATGTTGATAATGTTAATAACTTCCAAGAATTCGAAGAAATTGATAAGTTCAAGATTCAGTTGAAGAATGAGTTCGAGATGAAGGATCTAGGTGAGGCGAAGAAAATTCTTGGCATGGAGATAATAAGAGATAGACGTTCAAAGAAACTCTGTTTATCACAAAAAGAATATTTGAAGAGAGTACTACAACGTTTTGGCATAGATGACAAGACTAAGCGAGTTAGTACTCCACTTGCTCCTCATTTTAAGCTAAGTGCTACTATGTCGCCAAAAGATAAAGCTGAACGAGAGTATATGTCAAAGGTACCATATGCAAATGCCGTTGGTAGCTTGATGTATGCAATGGTCTGTACGAGACCTGACATTTCACAAGCTGTTGGAGTTATTAGCAGATATATGCATAATCCAGGAAAGGAGCATTGGCAAGCTGTGAAGTGAATTCTACGGTATATTCATAATACTGTAGATGTCGGGTTAGTTTTTTAGCAGGAAGATAATCAGTGTGTAGTTGGATCTTGTGACTCAGATTCTGCGGGTGATCTAGATGAACGAAGATCCTGGTTATGTGTTTACTTTTGCAAAGGAACCAGTTAGTTGGAAGTCTACTTTACAGTCAACAGTTGCTTTGTCTACAATAGAGGTAGAGTACATGGAGAAAGGAGGCAATTTGGTTTCATGGATTGCTAAAGGAGCTTGGTGTTGAACAAAAAGGCATCACAATCTTTTGTGATAGTCAAAGTGCTATTCAATTAGCGAAGAACCAAGTTTATCATGCAAGGACGAAGCACATTGATGTTCGGTATCACTTCGTACGAGAAATCATAGAAGAAGGTGGAGTCACGGTGAAGAAAATTCATACTACGGAGAATCCCGCTGATATGCTGACAAAGGTGGTGATTGCGATCAAGTTTCAAACATTGTTTGGACTTGATCAACATTGTTGAACACTGACGATTGAAGATGAAGACACAACCAAAATTTGTTATAGAGAGAAAATTGAAGATGTCGAATTCTTGCCAAGGTGGAGATTTGTGGAATATGGCAAAACAGCAGTCCCACATCGGTGGGAGACTTAAGTTGGGGGGATTTTCCCCCTATAAAAGAAGGCCTAATGTTTAGGATTTAAACACACCTCTCATTTGCCTTCTTATCTTCTTAAGGCATTTGTATCTTCTCTTTTTAGTATTATTTCACTTGTATTTTGGAGTGGAATAAAATATTGGTTGTGTCCGAGGAGTAGGCAAAATTAGCCGAACCTCGTAAATTCTGGTGTTCCTTTTATTGTTGTTTTATTGTCTTATTTATTATTTGGTGGCTGCCATAATTTTTGGTATAGTAGTTGTGACTCATTCACACTATATACATTTGGCTTCCGCAACATCGGCAACAACCCCGATTAAATTATTTGGGCCCACTCGTTACCAATGGGATAAGGGGTACTTCCAGCAAGAAATATATCGAAGAGTTAGTGCTGGGCTAGCAGAAAATCAAAGTTTATCATAAGCCTGGTCTAAAATTCCTCAAAAATTAGCTTTTTATGATTACATCGGCAATAATCCAGCAAATTTTGTCACTAAAAAGAGACTTTACACTTGACCTCAGCTAATAGGCCGAGAAAGATAAATCAAAAATATCAGAGATATACCATACCCATTCTCTTGCATAACAATTTTAAGATAATAAAGAAGCTAGAATAAGGAAATACCATCATCAACATCAGCAAAGTTTCACCTCAATTCAAATTTACTTGTGGTTAATTATATGTATCTTATTAATTAATTTTTAACGGTAGTATCTGAGTTATTTGCTTGCACCTCCACTATTTCACCAGTACTTGCATCCTCTCATTAGTACTACAACTACCAGGTAACTCTACCCACCTAAACTGAAGTAGTTCGAAAGAAAACTACTCAATGTTTTTGCCCCTATTGGGTTCGAATCTTGGTACATTCTTCATTACAGCTTCATCAACCACTAGACCACTCCACTGAGTACCTTATTCACTAATTTGTTTAAGTTATATGCACTAACGGTATAAAAATACTTTACAGTCTCAGTGAATTTTAACCAATGATAATATGTCTTTCATCTAATTTACTAGGTAAACCTGATTGTATAAATATTAGCGCATAAAACTTAAAACTTATAAGGCCAATTATGAGCTCTCTAGACCACATGCTATCCTTAAACTTATCCTAACAGTGACATAGAAGTCTCTAACCAGATTGAAAAGACTACACCTATTCATGGCAAACACCAGACCTAATAAAAGTGTTCATATAATCAGTTTTTTCTTCAAGGCAGCTAAGAATTTGTAATACACATACAGAAAGTGTAGAATTGACAAATCCAAATAAAATAAGGCACAAGATTTTACGTAACACAAACAAACAGAAAGGGACTGCAACAAAACAAAGCACATTGTCCCAAAAATTAAACGCGTGGAATGTGGTGAACTACTGAACCTTTTGGTCATGACAATTGTTAATGGTGTCGCCGTCATGCACCGATACCACAACGGTTGCATCCGACTGAGTCGCCGCCGAGTCATGCTTTCCGGGTTGCCGGTCCATGGTCCCTTTCAACTTAGCAGTAAAAGGGAGTGGGGTGGGCCGTTGGGTGGGGTGGGGTTGTGGGAAGGGGACGTAGAGTTTGTAGCAGGGTGATTGAAGAGTGTGTGGGGGATTTATAGACGGATGATTTGGTGCAAATAGTGGTGTACAAGAACTTTCAAAAGTCAGTCTTGGAAAAGAAGGGGGATTTCCTTTTTGCATAAGACTTTATTTTAATATATTAATATCATATAACATATGACTCTTTTGGAAAAGAAACAAATAATAAAGAGAATCCTATTGTTTATCTTTTATATAGGTAACTATTTTTTCGTATGTCAATGTTAGTATAACATGTGACTCGTTTGGAAAGAAACAAAAAACAAAGATAACCACTTTTTAATCTTTTATAAAGGGTAAATTTTTACATATGTTAGTATATATACGATTTTTTTAAGGAAAAAAAATCGAAATGGAAATAATGTACTGGTTGATAAAATAAATGAGATCCTTCCATTTTTAATCATATGTTTTGATTTCACATCTTGCGAATTAAAATTTTCTAATATGGAGCACTTTCCTGTTTAATGGACAATATGAAGTACAAATTTTGATTAGTCGACTTGATAGATCTCGAATATCCAAATAACTATTAAAAAAATATTATAAAATGACTCTTTAAACATAGAAAAGGAAGAGATAAAAGTAGACATTTATGGCTAGGTTAGGCACATGTGTTAGTATACATGTGACTCTTTACTGGAAAATGAAGAACATACACAGCTTTTTCCTTTTGGTATACAGTAACCATTTTACATATGTTAGTACACCATATGACTTTTATGGAAAAAACATAGATAACCTTTTCTTTTTTGGATATATGGTAACCTTTTTACATAAATTGGTGTAACATACAACTATTTTCTTGGAAAAGAACAGAAAACATAGATAACTTTTTCATTTTGTTATACAGGTACCTCCCTTTTCTCCTTTCCTGAACCGAGCATTTATTGAAAACGATATCTTTATTTTTTCAGGATATGAGTAAGGCGTACATATACATTACCCTTCACTAAGCCCTACTTGTGAAATCTTACTAGGTTTATGTTGTTATCATGTGTATTGGGAAAAAGTTTTTTATGACGTGGCAAGACACGTGGAATGGTCAAAAAGTTATTACTCCGAAAGATAATAAATAAATAAATAAAATATGCGAGGAGACAAATTAGACATGAGGACACAAAGAGCAAGTAGATACGAGTTTCGTATCAATTCAAGACATTCAAGGGCAACGGATCAAAAAGCATTTAAAGCATGGATCTGGAGACATAAAGAAATCCAAATTTAACCATTAAGTACCTGATACGTTGAAGAATTGACATTTAATAAGAATGATTGAGTAACAACAACAACAACTACCCAGTATAATCCCACAGGGTAGGGTCTGGGGAGGGTAATATGTACGCAGGCCTTACCCCTACCCGATAGGGCAGAGAGGTTGTTTCCAATCGACCCTCGGCGTAAGATCGAGAAAAAGGACAAAAACAAAACAAAAAGAAAGAGCATTAGTGACTCTAAAATAAACCACAAAAGAAAACTGACATATTAGAGGGCAAAGTAAACAAAGCAACAGCATGAACAAAAGACATTAGTAATTCTAGGAGTACCCACAGAGATATTAACCTATCGGTAACCCTCCCCTCCCCCCTCGACCCATCCCTATCCCACGAAATACTAGGAGCCCCTAACCTACAACCTTGATACTAGACCTCCAGACTTTCCTAACGACCTATTCAATGTCATTTATTACTCATAATTATGTCATTAAAACCTAGGTTTCATTCTTCTACCTAGTGTAAGCTATAAAAGGAGGAAGTTATACCAATTGTAAAGACGACCAACTATTGAAAGCATATTGAAATATAATTTTTCTTTACTGTGCATTTTAATTATAGAAAGCCTATTACATTCTTCGGTCTCTTGATTATCAGTAACCCGATTTTTTCTATTATTTTCTAGTTTTAATCGAAATCTTATATTTTGGTTAAACAAATTGGTTCTGTTACCGGGAATCTGATAATCTATTCTTTCTAAGGTTACACACTTTACTTGTTGTTAACAGCATGTCAAACGCCACCAACAACAACAATGTTGTTGGAAAACAGATCCCTCAGGTCCAAATGGATTTGCACAATGTTAACGTAATTCCTTCCAATTCAACTTCTTCACACCATTCTTGTGAAGATACTCTTGCATCAAATGCACCATTGCCAAAAAGGACATTGAATGCCATCAATGGAGGAGAGGATATTTACAGAGCAACGTACACGGCTTCAAATAAATCTCTAAAGTGGTTATTACACACGGAAAGCGAGTACGCCAAACCTTAGAGGATGAGAGTATGAGTTTTGATGATGCAGATACAGAAGGAATGATCACTCCTCACAATGATGCACTGGTTATTTCATTACTCGTACATGATATTAATGTAAAGCGAGTTTTAATTGATCTAGGAAGTTCTGTCAACATCATTTTACTAAGAGTGTTGCAGGAAATACAAGCTGAAAATAGAATGATACCCAAAGCACTTACTTTATCAGGCTTTGACAATACAAACATGATAACGATAGGTGAAGTAATTCTAACAACTTATGTTGCATGTGTCGTTAAAGAAACTAAATTTCAGGTAGTTAATATGGAAATGGCCTGTAACTTAATCATGGGGAGACCTTAGATTCACGATATGGATGATGTCCCATCAACTCTACATCAAGTTATCAAGTTTCCATCGCCTTGGGAATATGTCAAATTCGAGGAGATCAACAAACAGGTAGGAGTATCAACGTTGTGGCAAGTACGAGTACCGTAGGAACAGTTGGAGACAATAACAACCAAATTTCAACTGAAAAAATGGATTCAGACTCGAGACCTGATGTCTTTCAGGAACCCGAGGAAAACGAAAACATCAAGACAATAATAGAGGAGCTTGAAGCAGTAATACTATTGAGCAATAGCCTGAAAGAAAAGTTTACGTAGGGGTTAATCTAAGGCCTGACATATCACGACCCAAATTTCCCCCACCATCGGGATCGTGATGGCGCCTACTCATGGTAGTTAGGCAAGCCAATTCACTCACCATCTTCCTGTTCATACAACCCTTTGTTCTCATATTTAATAGCAAGAATAATACTTGCTCTTTGTGTCCTTTGCTCTTTGGAATGTAATTCTAAAGACAAAGGACACAAAGAGCAAGTAGATACGAGTTTCGTATCAATTCAAGACATTCAAGGGCAACGGATCAAAAAGCATTTAAAGCATGGATCTGGAGACATAAAGAAATCCAAATTTGACCATTAAGTACCTGATACGTTGAAGAATTGACATTTAATAAGAATAATTGCGTAACAACAACAACAGCTACCCAGTATAATCCCACAGGGTAGG
Source organism: Nicotiana noctiflora (assembly GCA_032618575.1). Classification (NCBI taxonomy): domain Eukaryota; kingdom Viridiplantae; phylum Streptophyta; class Magnoliopsida; order Solanales; family Solanaceae; genus Nicotiana; species Nicotiana noctiflora. The sequence goes on along the minus strand of JASVEL010002442.1, from coordinate 25,143 downwards.
GTCTGAGGAGGGTAATATGTACGCAGTCCTTACCCCTACCCGATAGGGCAGAGAGGTTGTTTCCAATCGACCCTCGGCGAAAGATCGAGAAAAAGGAAAAAAAACAAAACAAAAAGAAAGAGCATTAGTGACTCCAAAATAAACCACAAAAGAAAACTGACATATTAGAGGGCAAAGTAAACAAAGCAACAGCATGAACAAAAGACATTAGTAATTCTAGGAGTACCCACAGAGATATTAACCTATCGGGAACCCTCCCCTCCCCCCTCGACCCATCCCTATCCCACGAAATACTTGGAGCCCCTAACCTACAACCTTGATACTAGACCTCCAGACTTTCCTAACGACCTATTCAATGTCATTTATTACTCACAATTATGTCATTAAAACCTAGGTTTCATTCTTCTACCTAGTGTAAGCTATAAAAGGAGGAAGTTATACCAATTGTAAAGACGACCAACTATTGAAAGCATATTGAAATACAATTTTTCTTTACTGTGCATTTTAATTATAGAAAGCCTATTACATTCTTCGGTCTCTTGATTATCAGTAACCCGATTTTTTCTATTATTTTCTAGTTTTAATCGAAATTTTATATTTGGTTAAACAAATTGGTTCTGTTACCGGGAATCTGATAATCTATTCTTTCTAAGGTTACACACTTTACTTGTTGTTAACATCATGTCAAACGCCACCAACAACAACAATGCTGTTGGAAAACAGATCCCTCATGTCCAAAGGGATTTGCACAATGTTAACGTAATTCCTTCCAATTCAACTTCTTCACACCATTCTCGTGAAGATACTCTTGCATCAAATGCACCATTGCCAAAAAGGACATTGAATGCCACCAATGGAGGAGAGGATATTTACATAGCAATGTACACGGCTTCAAATAAAATCCCTAAAGTGGTTATTACACACGGAAAGCGAGTACGCCAAACCTTAGAGGATGAGAGTATGAGTTTTGATGATGCAGATACAGAATGATCACTCCTCACAATGATGCACTGGTTATTTCATTAATTGTACATGATATTAATGTAAAGCGAGTTTTAATTGATCTAGGAAGTTCTGTTAACATCATTTTACTAAGAGTGTTGCAGGAAATACAAGCTGAAAATAGAATGATACCCAAAGCACATACTTTATCAGGCTTTGACAATACAAACGTGATAACGATAGGTGAAGTAATTCTAACAACTTATGTTGCATGTGTCGTTAAAGAAACTAAATTTCAGGTAGTTAATATGGAAATGGCCTGTAACTTAATCATGGGGATACCTTGGATTCACGATATGGATGTTGTCCCATCAACTCTACATCAAGTTATCAAGTTTCCATCGCCTTGGGAATATGTCAAATTCGAGGAGATCAACAAACAGGTAGGAGTATCAACGTTATGGCAAGTACGAGTACCGTAGGAACAGTTGGAGACAATAACAACCAAATTTCAACTGAAAAAATGGATTCAGACTCGAGACCTGATGTCTTTCAGGAACCCGAGTAAAACGAAAACATCAAGACAACAATAGAGGAGCTCGAAGCAGTAATACTCTTGAGTAATAGCCTGAAAGAAAAGTTTACGTAGGGGTTAATCTAAGGCCTGACATATCACGACCCAAATTTCCCCCACCATCGGGATTGTGATGGCGCCTACTCGTGGTAACTAGGCAAGTCAATTCACTCACCATCTTCATGTTCATACAACCCTTTGTTCTCATATTTAATAGCAAGAATAATACTCATATCTTTAAATTCGGAAGTCTTTCGAATAAAATATGAATAGTAGTGTAAATAAACTGACATAAATCCTTTACCCAAGATGTGGAGTCACCAACTCACGAACTACTAAGGAATAACTACACATAATGGTCTGAAAGAAATAAATAATAATTGTTTTCCTCGGAACAATAAAACCACAACAATAATAAAAGCAAATAGATGAGACGCCGGGCCTGCGGACGCCTGCAAGCTACCTCGGTCTCGGAAGTACGGTAATCTCGCTAGTGTACTACTGCTGCTGATCCTGCTTAAAACTTGGACCTGTGCAAAAACGCACAGAAGTGTAGTATCAGCACAATCCGACCCCATGTGCTGGTAAGTGCCTGGCCTATCCCGGCGAAGTAGTGACAAGCCTAGGACCAGACACTCACATAAACCTGTGCAATTCTATATATGTATATACCACAAAATAACAGGATTATCAAGTAACATAATTAACAAAGGAGTATTATGCTGGGGGAACACAATCAGCAATATATAATAAATCAGTAAAGAGAATCAGAGTGTAGTAAAAACAGCTATCACCAAAACAATAAATTCAAATAGTTGCACGGCATCACCCTTCGTGTTTTTACTCTCATCCTCACCAAATAAACAAATAAAAGTGCACGACATCACCTTTCGTGCTTTTACTCTCATCCTCGCATCTATGGCACGGCATGATCCTTCGTGCATGGTTCAAATAGCAAAGGCACGAAATGTTCCTTCGTGCATAATCTGTATAACAAGGCACAACATGATCCTTCATGCATAATCAATAAACGAGGCACGGAATGATCCTTCGTGCATAATCAATAAAACAAGGCACGGTATGATCCTTCGTGCATAATCAATAAAAGAAGGCACGACATGATCCTTTGTGCATAATCAATAAACAAGGCACGGCATCACCCTTCGTGCATCATCACTCTTCCTCACCCAAATTACAATCACAATTAAGGGCAAAAGAATGGAACAATTAATATGAGCCATCCCGAAAAGGGACACAATAATCATCACAGTAAAGTCCCGGTAAGGGAAACAATAATCAATTTCACAATAAAGTCCCGGCAAGGGAAACAATAATCCACTTCACAATAAAGTCCCGGCAATGGAAAACAATAATCAACTTCACAACCCGGCAAGGGTTCAAGATTATGACTTAAAAACATCCCACATTAACTCGCAATATATTTCAACAAATGACTCACGATCATGCTAGACGTCAGTGTATAGATGTTTGTCACCACAACCTATACACCGCACTCGATCACATAGCAATTAGCACATTAAATCATATTCCCTCAAGCTAGGATAGATCAAACACTTACCTCGACGGCTTATAGTCCACTCAATCCTCAAGCAATACTTTTCCTTTCGAATTTGGCTCCAAATCAATCGTATCTATACATAATTTATTTAATATCATCAATTATACTCAACAAACCAACCCAATTGCCTAAGTAAAGTATTTTTGACATGCTGTCCAAAAATTGTAAAATCGACCCCGGGTCCGCTTGGTCAAAAAATTCCGAAAATTATACCAATGGATTCATCGTCTTGACACGAGTCCGTACATATAAAGAACACCAAAATTGGAGTCCGTTTGACCCCTCAAATCGACCCCTAAAGGTCTCATAATTCCAAGCCCCAAAATCCAATTTTTCTGCTATTTTCATGAATTAAAGAATGGATTATGGTTTATAATCACCCATAAATGAGTTTTAATAATAAAATCACTTAGCTCAGTGATACCCATTGATTTTCTCTTTTAAAGATCGCCTCAGAACCTTCTTCCCGTTGAAGAATTGGAAAAGAACTCGAACTGCTCATTATAGGTATACTGTTCACGCGTTTTACTGCTCCCAATGTATTCCTTGTGAAATGCTATTGAATTTAGGCTTTTGCATCACTCAATTTGACCTTATAATGAAGGAGATATGTAGGTTTTAAGATTTGCAAATAGTGTAGGTTTTTAATACGTCGTCAGGGGCAATTTCGTCATTAACCTGAAAATCTGGGCAACCATAGTAAAATGGCCATAAAATCCTCATACGATGTCCAAATTCAATGATTCTTTTTTATACGGGTCTGTAATTACGACACAGATCTAATGCTTCATTCAAAATAGTAATCGAAGCTCATGTATTCAATATGATATCATTTATGCTTGAAGAAACGATGTCGAAGCATATGAAAACGAGCATAACGCAACCCAAACATATCCGAAACACGTCAAACGATGTCCATTTTCGACCAAAATTTACATAAAGTGCTTAAATAATATATAAGATTTGTACCGGGCGTCGAAACAAAAATACGAGCCCGAAACCTTGGTCTTTTAATCAATTTTCGTTTCCATTTTCATTAATAATTTCACAGAAAAATTCATATCTTGTGCTCTAGGCCTTGGAATTCGACTCCGGACGCATGCCCAAGTCCCATATTTTCCTACGGACCTTCCGGGACCGTACGATCTCGGGTCCGGGTCCGTTTACCAGAAATGTTGACCGAAGTTAACTATATCAATATTAATATAAAATTTCTTCAAATTTTCTATAGAATTCACCTATTCTAGCACAACATCTTTCCGGCTACATGCCCGAACTATGCACGTAAATCGAGGTAATATAAAATGAGGTGCCTCAGAAGCGCGAGACAAATGAGGACATCAGGTGATGACCCTTTGGGTCGTCACATCCTCCACCTCTAAAACAATCGTTCGTCCTCGAACGGAGAAGAGAAGGAAGTACCCGAGTCAGGGAACAAATGTGGGTAACGGCTCCGCATATCAGACTCGGACTCCCAGGTCGATGCCTCAGGAGGCTGACCTCTCCACCGAACACGCACGGAAGGAAAACTCTTCGACCTCAACTGTCAAACCTGCCTGTCTAGAATAGCTACCGCTCCTCCTCTCAAAAGATAGATCATTGTCCAATTGGATAGTACTGAAGTCTAACACATGTGTAGGATCGTCGTGGTACCTTCAAAGCATAGATACATGTAAAACTGGATGCACGACTAATAAGCTAGGTGGTAATGCTAGCCTGTAAGCCACCTCTCCCACTCGGTCCAGAATCTCAAATGGACCAATATCCCTAGGACTGAGCTTGCCTTCTTTCTGAACCTCTTCACGTCCTTCATAGGCGACACCCGGAGCAATACCCGCTCACCAACCATGAAATCCACATCTTGGACCTTACGATCCACATAAGTCTTCTGTCTGGACTGAGCTGAACGCAACCTCTCCTGGATAGTCTTGACCTTGTCTAAGGCCTCCTGAACTAAGTTTGTACCCAATAACCGAGCCTCTACCGGCTCAAACCATCCGACTGGAGACCGACACCGCCTACCATACAATGCCTCATATAGAGCCTTCTGAATGTTGGACTGGTAGTTGTTGTTGTAGGCAAATTCTACTAAAGGAAAAAACTGGTCCCACGAGCCTCCAAAGTCAATGACACAAGCTCGGAGCATATCCTCCAAATTTTGAATGGTCCGTTCGAACTGACCGTTCCGTCTGAGGATGGAATGCTGTACTCAACTGAACCTGGGTGCCTAAATCTTGCTGGACCGCTCTCCATAAACGCGAGGTAAATACGTACCCCGATCTGAGATAATAGACACCGGCACCCCATGAAGGCGAACAATCTTCCGGATGTAAATCTCTGCTAACTTCCGATGAGTAAGAGACAGATACTGGAATGAAATGAGCTGACTTGGTCAGCCTATCAACAATGACCCAAATAGCATCAAATTTCCTCCGAGTCAAAGGGAGTCCAGTAACGAAGTCCATTGTAATCCGCTCCCATTTCCACTTGGGAACTTCAATTCTCTAGAACACACCACCAGGCCTCTGGTGCTCATATTTAACCTGCTGACAGTTTAAACACCAAGCGACATACGCAACAATGTTCTTCTTCATCCTACGCCACCAATAGCGCTGCCGCAAGTCCTGATACATCTTCGCGGCGCCCGAGTGAATAGAATACCGTGAACTGTAGGCCTCCGCTAAGATCAACTCTCGAATCCCCTCAACGTTAGGAACACAAACTCGCCCCTGCAATCTCAATACTCCGTCATCTTCTAGAGTTACCTTCGTGGCTCCTCCCTGCTGTACCGTATCCCTCTGATCACGCAAATAAGGATAATCAAACTGCCTCTCACGGATACGCTCTAATAGAGAAGAACGAGCGACCGTGCAGGCTAACACCCTGCTAGGCTCAGAAATGTCTAGTCTCATAAACCGATTGGCTAAGGCCCGGACATCTAGAGCAAGTGGTCTCTGACTGACCGAAATATAAGCGAGACTACCCATACTGGTAGACTTTCTACTCAATGCATCGGCCACCACTTTGGCCTTACCCTGGGTGATATATGATAGTAACATCATAGTATTTCAGCAACTCTAACCATCTCCTATGTCTCATATTTAACTCATTTTTCTTGAATAAATAATGAAGACTTTTGTGATCCGTGTGTACCTCACACGCCACACCATATAGATAATGCCTCCAGAATTTTAAGGCATGAACAACTGCTGCCAGCTCAAGGTCATGAACTGGATAATTCTTCTCATGGATTTTCAACTGTCTCGAAGCATAAGCAATAACCTTGCCACCCTGCATCAATACCGCTCCAAGCCCAGTACGGGATGCATCACAGTAAACTGTGTAAGGCCCTGAACCCGTGGGTAAAATCAACACTGGTGTCGTAGTCAAAGCTGTCTTGAGCTTCTGAAAGCTCGCCTCACACTCATCTAACCACTTAAACTGGACACCCTTCTGGGTCAACCTGGTCATCGGGGCTGCAATAGAAGAGAACCCCTCTACAAATCGCCAATAATACTCTACTAACCCAAGAAACTCCAGATCTTGGTGGCTGATATGAGTCTAGGCCAGTCCTTGACTGCCTCCATCTTCCTTGGATCAACATGTATACCTTCTGCCGTCATAACATGACCCAGTAATGCAACTCTACTTAGCCACAACTCACACTCTTGAGGTATCTGCATATAGCTGACTACCTTTCCAGAGTCTGGAGAGTCACTATGAGATGCTGCGTATTCTCTTCCTAACTGCGGGAGCATATCAATACGTTATCAATGGGGACTATCACGAACAAGTCTACTAAGGCATGAACACCTCGTACATATGCACATAACCATGACTCTGGCCATAAGAGTTGTCCCTAAATTACAACATTGCCAATTAACTGCGTGTTATCAAATACCTTATTCCAGAACTCCCACTTTACTCAGAATGAGGTATGGAGGCCTCGTGATTAATTTTTTGAATTAATGAGTCATATTTATCCGCACCTAGGTGCTCGTCAAAGGTTAAACTCAACGCTTACAAAACAGAATTGGCTAAATATTAATAGAAACTATACAAGAATTTTCAAATAATCCTAATAAACATGGCTCAAATTTAGGATATAGTACAAGATTTTTTTTCTTTTTTTTTTTAAAAAAGGAAAAATTTTAAACACAAACTTCTCACCACCAGGACCTTGTCCTCATGTAATATCCACCGCAGCTTGTAGCTCGGTTTAAAAAAAATATTATTTCACATTATACAAAAATTGGAGGACCTCATCCTCAACTCTAAATCACAAGTACTTGCACATTGTACCGACTGAAAATTTTCATTTCCTCTCTTTATTCTTTTCAATAATTGTCCGTCAAAGAAACTCACGACATAAAATGAACCCTCATGCCGATATGGTATATAATTAGCAATTGAAATTAATTATTTGAGGAGTTACATCAAAACTCACCGTAGTAGTGATATAAAGTCACTTTTAGCCTCATAAATCTTCTTAGTGACCAACACATAATAATAGGATAGATATCTCTATATAATAACTCAACGTGAGTATTCACATAAGTAGATTTGATGATTACGAAGCTCACTCGTGAGCGGAGCATATTAAGAGGACTCGCCTAAATTTTTTCAAAAACCAATCAAATTAAGGAGAAATATCCTTTTTATAACTGTCAAAATTGTACATGTGATGACACCATCTAGTGTAGTGACTTCAGTCATACCATAAAAATTATATCAATGGTTGGGTCTCCACCTCTAGGATTCTCACCTCCACATCTAACATCCTGACCTCTACATCTGTATGGTCATGTAAGATAAGTATTGACTGCAATGGAGCGTGTAGCATGAGCGCTTTCCTAAATTACATTTCTCCAAATTACCACATTCACAACAATTCCTTTGAGGCTCAGTTAACTTATTGCACATGACGACATATTCGTACACAGTCATGGTGACCTGGCACTACCGTTCAGATCGCATATACTACATATTGTAGAGAATCTGGGAGGTGACGTCTTCCGAATATTTTCTTAAAATAGAGTTTAGTAGGTAGTGTTGCGTTGACAGGCTTGCCCTCTTCGTAGGCTTGCCACAAACATCGATGGCCAATTTCCTCTTTTGCTATGTTGGCTTAACACTACTGAGCTACCCCATTTACTCATATACTCTTCGTTAATCTCTGGGGGTGATTCTTACCCCATAAAAAGAACCAACCCTAAATATGTATAAATTATTTGGAGGACCTTTCCATACCATATATATACATATTCCAGTAATTCACAATATTTGTCCTTCACAACTCCAACAAATCAACCGGACAACAAGGTCCGTAGAAACCCCACGCGATTCATTAGGTGATCTCCTGATGTGATTGCATCTTCCGTTAGAAACATAACTGGTGTGGTAAATACATTATCTTCCCACTACTTCTGTTTGCCATTCGAGGCACAGTAAAATCAACCCCCTCGCATTCGACTATTCCCACGTTCTGTAATTCCTTACAACATCGGTCAAGCACAATCCCGTGGGTTCTTAAAAGATGCACCGCTGTAGCGAAGAGTTTGGTGAAACCTATCTGACCTCCGTAAGACTTTTGAAGGCGTAGTTGATCTATCACTAGCCCGTGCCATTGTTCGGCTAAAGAAGCGGTACGTAACTTTGCCATTCGTGGGAAGACAAGAGTAGAAATTCAATTTAACATTTGAAGAACAAATTTGCACGATAAGAAAGAACAATGAGAGACTTTTCCTAACTCAATAGACTCTGGAGGACAAGTACAGACGTCTCCGTACCTACCCATCAAACTCTCCTAAGCTTGTTCGTGAGTTGTTAGACCTATGTAACCTAGAGATCTGATACCAACTTGTCACGATCCGAATTTCCCCCACCATCGGGATCGTGATGGCGCCTACTCGTGGTAGCTAGGCAAGCCAATTCACTCACCATCTTCCTGTTCATACAACCCTTTGTTCTCATATTTAATAGCAAGAATAATACTCATATCTTTAAATGCGGAAGTCTTTCGAATAAAATATGAATAGTAGTGTAAAGTAACTTACATAAATCCTCTACCCAAGATGTGGAGTCACCAACTCACGAACTACTAAGGAATAACTACACATAATGGTCTGAAAGAAATAAATAATAACCGTTTACCTCGGAACAATGAGACCACAACAATATTAAAAGCAAATAGAGGAGACGCCGGGCCTGCGGACGCCTGCAAGCTACCTCAGTCTCGGAAGTACGGTAATCTGGCTAGTGTACTACTGCTGCTGCTCTTGCTTAAAACCTGGACCTGTGCAAAAATGCACAGAAGTGTAGTATCAGCACAATCTGACCCCATGTGCTGGTAAGTGCCTGCCCTATCCCGGCGAAGTAGTGACAAGCCTAGGACCAGACACTCCCATAAACCCGTGCAATTCTATATATGTATATACCACAAAATAACAGGATTATCAAGTAACACAATTAACAAAGGAGTATCATGCTGGGGAAAACACAATCAGCAATATATAATAAATCAGTAAAGAGAATCAGAGTGTCGTAAAAATAGCTATCACCAAAACAAGAAATTCAAATAGTTGCCCGACATCACCCTTCGTGCTTTAACTCTCATCCTCACCAAATAAACAAATAAAAGTGCACGGCATCACCCTTCGTGCTTTTACTCTCATCCTCACATCCATGGCACGGCATGATCCTTCGTGCATGGTTCAAATAGCAACGGAACGAAATGTTCCTTCGTGCATAATCAGTATAACAAGGCACGACATGATCCTTCGTGCATAATCAATAAACAAGGCACGACATAATCCTTCGTGCATAATCAATAAAACAAGGCACGGCATGATCCTTCGTGTATAATCAATAAAATAAGGCACGGCATGATCCTTCGTGCATAATCAATAAAAAAGGCACGGCATCACCCTTCGTCCATTATCACTCTTCCTCACCCAAATAACAATCACAGTTAAGGGCAAAAGAATGGAACAATTAATATGAGCCATCCCGTAAAGGGACACAATAATCATCACAGTAAAGTCCCGGTAAGGGAAACAATAATCAATTTCACAATAAAGTCCCGGCTAAGGAAACAATAATCAACTTCACAATAAAGTCCCGGCAAGGGAAAACAATAATCAACTTCACAACCCGGCAAGGGTTCAAGATTATGACTTAAAAACATCCCACATTAACTCCCAATATATGTCAACAAACGACTCACGATCATGCTAGACGCTAGTGTATAGATGTTCGTCACCACAGCCTATACACCGCACTCGATCACATAACAATTAGCACATTAAATCTGATTCCCTCAAGCTAGGATAGATCAAACACTTACCTCGACGACTTATTGTCCACTCAATCCTCAAGAAATACTTTTCCTTTTGAATTTGGCTCCAAATCAATCGTATCTATACATAATTTATTTAATATCATCAATTATACTCAACAAACCAACCCAATTGCATAATTAAAGTATTTTTAACATGCTGTGCAAAAATTGTAAAATAGACCCCGGGTCCGCTTGGTAATAAAAATTCCGAAAGTTATACCAATGGATTCCTCGTCTTGCCACGAGTCCGTACATATAAAGAACACCAAAATTGGAGTCCGTTTGACCCCTCAAATCGACCCCTAAAGGTCTCATAATTCCAGGCCCCAAAATCCTATTTTTCTGCTATTTTCATGAAATAAAGAATGGATTATGGTTTATAATCACCCATAAATGAGTTTTAATAATAAAATCACTTACCTCTGTGATACCCACTGATTTCTCTTTTAAAGATCGCCTCAGCACCTTCTTCCCGTTCAAAAATTGGAAAAGAACTCGAACTGCTTATTATAGGTATACTGTTCACGCGTTTTATTGCTCCCAATGGATTCCTTGTGAAATTCTAATGAATTTAGGCTTTTGAATCACTCAATTTGACTTTATAATGAAGGAGATATGTAGGTTTTAAGATTTGCCAATAGTGTAGGTTTTTAATACGCCGTCAGTGGCAATTTCTTCATTAACTTGAAAATCTGGGCAACCATAGTAAAATGGCCATAAAATTTGCATACGATGTCCAAATTCGATGATTCTTTTCTACGGGTCCGTAGTTACGACACGAATCTAATGCTTCATTCAAAACAGTAATCGAAGCTCATTTATTCAATATGATATCATTTATGCTTGAAGAAACGATGTCGAAGCATAAGAAAACGAGCATAACGCAACCCAAACATATCCGAAACACGTCAAACGACGTCCATTTTTGACCAAACTTTACATGAAGTGCTTAAACAATATATAAGACACCGGGCGTCGAAACAAAAATACGAGCCCGATACCTTGGTCTTTTAATCAGTTTTCCTTTCCATTTTCATTAGTAATTTCACACAAAAATTCATATCTTGTGCTCTAGGCCTCGGAATTCGACTCCGGACGCATGCCCGAGTCCCATATTTTCCTGCGAACCTTTCAGGACCGTACGATCTTGGGTCCGGGTCCGTTTACCAAAAATGTTGACCGAAGTCAACTATATTAATATTAATATCAAATTTCTTCAAATTTTCTATAGAATTCACCTATTCTAGCACAACATCTTTCCGGCGACATGTCCGAACTATGCACGTAAATCGAGATAATATAAAATGTGGTTTTCAAAGTCTCGAAAGCGCGGGACAAATGAGGAAATCATGACCCTTTGGGTCGTCACATGACATGCGAGGTATGTTAATTGAATTTTTGAAAACTAATGGGGACTGTTTTGCTTGGTCTCATGCTGATATGACAGGTATACCACCGGAGGTGATGACTCATATACTCAACGTGGATCCATCTTTTATTCCAATCAAGCAGAAGAAAAGAAAGCAAGGAGCTTTCAAGAATCAAGTAATTCAAGATGATGTTCAGAAATTATTATAAATTGGGTCAATCCGCAAGGTAAAGTATCCTGATTGGTTAGCCAATATGGTGGTCGTACCTAAGAAAAATGGTAAGTGGCGAGTTTGCGTAGATAATACGGATCTAAATAAAGCTTGCCCGAAAGATTCTTTCCTTTTACCCCATATAGATCAAATGATAGATGCAACTGCAGGTAATAATCTTCTAAGTTTTTTAGATGCATATTCGGGGTACAACCAAATTAAAATGCAACCCGATGATGAAGGAAAGACTTCTTTCATCACAGACCGGGGGACTTACTGTTATGAAGTAATGGCATTTGGTCTAAAAAATGTTGGTGCAACCTATCAAAGGTTAGTCACTAAAATATTTCAGGAACATTTAGGAAAACTATGGAGGTATATATAGATGATATGCTTGTCAAAACCTAGCATTCTACTGATCACATTTCTCATTTATCTGTCACGTTTGAAATTTTGCGTAAATACAATATGAAGCTTAATCCAGAAGAATGCGCATTTGGTGTAGCCTCAGGTAAATTTTTGGGTTTTATTGTTTCTAACCGTGGTATTGAGGTAAATCCTTCTAAGATTAGAGCAATCGAAGAAATACCCGATATCCTTACAGATAAAAAGGAGGTTAAACGATTGACTGGAAGAATCGCGGCCCTAGGGAGATTTATTTCTAAGTCTTCTGAAAAATGCTTTAAATTTTTCTCGGCACTTAAGAAACAGGATCATTTCGAGTGGAATGAATATTGCCAATGAGCCCTTAAGGATTTGAATATCTATTTGTCAAACCCCCCTATATTGGGGAAGCCAAAGGAAGGTGAGAAGTTACTTATTTATTTGGCAGTTTCAGATGTTGCGATCTTTTAGTTCGTGAATACCAAGGTAAACAATCTCCTATCTATTATGTAAGTAAGACTTTATTAGATGCGGAGACAAGGTATCTGCAGTTGGAAAAGTTAGAGTTAGCTTTAATTATGGCATCTAGGAAATTAAGGCCTTACTTCCAGTGTCATCCTATTGTTGTAGTTACAGCTTTTCCATTACAAAATATTTTGCATAAGCATGAACTGTCAGGTAGATTAGCAAAATGGTCTATAGAATTAAGCGAATATGAAATAATTTATCAACCTAGAACTGCTATCAAATCCCAAGTACTTGCAGATTTCGTAGCTGATTTTAGTCAAGGGATACATTTAGAGGTAGAAATAGAATTACAAGTTTTTAATGGTGCGAACCCGGTAATTTGGACATTGTTTGTTGATGGTTCATCTAATGTAAAGGGGGTAGGCTTAGGAATTGTTCTAATACCACCAACGGGAGAAACAATTAGACATGCTATAAAATGTCACCCTATTACTAATAATGGAGCAGAATATGACGCTGTGATTAAAGGTTTGGAATTGGCACTCGAACTCGGCATCAAGCAAATCATAATCAAAAGTGATTCTCAGCTGGTAGTAAATCAAATACTGGGGACTTATGTAGCCAAAGAAACCAGAATGCAGGAATATCTAGAGAAGGTGCGAGAATTAGTAAGACAATCCGAAACTTGGAAGGTAACGCAGATTCTAAGGGATGAAAACGCAGAAGCTGATGCTTTGTCCAACCCCGCATCTGTGGCAGATATAGCAAACGAAGTAAATGCTTCGATTATACATTTATTCCATTCCATTCTCGAACCTGATATAAACCAGGTAAATTTTAATCATTTAACATGGGATTGGAGGAATGAAATTATTGCTTTTTTGCAGTATGGAACCGTACCTAATGATAAAACAAAGGCTCATGCATTACGTAAGAAAGCTTCCCGTTATTGTTTACATCAAGAAATCTTTATCGAAAAATGTTCGTAAGTCCTCTAGCAAGGTGTCTCGGTTCTTCACAAACGGAATATGTAATGAGGGAAATACATGAAGAACATTGTGGAAATCATGCGGGAGGTAGATCATTGGTAAAAACGTTGATACGGGCCAGGTATTATTGGCCTAAAATGGAGGAGGAAGCAAACAACTTCGTATCTAAATGTGATAAAAGTCAGAAGTACGGAAACAATATGCATAGACCAGCTAAATTACTACACCCAGTCATAGCTCCATGGCCCTTCATGAAATGGGGAATGGATATTGTGGGTCCATTACCTCAAGCAAAAGGACAGGTAAAGTTTCTACTTGTGCTTACTGACTATTTCACTAAATGGGTAGAAACAGGGGCATTTAAGCAGGTATTGGAGAAAGAAGTTAAAGACTTTATTTGGAGAAATATAATATGCTGCTTTGGGGTTCCAAAGGAAATTGTGTGCGATAATGGTCCACAGTTCATAGGAGCACAAATTATAGAATTCTTTCAAAGCTGGCAAATCAAAAGAATAACATCGACACGATATCATCCGGTGGGTAATGGACACGCGGTTCACGAGCAAGATAATCATCACTAATTTAAAGAAAAGGTTGCAAGATTCAAAAGGCAATTGGCATGAAGTTCTACTAGATGTGTTGTGGGCTTATCGAACAACTACGAAAACAAGTATGGGCGAAACACCATTTTTGATAGTTTATGGTGCAGAAGCTCTGATCCCAGTTGAAATAGGAGAACCAAGTATAAGATATGATCAAGAAACGGAAGATTCAAACAATGAAGAGTTACGAGTTAATCTTGATTTGATTGAAGGAAGGAGAGAAGCATCATTGATAAGAATGGCGGCTCAAAAACAAGTGATTGAATGATACTATAACTGGAAAGCACGTCTAAGGTTCTTTAAAACAAGGGACTGTGTGCTCAAAAAGGTGTTTCAATCTACGAAGTTTGCTAATTCAGGAAAGCTAAGTCCAACATGGGAAGGACCATATAGAATCCTCATTGCAGGAAAATGTGCGTATGAGCTAGAAACTATGGATGGTAAAATTCTACCTTCACATTGGAATGCCATACATTTAAAATGATATTACTTCTAAGGGGATAGACACGGTCAGGTATCTTCATGTCAAGTTATTTTTCTTTTAAATTATTAAGGTTTTACTAACAATTTTAGATGCTAGGCAAAATCCCTAACCTATGCCAAATTATGAGCCACAACGTGCATGGCAAAATAGAATATTCTTAAATTCTAAGCCTAGTGTTATATCAATCTGATGGAAATACATACAGGTAGGCGGTCTTTATCTAAAATTATACCTCCGAGTCCTGTATATTTTCTGTTTCAAGAAAAGGACCAGCATATGAGTAATAGCCAAGTGTTCAAGGCTTCATTCTTCAACGCTCAAACACTTGGGGGACTATACAACATACATAGCTTCGTGCAGAGAAATAGATGCGGGTTCGTAGAGAAAAAGAGATATGGGTATTCAAGCAAAAGTCGACTAAATTCAGCTACAAATTTCCATGTATCAAGATTCAGTTGTGAATAGCTACGTACACAACATTCTTCAATGTTGTTTTACATAAAACATTTTTCAAATGTTTTAGACACTTTTCAAACCCTTTCCAAGTATATAAAGATAGTGCTATGGTTATGTGATAAAACAGGTTACAATAAGAAAAAACCTTGTATATTTTATATAAATAAATCTGTTGCACGAAAAATAGTTGCGAGGAAGGCATAGATGTACTACAACACATGTATCATTCAAAAATTTGCTCAAGTTAATGAATACAAAGTTTTCAAAGTTATATAAAAAAAATGTGTTTCCTATTTCTTTCATCGTATTATAACACCATTATGAAGTTGAGACGTCTTCTTCATTAAGTGTCAATATATAAAAAGGGCCCTCTTTTTATAATCCTCATATTGATAAGTCCATGAGTAGAATCATAAAGCATTTTCAAAGTGTAAAAATGCGAAACTATTCTATAAGTCCTAAACATGAAAATAGGCAAGAATAGAACACAAAGAGGTATTAATTAACCTCTAAAACATAAAAGACTAAAGGAAAAGGGAAATTTAGTCATTCAAGTATAATCATTTTTAAACAAATACCCCATTGTGAGAACTGGGGACTTCATCACAAAAGTCCTTTAATAAGGATTATACCACAAAATAAAAAAACAACAATAAACTAAAACTTTTTAACTGGTCACTGGGGGAGTTGGAACATCAGAGGTTGTAATAGGAGCAATAGCCACGGGAGCCTCAAGTTCCATAGGTCGCGATGAAATTGGTTCTTCCTCAGACACTTGAATCACTACTTCAGCCACTCCAGTAGCAGCTTCACAGTCCACCGGATCAACCGCTTCAGGAGTTCCACATATTAGAAAAGAAATGTCAACGGGTTGCTTAGGAGTGTCAACAGGTTGGTTGCTCTTCTCAATCGCATCTAATATTTTGGCTAATTCAGATTGTAATTTAAAACTCTCTTGAGTATCCACTAATAATGCATCATGATGAGATCTAAGAAAAGCCCAACTAACCTCGTAATTGAAATTCTCTGCAAGAGAATGATACTCCTTCTCCAAAGTTTCATAATCCTTTTCCCATGTAGCAAGAGAGTTTTTTGTTGACTCTTGCTCAGTTAGTTGTGAATCGAGGGAAATCTTGAGCGATATGTTGGAACTCTCCAAGGCATGAACTTTGTCTGAAGAAATTTTCAAGTCAACCCGAGCTTGATTCAAATTCTACTCCAATTCTATGGCATATTCCTTTTTTCTCTCCATAAGCGATTTAAGCCCCTTGATTTCTTCATTAGCCCTTGACAATGATTCATTTAAGGTATCTTTATCCTTTTTGACATGACTTAAGATGGCTTGAGAGATCCCTAAGTCAGCGGATAAAGTACAATGTTGTCATTCCAAATGGGCTTTGTCATCTCGAAGCTCATCCATATTCATTAAAGCACTTTCATATTGCTCATTCCAATTTTGAGCTTCAAGCTGGGCTTCTTCAATGGCTTTTGTGGATTCCCTAGCCTTTATTTCCAAAGAAGTGATCCTCCTCATTAGCTCATTACTAATCAAATTAGCCTACAAATACAAGACACAAAAATAAGCACCTACGGTGAGATGAAAGCTAATACTCAATTTTAAAAGAAATTACCTTTAAAGTTGAATGAACTATGTCATTCATTAAAGTTAAACAGCTATGGCTTTCCATCTTTCTCCTCTTTATATCTCCGATCAATGCCCCAAGCCAGACATCGGCACTACCAGTCTTCCTCAAAAGGCTATGAGTGGCAGTTACTTCAAGTGTGACTTTTCTCATAGTCATACTGCTGCTACTCGGGCCAGTTGCTGAATGCACTAAAGTGGAAGAAGGGGCAGTGGAAGGAGGAGTAGTAAAAGAGGAAAAATTGGCAGAAGGTACGGGAGCCAAAATGGGAACAGACACGGGAATTGGAATTGATACGGGAATAGAAGCATTCACCAAAAGTGAAGGAGCGAAAGAAATCAACGTGGGATCAAAAACACTTACGGGTGGAGATGCTGTAAAAGAGATATGAGAAACAAGAATTGAGGAAAATAAGGGAACTTCATTTAGAACAGGACCCGACTCTCCACCTTTGAGATTGCCAATAGAAAGATAGTGTGAAGACTCACTAAAGTCTATTAGTGCAGCCTCTCTATCAATCAAGACAGGCTCGGCAGGGGAGGCACGAGCAGGAGCATCCTCAATCTCATTTCCCTCAATAACACGTCTCCTTACTCTTGGCCTGGGTAACGGCGAGGTACCTTCTTCTTCTTCAGTATTAGCATCAACTGCCAATATTTTTCTCTTTGTTGCTATTAAAGCCTTAGTCTTGTCTAAATCAAGAGAAGCATTGGCAGCAGTGCGCATAGCTAAAGCTACGTCAGGTAACATCCCTCTTATGCCGAACCCTGATATAATAAGGAAGAAATGGGGGAAAATGAATTCAATTTTATTAAAAATTGGATTTACTATGTGCATTTAAGAATAAAAACATACATACCGTATGTTTTCACTTTCCAATCGTGAAGAGAGGAAATAGATTTCCAGGCCCTTTCCTCTCTGGGAGCAACTTTCAAAATTAAGTCTACCCAACCACGGAAGTTGGGAATAGGCTCCACATCTCCCATGGTTACTACAAAAAAACCAAAAAAGGGATGAGATCAAAGAGAAAATCAAAATCTCTAATAATAGACATGTAAAAATAACTAGAAGCTTACGTGCAAAGTTCCACTTTTCAGGGAAGGGAATGTTTGTCTCGCCCAGCAAATCCACTATGCGAACAGCAATGTAACGTAGATACCATCCACGATCATTAGCATCATCAAGGTTTACTAAAACCTTTTTACTCCTCGCAGTTAAGGTAAAGAAACCATGACGCATCAAGTTGGGATGGTATAAATGAATGAGATGGGCAAAGGTAAAATCAATTTTGGCCTTTGCAGATAGAAATCTCAAGCAAGCCACCGCCCTCCATACTAATGGACCGACTTGACCTAAGCAGATATTGAAGAAACAACAGAAATCAAGGATAACTGGATCTATAGCAGGCTTTAACCCCCTAAGTAAAAGGATAGGTATAAACAAAGGAATACCCATTCCTAAAGGAAGAAATCCTCTGATTTATGGTAGGAATTGATAGGCGAAGATTTTCCTTCCAATAGTAGTCTTTCCTAATGGTTGGAATTGAGAGTTCACTAATGAGAGAAGGATAAGCATCAAGTTTCTCTAGTTTTTCAACTTGTTTTTGAAGCGATGTTCTATCACCCACAAAGGGTAAATCATTTGGTACAATATCCTCAACTAAGGGTTCTAGAGAAGGGTCAAAAACATCTTTACCTTTAGAAGGAGATGTTTTAGATGAAGAACCTTTGACATTCGTGTTCGGTGAAGGAGGAGCATTGCCAATTGACTCTCCACACACTGATCTTAAATTCCGAAGTCTTCTCCCTTTATCTCTAATGTGCCTAATTAAAGTAGGAGCATTGGGAAATTGGTCGAGAATTGGAACTTTTCTAGGGTTAGGTTTTGAAGATGCCATTGTTGGATAAATATTTTTACAGAAGAAAAGTAAAAGGAAACAAGAACACCTAATGAAGAAGAAAACTGAGGAAGAAATATTCGAAATGGTATAAGGAAGCAACTCGTGAACTAAGAGGTATAATGATGAAAAAATTGTATTAAAAAGAACTATCACTTCTTGAAATACGTGAGATAACAGAATGAAAAATAAAGATAGAGGAGACAACGGGTCCTGCGGACGCCTGCAAGGCTACCTCGAAATCTCGGTGGTCGAAATATCAACAATCGTGCTACTGCCGCCGCTGCTGTCCGTAACCTGTATCTACGCAAAAAGAGCGCAGAGTGTAGTATTAGCACAACCGACCCCATGTGCTGGTAAGTGCCTGGCCTATCTCGGCGAAGTAGTGACGAGGCTAGGACCAGACACCCATATAAACCTGTACTGTTGGGATATATACATATACAATAGCATGAAAACATTATCGAACATTTATAAGGGAAGAATATTCTCTGAACTAGCAATCAATAATTTATAATATCAGAAATAATCTGAATAATGGAACAAAACTTACTTTCATGTGTCAGTTCATTTTCATTGCTTATATTGTGGTAGGTGTACCACTCACTCCCAGATTTCATAATAGGCTACCGGCAACTATGGCCAATACCAAGATTCAAATAACTTTGTGGTCGGCGTGCCATACGATCCCATTTTATTATTATGTAAGTGGTCGGCGTGCCACACGATCCCAATTCTTTAATATATAAGTGGTCGGCGTGTTACACGATCCCAATTCTTTAATATATAAGTGATCGGCGTGCCACACGATCCCAATTCTTTAATAATGCATATTACCAGCATTGAACCAATAATCTCTGATCAACAGTAAGTATATAAAAGTATTACTGGTATTAACCAATAATCTTCAATTTCAACAATATTTATATATATTGCCGGTATGAAACCAATAATAATTTCCTTTCACATAATCACATAGGATTAATAGGAATTTAATCCATTTAAGACCCACGGTCATGCTCGACCCCCAATGTATAGATACTCGTCACCATGCCTATACGTCGGACTCCACATATAACAATTAACACATAAACTCAAATCTTATTCCTTCAAGCTAGGGTAGAACAAACACTTACCTCGAAAGTTTATGAACAATTCAATCCGTAGCAATGCCTTTTCCTTTCAAATTTGGCTCCAATCCAATCGTATCTATACCCAATTAATTTAATATCATCAACTCTACTTAACAAACTAGTTCATATGGCTAAATATAATTTTTACAACATTCTGCACGGAATAGTAAAAATCGACCCCGGGCACACATGATCGAAACATGAGGTTCGAATCAAAATAAATTTACCCAATTATCCACGAGTTCAAATATATAATTTATTCTTAAGTTCGACCCCAAAACGAGGTCTAGATCGCAAATTCTCTGAAAACCCTAACTATACCCATTTCTCTAATTTTTCTACCCATTTACACATATTTAGGCCTGGGAATTCAAATAATATTGATGGAAAATAAAGAAAACGAGTCAAGAATCACTTACCCAAGAAGTTTGATGAAGAATTGCTCAAGAATCGCCCAAGAAGCTATGGAGAAGAGAGAGTTTGTGAAATGGGATAAAAATCCCAGATTCTGTTATGTTTTGGGATTAAATTCACTGGGCAGACATTTTACTCTATGCGTCGCAGGGCCTGTGATGCGATCACATAGAAGAAAATAAAAGGGGGCAGAAAATTGCTCTATGTGATCGCGGAGAATCAATGCGATCGCATAGAAGGAAAAGTGGGGGGAAGGGGATGGACTTACTCTATGCGATCACAGGGATTGGTATGTGATCGCATAGAAGGAATTCTTGGCCTCAAGATTTACTCTATGCGATCACGATGGACACTGTGCTATCGCATAGGAGGGACAGTTGAAGCTATGCAATCGTATGGGTATTATTGCGATCGCATAGAAGGATTTTGTGACCCCTAATCTTTGCTCTATGCGATCGCATAGAAGAAAATCCCTGTGCAAAAATTGCAGAATTTCTGCTGCATTTTCAAGTCCAAAACCACCCGGATACTTATCTGAAACTGACCCGAGCCCTCGGTGATTCAAACCAAATACGTATACTGACTCAAAAAGATCATACGAACTTACTCGCGCGATCGAATCGCCAAAATAACATCAAAATAAGTGAATTGAGCCTTAAAACTAAAGTATTCTTTCAAAGTTTCATTAACTTCCAAAATTAACGTCCGTTTTCAACCAAACTTTACAGGATGCGCTTAACCAATATATATGACTTGTACCGAGCGTCGGAACCAAAATACGAGCCCGATACCATTACTTTTTAATCAAATTTCAGTTTCATTTTACTTAAACATTTTCAGAAAATAATTTAACAGAAAAATTCTTTTACCAGGGTTCTAGACCTCGGATTTCGATTCCTGGTATACGCTCGAGTTCCATATTTTTCTACGGATTTTTTGAGACCATCAAATTACGGGTCCGGGTCCGTTTACCAAAAATGTTGACCAAAGTCAACCATATCAATATTATTATCAAAATTCTTCAAATGTTTCACATATTTTATATATTTCAACATAGAAATTTTCCGGCTACGCGCCCGGACTGCACACACAAATCGAGGCAACTATAAATGAGATTTTTAAGGCCTCAGAAGCTCGAAATGATTGAGAAAACAAGTGATGACCCTTTCGGTCATCACATTCTCCACCTCTAAAACAACCGTTCATCCTCGAACGGACAAAAGAAAGAAGTACCTGAGTCAAGGAATAGATGAGGATATCGGCTCCGCATGTCAGACTCGGACTCCCAGGTCGATGCCTCAGGAGGCTGACCCCTCCACTGAACTCGCACAGAAGGAAAACTCTTCGACCTCAACTATCGAACCTGCCAATCTAGAATAGCTACCGGCTCCTCCTCATAAGATAGATCCTTGTCCAATTGGACAGTTCTGAAATGTAACACGTGTGATGGATCGCCACGATATTTTCGGAGAATGGATACATGAAAAAATAGATGTACAACTGACAAGCTAGGTGGCAAGGCAAACTTATATTCCACCTATCCCACCCAATCAAGAATCTCAAATGGGCCAATAAACCTAGGGCTAAGTTTGCCCTTATTTCCAAATCTCATCACGCCCTTCATAGGTGACACTCGGAGCAATACTCGCTCCTCAACCATGAAAGCTATATCTCGAACCTTGCAATCTGCATAGTTCTTTTACCTGGACTAAGATGTGCAAAGTCTATCTTGAATGATCTTGACCTTATCTAAGGCCTCCTGAACTAGATACGTACCCAACTATCGAGCTTCTCCCAGTTCAAACCATCCAACCGGAGAACGATACCTCCTACCATACAAGGCTTCATAAGGGGCCATCTGATAGGTATTATTATAAGCAAACTCTGCCAAAGGTAGGAATTGATCCCACGACCTCCAAAATCAATAACACACGCTCGAAGCATATCTTCCAATATCTAAATAGTCCTCTCGGACTGACCGTCCATCTGGGAATGAAAGGCTGTACTTAGCTAGAATTGGGTACCTAACTCTCATTGAATCGCCTGCCAGAAAGGTGAGGTAAACTGCGTACCTCGATCTGAAATAATAGAGATAGGCACACGATGAAGGCGAACAACCTCCCTGATGTAAATCCCAGCTAATCTCTCGGATGAATAGGTAGTGGCAACCGGAATAAAATGAGCTGACTTGGTCAGCCTATCAACAATAACCCAAACAACATCAAACTTCTTCCGAGTCATCGAAAGTTTAGAAATGAAGTCCATAGTGATCCGCTCGCACTTCCATTCAGGAAGCTCAATTCTATGAAATAAACCGCCAGGTCTCTGATGTTCATATTTAACCTGCTGACAATTCAGACACCGCGCTAAATATGCCACAATATCCTTTTTCATTCTACTCCACCAATAATGCTGCTGCAAATCCTGATACATCTTTACTGCGCTTAGATGAATAGAATATCGCGAACTATGAGCCTCTTCTAGAATCAATTCTCTAAGCCCATCAACATTTAGCACACAGATGCACCCTTGCATCCTCAGAATCTCATCAGCATCTAAGGTGACCTGCTTGGCACCTCCTCGCTGAACCGTGTCTTTAAGGTCACATAAATAAGAATCATTATATTGTTGATCGCGGATACGCTCCATTAATGAAGAGCGTGCGACCGTGCAAGCTAGCACTCGACTAGGCTCAGAAATATCCAACGTCACAAATCGGTTGGCTAAGGACTGAACATCCAAAGCAAGATGTCTCTGTTTGACTGGAATATAAGCAAGACTACCCGTACTGGCTGACTTCCTACTCAAAGTGTCTTCCACCACGTTTGCTTTTCTCGGATGATATAAAATGGTGACATCATAATCTTTCAACAATTCTAGCCATCTTCTCTGCCTCAAATTCAACTCTTTCTATTTAAACAAATATTGAAGACTCTTATGATCGGTATATACTTCACATGCCACACCATACAAATAATACCTCCCGATCTTCAATGCATGAACAATCGCCGCAAATTCTAGATCATTAACTGGATAGTTATTTTCATGAATCTTCAACTGCCTCGCAGCATAGGCAATAACCTTGCCATCCCATATTAACACTACACCAAGTCCAATACGGGAATCATCACAATAAACAGTATAAGGTCTCATACATGTGGGTAAAACCAATACCGGTGCTGTGGTCAAGGCTGTCTTGAGCTTATGAAAGCTCACTTCACATTCATCTGACCATTCGAATTGAACACCTTTCTGTGTCAATCTGGTCAGTGGGGTTGCAATATATGAAAACCCCTCCATGAATCGTCGATAATAACCCGCTAACCCCAAGAAACTCCGAATCTCTATGGCTGATGTCGGTCTAGGCCATGTTCTTGACTGCCTCAATCTTCTTTGGATCAACCTGAATACCTGCTGTCATCACAATATGACCCAGGAATGCAACTGAACTTAGCCAAAATTCACACTTTGAAAATTTTGCATATAGTTGTCTATTTTTCAGAGTCTGCAAAGCCACTCTGAGATGTTGCGCATGCTCCTCTTGACTGCGGGAATATATTAATATGTCATCAATGAAGACTATTACAAACAAGTCTAAATAAGGCCGGAACACCCGATTCATCAATTCCATAATAGCTACTGGGGCATTTGTCAACCTAAAGGACATGACAAAAAATTCATAGTGTCCGTACCGAGTGCGAAATGCTGTCTTAGGGACATAAGATGCCCTAATCTTCAGCTGATGATAGCCAGATCTCATGTCTATCTTTGAAAGACCTTGGCACCTTGAAGCTGATCAAATAAATCATCAATTCGCGAAAGAGGATATTTATTTTTGATAGTCACTTTGTTCAACTGTCGATAGTCAATGCACATTCTCATCGAACCATCTTTCTTGTTTACAAATAATACTGGCGCACCCCACGGCGAAACACTGGGTCTAATGAAACCCTTTTCAAGGAAATCCTGCAACTGCTCCTTCAGTTCATTTAACTCTGGCGGAGCCATACGATATAGGGGAATAGAAATGGGCTGAGTGCCTGGAGCCAAGTCATTGCAAAAATCAATATCCTTATCGGGTGGCATACCCGGTAGGTCTAAAGGAAACACTTTAGGAAATTCACGAACCACAGGCACAGAGTCAATAAAAGGAACCTCAGCACTGGAATCACAGACACAGGATAAATAAGCCAAACACCCTGTTCCAACCATACGCTGAGCCTTAACATAAGAAATAACATTGCGGCTAGTATGACCAGAAATTCCTTTTCACTCTATATGAGGCAAATTCGGCAAAGCTAAAGTCACAGTCTTGGCATGGCAATCTAAAATAGCTTGATATGGAGATAGCCAGTCCATGCCTAATATAATATCGAAGTCAACCATATTTAAGAGCAATAAATCAGCACGGGTCTCAAGACCCTCAATCACTACAATACGTGACTGATGAACTCGATCAACCACAATAGAATCGCCTACTAGTGTAGACACATGAATAGGAACACTTAGTGGATCACTAGGCTGAAACAAGTACGGTGCAAAATAGGAAGACACGTATGAATATGTAGACCCAGGGTCAAATACTATCGATTCCTCTCTATCACAAACCAAAATAATACCTATAATGACGGCATCTGAGGACTCATCCTCTGGTCTGGC